>SEMN01000479.1:0-297500 GCA_005408345.1 Macquaria australasica | reverse complement strand
TGACAGTGGGAGTAGAGAGAGCGATAAAGGGAGGAAGAGGAAGGGGACAGAGAAGAAAATGCGAGATAGATGGAGGTGGGGGTTATGTACATCAAAGCAGCGTGGCAGGTGTCAGATATGCACAGATAAATGTACTGCACTTATTTTCTTACACACCCAATCGCCATGCAAGAACTGCTATGTTTATTCACACTAATGCAACCCTGCACATTGAGGTACATGTTATACAACACAAGCTACCTACATGAATTCTCAAACAGCAGCCAAGACCTTACGTCAGCTGCATAGAGAAGCAGGCATTTATTTGAAACAAGCTTATATATCATATTTTGAAACAGGAGTCGAGCAGAAGACAGTAAGTTGTGTTACTAATTAGCTATTAATGAAAACTCAAACATTTCCTCCATATTTCCCTGTTGTCATAATAAATTGAGTATAATGTTCCACAACATTAACTCCACAAGTACAACATCATAGTCACGCCATACTCACCACTTTGAGTTTTTCTTTTCAAACAGAAGGGCTGTTTTCATTCCCAAAGTTTTTTCCAGTCACTTCCACTTCGCCGTTTTTTGGATCACCGTTAAGCTATCTGTCAGTGAAACACTTCCTGCAATGATATTTCACATTAAAACCCTTACAGTGCATGAAAGGGCATACAATAAGTCTTTCCTGGTAGGCTTTTTACTGTATGTTCTGCAGGAAGTCACTGCGCCCGACCAAAAAAATACTTCAGTGCATAATCCCTCGTAAAACCAACACCACTGTCTTTTTACATTTCTGTTTGTGTACAACTTCAAAATAATGAGATACAATTCATAAGTAATAAAACTTTAGAGGTGTTGGTATTCCTTTAACAGAAATGCTCACTAATTCATTCCAATTGTGTTGTTGTTTTGGTCATTGTTAAGCTACTGTCTATGATACTCAACGCTTCCTGCAACAATGTTTCACATTAAAAGCCTTCCAGCAGCTCAAAGGGAATCATCCTGTTCTTTTCTGGTAGACCTTTAATGTGAAGCATCCACAGGAAATGCTGAGTTTCACTCTCAGTAGCTTAACTCTGAACAAAAAGAAATCAGCAAAGTAGATTGGAAGATTAGAATTATTTAGTAAATGAGAACAGCATTCCCGTAAACAAAAAAGAAACCCAGAGCAGCAGATTGATGAGCATGACATGTTGTTGTACTGATGGAATTAGTAGTAATGAACATTATGTTGAAATGCTGTTAGGGTTGTTAATCACATCAGCCATTGTTGTAAACATGCAAGAGGGCTCTGCTGCCAATTATAAGTATACTGACACACACACACACACGTATACACACAAGCAAGAGATGATGCTTGCCCAAGTGTCCAGGCACACACACACACAGGTTTCCCTCCGTCGGGTTCGATGAGGTGAACGAGTGTGAATCTGCCTCATCTGGCATTCCTCCGTCCTCTCTCTCCACACAGCAGCAGTCCTTGTCTCTCTATCGATCCCAGCTTATCTTCCCGTAAACCTGGACCTCTTTCGCCTCGCCACCTCCTACCCTCCTCTCCTTCCTCCTCATTGCTATCGATCAGCCCATGTGTTCAACAAAGTAGAGAGCAGGCAGTGGTTAATGTAGAGCCGGGCCTGAGGAGGAGCACTGCTTGCGGTTCCCATATCGTCTTTCCCTCCTAATGGACCCAATCAGGCTCTAATAGACCCTGGGTTAGAGCACTGAGACCCGCCACTCTCTTCTCACTCCTCTCACCTTTCACTTCTCCTCTCTTCCCTTCAACAAATATCTGTCTGCACTGTATGTCTGCCAGGTGCATTTTTAGCTGATGACCGTTGATTTCGCTAACTGATCCGATAGCTGTCGTTGGCAGATTTTTTTTTTATACATTTATTCATCCAGGAAAGGATTTGCTTCTGCTGAGTGTGCACACGCTTCTTCAGAAATGTCATGCTTTGCATTTTTTACTGTAATGCACATTACTGTAATTCCTTGGAGCTGCCCAGTGCAACCACAGCCTGCTAATTTTGGCCACTGGGAACTGCCCACTACCAGAAGCTCAACTCTTTCATTGTCTTCAGGCTTCTCTCAGACACTGAGCATATTGAATCTAGCTGTTTTAAGTGCCTTTGAGCAAGCCCCCCCCCCCCCCCCAATATTTGTAATGTCAATCAAATATAGTCATCAAATACCTCCAAAAGCTAAAAAAAAATGCTACTGTTCTTCCCTCAGTATTCAGCATGGATGTATTATAAGAACTGCATACCGGACCCAAAGATGGCGCCTATTCAGCGCATACGCCAAAAAACGTTTCTAGTTTCAGGGTTTACTTCTGTGGTATGCGGCCAACTGAATATGCACAGTACTGTTTCTGCCCCTGGCCCCGCCCACGAGTTTCTGCTTGGCCCATAGACTTTACATTGTGATGACATCACTGATTTTTAAATCACTTTTCTCGGTTTGAGGAAAATGTTACAAATTTAAAACCTCCAAGGGTGAAAAATGTATAATAGACAGAGTCATAGTTAACCTTGTTTGCAGTTCGAGGTGTCCTGTCAACAGTTTTACAGACGTCTCTTTTATAATGGTGGCCTATGGGGAAAATGCTTTTTGGGCCACAGGGGAATTTTAGAAGCGGGAAATTAGAAGCAAGGCTGAGTGGTAGCGCCCTATCCAGTTCTTATAATACATCCATGGTATTCAGTGTTAAACCGACTCCAAAACACACTGGACGCACACTGAACTTCTCCTGCTTCATGTTGTCTGGTTGATGTCAAGCAGCAACAGTGAACACAACAGCTGTGCGATCCCAGCCACCCAGTGTCCAGTGTGTATTCTGTTTTACTGAACATTCAATTAAATTTGATTTATATATATGGAAGTTATCTCAGGGCGCTTTTCATATAGAGCAGATCTAGACCGTACTCTTTACAATATTATATACAGAGACCCAACAGTTCCCACCATGAGCGAACACTAGGTGACAGTGGCAAGGAAAAACTCCCTTTTAACAGGCAGAAACCTCGAGCAGTAGCTGCTGGTTAAAGAGTTAATACTGAAAATACAGAGAAATACTTAGTGTTTCAGACTGTGTGTCAGGTGTGTGCGCATTTGGATACAAATAGGAGCTAGTGCAGACACAGCCTCATTGACCATTAGCCATTAGTGCTTTATTTAAATGTACTGATGGCTGTTCATTACCTTAATGGTAAAAGTTGTACAGCTGGCCTTTGTAGAAGTTCGGCTAGCCTACGGTTTGTTTAAATCCTGTCTGATTGTCTGACTGGTGTTTCTTGCCTCATCACACTTCTTTTTAGTGATGTCGCCGTGTGATAACTAACTAACTTGATGAGTACAATGTCACTATTAACATTAGGATTGATGGCCAAATCAAAAATTAGACATACATAATGATGATAATGATGATTAAAGCAGTTCAGGTCAAGTTTTAATCATTTACTTCAACAATAATAGGCATTCTGGTTTGGGTGTGTGGCTCTGCTCATGTGGCGCTCCGGAAAAATCTGAACAAACTTGACACAGACTGTTCCTGAGCTCACATATCCAACAGCAGAGCCTGGGATACACATCATCTGCTGAGCATGAACACATATTGGGAGAAACATTCTAAATTCAGATAAATCTAAATGCTAATACACAAGGCGACTGGGGATGTGGAGGGAGTTAAATGTGCTGAGAACAGGTAATGGTGAAGCAGCAAGATTGCAGTCCTCAGTGTTCATGCATGCAGAATGAGTGTTTATATGGACCATCTAGTGTTAGAGATAGGTTGTGGCCATATATGTTTGGACGGAATGTGGAATATGTGCCTATAAAGCAACTTCCAACTACTTCAAGGCTCCTTGGAAAGCCGTAAAACTAGATAAATATATAAAAACACTACTTCATGTTCCTGAATAAGAAACTTTACCATGAAAGCCTCAGCCCACAAAGATACTCTAACCCTCAATATTTGCACTACAGATGCTCGTGCCTTCCCCTTTCAGTCTTGTTTTTCTTCTGTCGGCTGTCATTCATCTCTCTGTCAGTGTAGCCCTCCCCACCTGCCTGCCATTAGGATGTGTGGGCTGTCTCTATAGGAGTCCAGCTAGGTGTAACCTTTCTGCCCACCGGCACCTCACTGGGATCCAGGGCTCTAGGCTCAGTGTGAACTCCTGAACTCTTCCCCAAAGAAACGCTCAAAGAGCGGAGCTGAGGAGAGGGGAGAGGACAGAGAGAGTGGGAGGGAAAGCGAAAGAGCACTACCGGACAATTAGCCCCCCTAGGAGCATCGTAGGCGGTCTTCCCAAGCCAGAATACACTGTGAATGTTTCAGAGACTGGCAGCCAGAGAGAGAGACCAAAGCAAGAGTGAGCTAGTGTGTGCGTGGGCGTGTGTGTGTCATAGTGTTTTGCATTCACACGCCCAGCGGTTGTTGTTCCGAAATGAGACAGTACGTCGGGTGCCTGCAGGCGTCAATACGACCATTTCTATTATTCAGAGCTGATTACAGCGCTAAATCGTACAGCAGTGAATACTTTTTAATGAGCTTTGAAATACAACAGAGAAAGTTTGTCAGCTTTTTTGTTTGTCTGAATCTGGCTGGCGGGGGGAAAAGAGCATATTTGCCGGAGTGATTTGATTAGTGCGCTGGTGTGTGAGGAGCAGGTTGCAAGATGTGTGTGTGCGTCTGCGGGTGTGCATATGACACGTGGCAAAATTTCCTTTTATGTTTTGTATGTGTGTACAGTGTGTGTGCGTGTATAGTCCACATAAATGTATGTGTGTGAATCAGAATCAGCTTTATTGAGGAACATACAAGGAATGTGACATAGGTGAAAAAATAGGTGTGTATATATAAAAAGCAACCAACAACATACAGTGTCTAAGTCAAGTGTTTCTGTAAATTGTAAACATGCATGCATATGTGTGTATGTAGTAGTCCATATGTGTGTGCAGCATTTATATTCAGTATGTAAATGTGCACCAAAAACAGTGTTAGTATGAATGAATTTGTGTGTGTGTGTTTGTGTGTATGTGTTAGCCTGCTGTTCATAAGCCAGTCCATTGCTTTGAGCAAGGCTGATCAACCTGTGACTACATGGTGATCATGGGCTAGCGCACACACTTAAATATGTGCACTGATGACAGGTTAGCGCGCTAGCCCAGCATCCCCCGGGAAGGCAGGTCGAGGCAGGGCAGAGTGCACGTGGGTTTTACCATTTCTCGCTGCACTCATGTGTGCTCATCAGAAACAACATATGCCGGGGCTGACGGCACAAGGTCGACCAGAGAAAAAGAGGGAGAGTGAGCCCTAGATGGAGAGAGGAAAACACAGGCAGTGTCTGCTCACACACAACTAACCTGGTTATTGTTGGCTTTCTGAAGTAATCTTATTTCTTAATTCTCAAGTAAACGGAAAACCTGGTTTCCACAATCAGGTTAAAGGATTAAGAGTAACAACAACCAATGACATCTACATAGACGACCAACCAATTAGCCCAAAGTCCAATCTCGAAGTACATAATCTTTAAACGGTCATACTGTGATTAATCCTGACAAATACATGTTAGATACAATTGCCATTTTTGTGTTCATGATAACACTGTGGCAATTTTTCCGTTGCCATCTTTCTTGCTCTGGCTCAGGAAGATCACGTCCCTTTTCTTCATCCCGCCTACAAAACTTTGATTGACTGAGTTGTTTTTACCTTATCGTTGCATTTATCAAGATAACTGTGACAAAATATCACGATATAGGTTTAAATTCATATATTACAAAGTATTTAAGTTAATGTCTGCCCATTTCACTGATTAGCACCTTTAACCAGAGGCAAATGCACTGAGTGAAATTAGCTGCTGTAGTGATTGGCTGAAATTGAAGCTGTGGACCTCCTGGGCACGGGGGTTGAAAACCAGTAATTAGAATCATCAATGAACAGTAAAAGCTCTCCACTCAAACTCAAACTAGTGAATTTCTTTGGGGTTGGTTTTCAGCTCCTTAACGTAGACAGTGAAGGCTGCAAAGGGATTTCATAGATTCAGTCAGATACCCTAAGATAACTTTGGCCACGAAAATCTTCTACTATGTTCACTGTCCCTGGTTTCTGCATCAAAAATATCAGTCAGATTGGGGATCAATTATTGTTGAAGCTTTCTACTGAGAGTTCAGTAGTTAAAATATCTCCATACCACGTCCACTTGTGATCTGCTTCCATCAGGGGTGCGTTCAATGCCGCCGACCAAAAGGACAGATGGTCTCGCTGACCGATTAGCTCGACGTCAGTCTCTCCGGTTTCATCTCGCCTGCACCTCCTCTTCTATCACTTCCTCGGGTCTGAGCAGGTGTTTGGCCTGCAGTCAGAGTCCAAATCAGATCCATTTCATCTGTAATCAGCTGGAGCCCCTGGCACTGATGGAAGAGATCAGAGCCCCGATCAAAGAATTATAAGCCGACCGCGCCTGACCAGCCGACCATGACACAGACAAGGCAGCGGTGGGGGTGGAGGGGGGGTGTGTGGGCGAGCAAGCAAGAGCTACAGTAAGGATGAAAGGAGAGAAGATGGAGACTTGAAGGCCTGCAGAATCTCCCAGGGGAGAGACATGAAAGAGCAGGGTGCTGGCAGCAGGGAGGCTGAGATGTTACACTGCAAGGTCTCATGGGAGTTTTTTTTTTTTTTTTTGACGTTTCCATCAAGTGGAAATAGGTTGTTTAAAGTCAAATGTGGTGCTGAGTTCCGCTTCAATTTGGGGTAATTAGGATGGGAAGTGAATTCCAATCACACTGTGAAAGGAAAGTCAATGACATTAACTTGATGCAGTGGAATTGCTTGATGTACCGCCGCTGGTTAGCAAATCAGTAATTGTGCGCAAATATGGGAAATCATGTGCTCAGGTGCATGAAAATCAGTGGGTGGCTCACATATTGATGGTGGCCGTTTTTAAAGGGGGATTTCAAAAACTTTTTGGAATATGTTAACATTGTGTTGGATGTTACAGAAGGACGCTAGAGCAAGCACAATCACACACACTCTCTCTCTTGCATTCATCTTCTGCATTCATACACACATTCACAAACCCCTCTTTGATTATCGGTCCTTCATCTGTGCCAGCTCAAGACACACACCCTGCACAACCTGCAAGCACATCACCCACACACACACTGCCATAAACACACAGCTCTTTAATGTGAGCTGGTTAGCACAGTGTGTTCACACCCATATTCACAGATATGCTAGTTAATGCTATCACTTAGATGCAGATTCACTCATGCTTGATGTTGCTTTAAACTGTGCATTCAGACCATGCAGACTCTCATACACAAACACACAAACCTCTACCTGCTTTAAGTGTCCACCTTTGTCTTTGTACAAAAGACTCTCAGATGCTGAGTATGCATGGTGTGGGTGGGTGTGCGTGTTTCACTGTCAATGGAGTGTCCATGTCTGCTCCATTAGCTCCACACTCTGAATAAAACCAGTGCATCGGCTCTGTTGCCTTCATCTTTCTTGTCACTGTATAGGAAAAAGCTTCTCCGTGCAGCGCAGAGCTGTGTTCTTTTCAGCCCTGTTGCACGCATGGTTCTGCAGCACTGTATGAATAAGTGAGAAGAAATAGCAAAAAAAAGTGCTTAAGTCCATGTTGACTTCCCTCACTTCACATCCCACAAGTCATCAATTTTGCAGGGATCGCTGTAACATGATATTTTTTCACTCCGATTTCATATCCATTTTGCTCTGGTCTTGAACCCAGAACCTTGAAATCTTTCCTTTGATGCATCGCCACAACTGGAGCCATTGTATATTTTTACATTTATATTCCAGTCGTTCAGCTAAAGCTGTCATACAGAGCGACTTACGGTGTGTGATCTCAGATTCAAATCACCAAAACTGTTTTTGAGGGACCTCCGTGTTTTAGAGGGCTGATCTCTGATCAAAACATTTCAGCTGTAAAAAATTCCTCTAAATTGGTAAAATTATCATATGATACATCTTCTCCCAAGGCTCTCTGGTGGGTTCACAGACTCTCAGATAACATTATGAACACCCTGAATGCATTTGAATCACAGGAATGAAACCAAATGAACTCGGGTCACAAATTATCATTCGGCAATGAGTCCTTCTGTGTGGAATAAGATCACATTTTGAAGATTTTATCTTTAAAAGCTTTCTTTAAAAGTAAAGTTCATAAAGCTGAGCCATGCCAACAATCAAACTGTTCCTCTTATAGGACCCACATTTTTCTTTTTCAGTGACACCCACTGCCTGTATGATTTTAATTCCTCCATGGTCTCAAAGAAATATCATCACGCTATCAAGCAATTCTTGTCTATGGTTTTAGTCTTAAAAGTATTTTTATAACAAGGGAAAAAATCTGTGAGATAACCTGTATCCATTAAAAATAGACTTCTGTTGAAAACCAGCTATTAGCAGCCTCAGGAACCAGTGCTGCTCCAACTTCCTGCTATGACGATTTCAAAGTGAGGGCAACGCGGCATAAAAGTCCAGGAGCTGCTCTCATCCCTCCGTCCGTGAGGTGTAAAATCGTTTGATCCAGTTTGTTCTATTTAGGTGAAACACCTTTTGTGTGTGTGAGAGTTTGCACTTGTGTGTATTTGTGTGTGTGTTTTTAAACGCTCCCGGGGCACTAAAAGGTGGAGGGAAAGGGGAGGGGACGGGGTTGCAGGAAGGAAGGAAGGAAGAGAGCTGACGGTAGCCGCTGTGTTTGTTTTGCAGGGAGGCGAGAGGGGCGATGAAGGGTGGGAGCTGTCCTTTAGTCCATCCGTCCATACGTGTGTGTGTGTGCGCGCATGTAAAGAGGCCGTTACGGGTTAATGGATATTAAGTCTGTCCCAGTGTGATAGTCAGAGTTCAGGGCTGTGGGTGATGCGCCCTGGCTCTCTGTAACCCACAAAAGGGTCAGAGGTCGGGGTTAAAAGTCAAACAATGCCTGGAAGGACTAGCAATCAGCTGGGACTGCACCAGAGGTCAGTGTGTGTGTGTGTGTGTGTGTGTGTGTGTAGGAAAAGGCTGCCAGGAAAGGAGAGGTGGGGAAAATGAAGGGCAGTAAGAGGACAACGGAAAACACAGACGTACAGCGGTGAAGAAAAGAGGACAGACAGATGGGGGTTGAAAACGTTGTCCTTCTCGTCCTTTTTTCCCCCGACATCCGCTCACTTCGAAGAAACGACCGTGCTTTGCTTCTCCCTACAGGGACTCGTCTTACCGTACCTCCAAATACACACACTGAACCCACGCAAGCACACATTCAGGCAAAAAAAACACACACATGTACACACAAATCGACAAGCACAGCCAAAACACACACAGGAGCTCAACAGCCTAATCAGAACATGTGGCCTATTTCTCTGTATGTTTTAATGAGCTCTCCTTTGTGGAGCGCTGACTGATATTATTAGGCTGCCGTGTCTTAGCTCATTAGCTAAACCAGGCTCAACAACAACACCAGCAGCTAAAAGATGATTTGATACCGCCTGCAGAGTTATGTGACACCGCAGGACCTTAAAGAGGCCGTGGTGAGAGACAGCAAGTGAGTTAATTTGGTCACCAGGGGAGAGGGAGGCTGAATCTCGCTTCGTACGACACAGTGAGGCATCATAAGAGTCGGTTTGATAGAAAGAAAAAGAAAAATACATCATAGACTGACTGCAGCCTTTTCCCCCAGCGTTCATAAAGATCCCAGCAGATGTGGCTTGAAGATTCAGTGTGCAATTTTAGTAGCAGAGTGGTGTCAAGTGAAGAGAAAGAGTCAACAACACTGAAGAGAAAACAATACTACAGCTAGCTAATCTGTTCTTAGTTGATTGTTTTTGCTCTATGGTGAATTGCTCAATTTCTATATTGGCACTGTATCCCCGAATCCCTCTGCTATATGCTATTAAAGCAGCTAAATGAATCAGTCTGAACTGAAGACTATGCCTTTGCTGGTTTTTAAACGGTTTGCGCAGCTGCATGCTCTCAAAGCTAGCAACTCTGCTAGCGAGGTAATCTCTGACCGCTAGTGGCTGAGCGAGCCATTATTAAAATGCTATACTGTAGACAGTGGTGCAATGTAGTACATTTACTCAAGGACTGGCCTTAAGTACACTTTTGAGGTACTTCACTTGACTACTTTTATTTTAAGCTACTTTATACTTCTACTAGGTTAATATTGTACATTCATTTGAAAGCTGTAACTAGTTACGTTGCAGACTTTACATACAAAACATGTGTCTGGTTTATAAGATATGATGCATTGCTATAGATAAAAAAACACTCAAATGTATATGTTTCAACATTAAAATGCTGTGAACATGTTAGCATAAGTAATAATTATCATATAAAGTGTAACACAGGGGCCATTCTGCTGCATAATGAGTGCTTTTGCTTTTGATAAATTTTGCTGATAATACTTCTGTACTTCTACTCAAGTACAATTTTGAACACAGGACTTTTACTTTTTTCATTGTCATATTTCTACTTTTACTTTAAAGTAAAAGATAGTAAATAATCTGTGTAGTTCTAGCACCACTGCTTATGGATCACACTGGCAGTGGGTTTGACAGTGTTGTTTTATGAGTTTTTATTTCTTTTTAATGTTACAATGGACACATTTCAGTAGGAATTAACTACTGAAAATTACGTTTGTTGATGTTTTACTACCGCGGCATTGAGCTGTTCTTTATTCACCATCCAATATTTCTCCAGTCAGACATTCTGAACAGAGTCTGTCTTTTATTGTGTGACAGACCAAGGCATTAAAGAATTTGTGGGGAAATTCTGTTAACAGTAAGGCAGAAATGAGAAAGTATCGAAGCAATCCTTGTGATTGCAATACGACCCGACCCTGTACGATACATCCATCTAGTGTTGTAGTGGTGCTATCAGCAGGTGAAATCTGACACTGAAACCTACACCATAGGTATCTATAAAGGCACTACTGTTAACCCCTTGCTTTAACTATAAATGCAGCTTTACAGTACAAGCAGACAAGCTAAAAGGTCTACGAAAAAGTAGCCCACTGTCACGTGACCCTCACCATCCAGGTTGTAGCAGTCCCTTGAGAGTCTCACCTTTCTCTATACCTGCTATTTCCTGTTATGGTCAAAGGAGTGTGCAGTCTGTTGAAAAAGGGCTGTCATCTTCATGCAATATGCAGCTGAATCAGGTGCTTCTCAGTTAGAGGACAGCAAAAAAACAGAGACTGGAGCACACTGATTGATTTGCAGACTTTAATTGTGCAAACAGACTAATGTTTACTAAGAACAAACACATGAGACAAACAACATATACAGTATATAGTCAACATATACAGGTGTACACTGTCATTGCAGTCTGTCCCAGCATGCACTAGGTTAAAAGGGAACGTCCTCAATAGATAAAACTACCGTATTGATGATATTTCACTAGGACTTTATAAACCATTGTTTCCTGGATTTGAAAATCAACATTTAGTGTAACACTTTGGCAGTATTATTAGTGACCAACTGTCATCCTGTTAGACCGGCAGAGAAGAGGAAAGAGACAGACAGAGATGGAATGAAAGAAAAGCAGAAAGAGGCAAACAGAAAATGAGAGGAAATGAGAGTGAGGTGTTCATTGAACTCCTCCACCATCCTCTTCCTCCTCCTCTTCCTCTGTAGTGTTTACGCGCTGCCTCTTCACTTAATTCGGCCTTCAGGATGCCCACTTCACTTCGCTACTTCTCAGCACAGAGATGGAAGAGTGGATGTTGAGGGAGAAAAAAAAAAAAATTGCAAGCCTCCTGTTACGTCTCCAGACATTTTGTTGTTTGTTTTTTCTTTCTCCATAGCTCTCCCTCCATTTTTCTCATCCTTTCAGCCCTTCATCCCTCGCTCTCTCACTCCCTCCTTCTCAATCTCAATCTCGGCTCACTCAAGCGTTGGCCAGCAAGGCCTCTAGCATCGATCCAATAAAGCTGGTAGTCAGCACTGCGAGGCTTGAGGAGCTTTCACCCAAACCTAGCGTTTATGCACGCTCATTGAACAGCACGTCGCCATGATCTGATCTGGGGGTGGAGGGCGGCGGGGGAGTGTGGGGGGTGTTTGATTTTTTTTCTTCGTTCTGCCTCTTCTTATTTTCCACTCAAAAGTGTAATCAATAACAGTCACATTCGTTGGACGTGTGCACACAAACACACACACACATGCACACACACACATCTCCAAATCTCAATTACCTCCCCTGTCAATCCACCAAATAAACCAAATGTTTGTTTGCCAGCACTGGACTTTAATATTCACGAGTGAGAATAGATGAGGGAGAGGGAGTAGGAGACGTAAAATGTGCTACATGTACAGAGGTATTTTCCGTCTTTGTGCTGGGTTAAAGTAAATGCAGTTTGACATTTTGTGCCTGTTTAAAAGTCAATGGATTCCTTTTTCCAATGAGCATGCATCATCATAGGTGCCATTTCATTCGCTGATACACAGCAGCAGGTGCAGAGGGGAAAGTGTACAGATGGTGTGTGTGCATTTCTGTGTGTGTATGCATGTTTGTATTTCACTTCTCATGAGGGTATTTGGTCCTCATAAGAATACAAACATTAAGAAAGATCCATCATTCCTTATATCTGCAGTGGTTAGGTCAAAGTTCAGTAACTGGTTTAGTATTAAGATTGGAGTAATTCGACTTGGTTTAGATTATGCTTAGTGAGTTGGAGATGCAGTGGGTTTTCTATAGGTTACCTCTAAGTTAAATGGTCATTTCACCCAAATTACTTTACAACGAAACCCCATCTTTTTTTTCACTTCATCACTCCCAGTGGTATCTAGCCATGCGGATAATTTGTGTTTTGACATATCCATCTCTGAGATGTCTGCTGCCATTTGAATACAACAGACGTGAACGGAATTTTTCATGTGGAACTCACAGCATTTAAAAATGACATTTAAATGTAACAGTGTCATCTCTTTCTAGACAGTGTCCCAGTTACCCTAGACAATCTGAAAACCATACTGTGAAGAGTTTTCATTGGAACTACTTTCTACCCCTAAAAAAAGGTCCCTATATTAAAACTGTGGATGACTGTCGATTATTCTCAAGACCTTAGTATGCTTCAAACAAAGTGCTTATCAGATTATGTAACAGTGTCTGAAACCCAATTCCCAATGGTGTAATCGGGCGGGGCTGCTTCTGACAATCATATGCACTATATGCAGTGATTGGATTCATGTTCAACACCATGAATGCCTTTGAGCAGAGAGTGTGCTCCATATTTGTACTATTAATTGTGTTGAGACATGCAAAAGACACAGAGGGATCAGGGATGCGGCCAACATTATTAAAAAATATATTTAAAAAGTGATTTTCACACTCTACTAATAAAAAGGAAACTACTAATGAAGAAGAAATGAATTTATCTAAGGTTGTTCCTGGTTGATTTTACTGTTAATACGTTTCATCTTGAATTTGTGTGTGCTTAACAGATTTATGTCTCTAATTGGTGAGTTCATACAAAATGATATGACATAAGGTAAAGGTATAAGGACTGGAAGGTCGTCACAAGCATACAAAGAGTTTGTCATTGTGTGTGTGAGTGCTATTTTAATGTGAAATTCCTCTTCTCGCCCTGTGCATCAGTCTCACCTGCAGCCCCATAACAAGTCAATCATCCTGTGCTGTTATTGGACTGTAATGTCGCTCTGTAGCCTCACACTTGACATGTTCATTAGGTATAAACCAATTCATTTACAACACAGTGCATTGGATTGTCCTTGCCTCGACATTCATTTCCCAACACATTGGTGTTTGATGCGTTGCCAGCGCCAATTAACTTTGATAACTCAGCCCCAGTTTAATATACTGCTGCTGAATTGGCTTGACAAGAGTGCAGCGATAAGCTATTTCTGAGCTTTTTGAGTAGCGATAGCTGGATTATCGCTCTGTCAGAGTGAGGGAGGGACAGGGAAAACTTTCCTGAATAACCCCCCCAGCCAAAAGTCATTAAAATGTTTGTTTTGTTTTTGTTGGCAGACACGCACACACAGAAGCACATACACTGATTACAGCTATGTCTTCGTTGGCTTTAATGATTTGCATAACTCATTTCTGTTTTACATTATTGTGGATTTTGATGACCATGTTCAGTTTTATAGTACATGTTTTCAAAGTGAGAAATGTATCTGTCAGTGCAGCTTGAATGTGTGAACTCTTTTGTGTGGCTTTTTGAAAAATGTGCAAGTTGTAAATACTGTTCTGACAAAATTGTTTCTGATAAACAACCAAGCAAGTGAATTGCTGCTTCCAGCTGATGTGTTGGTTTTTCTTTCTTTGGCTGCCAGGAGCCGGGCTGCTCTCTCTCTCTCGAGTCCCTCTGATCAACGGATTGATCCCTCCATCCGTTAATCAACGCCAGTTCCGACGAATGGGAGCAGACATGAGAGCCATGGGCGGGACGAAGGTCTTGCTCCTGGTGCTTCTGGTTGGATGGGAGAAGTCGCTGGGTCTCAACTGGAACTCAGTCCCACGCAAGACTGTTCGATACCAGGGTGAGTGAGCAGTCTAATACCAGCTGATAGAGGAGGTAGACCTCAGGGGGCCCTGAAACTTTCCAGTGAAGGCCAGACTTCAAAATCCCTCTCTCTTCTTTTCCTGTGAAACATGAAAATATTTTTGATGACTCATCCTGAACTCGGGGGCAGTTACATACATTTATCCAACCTAATGTGATTTGGGGCAGCTAACCCCACCCATCTTATAAAACCACACTTGACCGTTAGCTTGGGTAGCTAGCAAAGTTTTTGCCAACTGATATCTCACTCACACACACCTCCTATGATAGTGCTCTGCTAGCTACCTACAAGCTAACGGACGGTCAAGTGTAGTTTTATATGATGGCCGGTGTTAGCTAGTCATATATGTAACATATTTTAATGTTTCACAAGAAGAGAAAAGAGGACTTTGCTGTAAAAACACTCCAAATGTTTTTTTAACCTGTATTTGGCATATGTCAAGAGATAACTGAGCAATTAACACAGGGACACACAGTTAGAAGTTTTTAATTTTTTTATTTTACTGTGTCTTTAAAGGCCTTTTCTAGAAGCTTGATGATGTTAATGACCACCTGCAGGACTAGTTGGTGAACTACTGTAGCTGGCGTGCTAACCGCTAACACGCCAGCTAGCTGTGGAAAAGGTAGCTCTCTGAGCTTCTCTCTGTTTTCTCTGTACTGGGCCATTGCTGGGCTTACTGACTGTCAGTTACAAGCTTGTTAGCTTGGTCGCTAACAGCACACGGTTTATTTAAAAGATTTACACCATCGACTTCTGTCTCATAACTGTCTGACTAACTGTCTCAAACTATTCCTCTGTGCAAACCAGCAGCTGGCGTACATGGCTTCTTCCATTTTAGACTCTGTTGTGTCAAAAATCTATACTGTCGAGATGGATTGCTATTGGTCAACGTGTCAATTTCAGTTCACCCAAGTTGACCTCAACACAAAAATGTGCACAGATTTACTTTCTTTCCTGCGACCAAATCCACTGAGGCCAGGCCTGAAGAAGTATTTTATCGACTGACAGCTGTTGGTATAATTCTCCAAGTTGGCCCTGGAATGATTTATCTGCTCAGAGATCTGATACAAAAGCAATAATTGCAAAAATGTATTCCATTACGACAATTAGGGAAGATTTTCCACTATTTCAGAGGTGGATGTGTTCTGATTTTTGTTAAGAGGCCGACATCGACCCTCAGTGAAACAATACACCAGTCTAATCCTAGCGCTCAACTGTATTTGCGCTCTTTATCTCGGCCCTCCTCTGCAGCCAGGCCCAGCTTTCTTCACTAAACAATACCAATTGTTGCAAGCTGAGAAATAGTCTTTTTTTTAATCCCTCAAAGGGAAAGTGCTGCATTCTCTCTCCTGGGGATTAGGGAAATACAATAAAGAGAGGGAAAAAATATGGGAAAGAAAGCTATATTTTCTCACCTCTCTGTACTACCTATTCCACCTTTCAACCCATATCTACCTCTCCTTTCCCTTCCCTTCTCTTTCTTTTTGCCTTTTATCCCTCCCCTCCGCTTTTTTGCTTTGTATGCTGCGGCTCAACGTATGAACCCGAAATGCTCTTATGGCATTTTCACTAAGAGCTCAGATTTCAGCCGCTCTCGAGGAGAATGGCGCTTGGTGGCAGCAGTGGTGGTGGTGCGGTGTGGGGATATTTCAAAAGCTGCTTTCTCATGCCGCTATCATGCATCCCCCACTTCTCATTCTTTTTTTTCCCATGCAGCCCTCCTCCGTCCTCTCATCCCTCCAAGCTACAGTCGTCGCTGGTGTTGTGGTGGGATGTGAGGACACGGGATGGGGGGGGGGGGCAATCGATAGGGCGTCGATATTTCATGGTAAAATGCTCCACTGTGACAAAGCAAAGCCAATGTTGGCAGAGAGCGGCCCAGATCTTTGCTGCTCTTTGGTCAGAACACACTTGTGGTGAAGACACACGAGACAGGGCAAACGGGGACAGCTGCAAACATATGGTCTTATATGGAAGGAGCAAAAGAAGTTCACTACCAAAAAAATATCTCATTTTCTGTATTTTTCTGAGAAACGGGTGAATAAATCTGCCTGTAGAGCCAAGATAACTCCCCTCGCTGCTAGTGCAGCTTCCCGTTTTTGTCATGAATGTCTTCGAAATAAAAGCCTTGTCATGAAGCAGGAGAAGGCAGATCACGTCACTTCTATCATACTTGATTCGAGTCTGGCACTTCAGTGCTGAAAGATTCTTGACACAAATTGATTTGCATTGGGAACAAGTGGGATTGTCTTACCGTTGACAGAGTTCTCCACTTGGTTAAAGAAAAATGAGATTTTCAGGCTCAATACTGGGTTAAATGACTTATATGGATGGGTTCTTGCTACAGTGCTGAGGAGGAGATAGGAGGGAGACGAAATGGAAAAACAAAGTAGGGGTGGAGGGGAGAAATGAGAAGCGAGAGAGACAGGTAGAGAGACATAGAGAAAGACTGGGAGAGAGAGGCCAGTCACTAACTGCCTTAAAAGGACAGAAAGTAGCTTCAGTGGAACAACAGAGAGGAAAACACACACACACACACACACACACTGCAAGCCATTCACCCTGTGTTTCATTTTGCATGGAGGCATCTTCCTGCACAGACACACAGCATCCATATTCACATGTGTGTGTGTGTGTGTGTGTGTGTGTGTGTGTGTGTGTGTGTGTGTGTGTGTGTGTGTGTGTGTGTGTGTGAGTTGCTGTTTGCATGCAGTGTGAGTTTGCAAGACAGAGACAAGGAGACAGGCAATGGAAAAACTAGAGTGAGAGAAAAGTGTGGGAGCACAGAGGGCGTGTGTGTTTATACCTATTAGTGTAGAGCGAGAGTGTGTGTGCGTGTAGCTGTGTGTCTGTCTATCTGTCTATCTAATCCCCCTTTGTTTATATGTGTGTGTGAGAGTGTGTGTACTGCTTGAGCTGGCAGTCTGAGGGATTTGGAGCTCTGGGCAGTGCAGGAGGGGCATGTGTGTTGGGTGGGTTATGGTGGGGCAGAGATGGTTGAAAAGATAATATTCACCCCCCCAACACCACCTCCCCCGCCCAGCAATTACATGAGGTTGAAGAAGAAGAAGAAACACAAACATCCTCTCTCTCTGTGTGTGTGTGTGACTCGTTCCCTCGCTATCTATCCACCTCTTCTTCTTCTTCTTCTTTTATTTTTTTAGAAGTCACATGTTGACATTTCGAATTTTAGGCTGTTGTTATTCCTCACCAGCTGCTCGTCACATTTATGGAGCGAAAAGAAAATCACAGTTGGCTCCTAATGAGACATTTTATGTATTATGTATAGCCCTTGTAGAGCTGCTAATAAGAGCTGTAAATTTACATTATTTTCTTTTCTAATCGCTGGTATAGTGCATGCATCTTGATTTCTTTTCACTTTTGTGTGGTTAACATTTCATATTCATGTTCATATTGTACACATTTCTCATTCATCATTTTTTGCTAAAAGGTCTTCTCATCTATACATTTTTACTTAATGTTAATGGAAAAGACTGAGGTTATTGCATTGTTTTCTTACTGGCAACAAAAAAGCAACAACATTTGAGTCGCAATACTTTCTGACTTCCCTGTCCTGTCTGTGGCTATTGGTTCTTATTGAAGACTATTTTGAGCTGCAGATTAACACACATTTGGCGTATTTACTGCACCTGGACAGAGCATGTGGGTTTAACTACATAAACTACATTACCCATGTTCGCTCTAATGAAGGGACATGTTACCCAGTGCAATGCTGTGGTTCATTGATGTCTTTTTAATTCGTTTTTGGACAACGATGGAGGTCTGTACAGACAAATACACTGTATGAGGCTACACTGACACAACAGGCAATTCTTGTTGGTAGGATCCAGAAGTGGGACCAAGTCTTTGTTTTGCACATCATAAGTAAGTCTCAAGTCTTTGTCCCGTGTCAGGTCTCAAATGAAGTCCTAAACTTTGTGTTTCAAATCCTTTTTTTTTTTTTTTTTTTTACCATGGTCACTGCGTCAAAGGCTCATTAATGTTTGCAAAGTTAACATTAAAGTTACTTATGCTAGCCCTTAGCTAACGTTAGCTAAAGTTATAGCTGGCCAAAGAACTTTAAGGCTAGCCTCAACTTACTGTTCTTTGAGCAACCTTGGATGTTAAACAAAGTTAAAAGGGTCTCCTTCTCTGATTACTGACCCACATGTTTTGCATGTTAACCACAGCCTAGTCTAAATCTGAATATGATAATCTAATGTCCCATCTTTTTTCTGTCTGCTGGTGTGCCCTGCAAATGCATCTTTCCCTCCTGCTTGCGCGACATGATTGGCTGCTGTTAGTTGATTTGTTGTCAGGAAAATTATGAGTTTTTATAAGATAAATTTTCATCGATTGGGCTTGGGGAGGATATCGAGTTATCTCAAGTCAAAAGACTATTGTCCAAGTAAAGTCCACTTCCTATAACTGTACAAATAGCCAGCCTTCTCCTTTAAACTTCAAGAGGAAGGAATTTTATATCTTCTTTCTCACTTGTTTTCTCTCTCACTCTGTCCTTTTTCTTCTTACTGAATTGGCCACAGCTGATTGGAGCATCCATTGTGTTGTTTTAAGCCATTTTCACGCCCTTCACCTGGCCTATTTCCATTGACCACAGAAAATACTGATAACAGATAACACTGTCTTCTCCCACTCCTTTCTGTCTTTTTCTCTCTAACACCATCTTTCCCTTTCTCCTTTTGGGTTTCTCCTGTGGGTTCCTACACTCACACACACACACACACACACACACGCAACTTCACATGCACTGCTTAGCCCAGCCCAATGACAGAAGCTAGTAAGCCCAAACTATGACAAAACGCAGCAGCTGTGGTTAAACAAAGAAAGGGAGAAAGAAAAGAAAGAAGGAGGTGAAGATGAAGAGAGTAGGAGAAATAGAGCCCTTAGAAACCTGATATGTTGTTTGAAAATCTAGCCAGCTTTGATGCAGCAAATGAGCCCTGTATCTTTAAAGAAAAGCCAAAGCAAATGTATGCCTCTTGATTTAGAAAAAGAAAGATAGAATGAGAGATGGTGGCAGAAAAAAAAAACACAGAGCAGAAGGAAAGTGGAAAAGGGCCGGGCCTCTGACCTCCAGAAACCTTTCTCTCTCTCTCAACCTTTCTCTTTTTTTCTCCTTCTTTCTGTCTCTCTGCCGTATCTCCCCAAACCCTCCAATTACAGTAATGAGTGGTTGAGAGCGAGGCAGAGGAGGAGGCAGAGAGAGGCTGTGCGTGACTGGGAGGACAGATGGGGGAGAAGGAGGGAGGGATGGAAGAGGGAGGATTCATCACCGCTTTTTATCTGCTATGAGTGTCACTCATCCCCTGACCCTGCGCTGATTGGTCAGTGAAGATTAACAGCCGGGACCAGATGTCAGGACCTGGAGTGCTCTCTGTTGTCATACTGACTTTGTGAGAGCTGATGTGTGGGCAAGTGGGCATGTGGATTAAAATGAAAATGCCACTCGAAGACTGCTTTTATCCAAAGCACCTTCTTGTGGTAGCAGTGTCATCATGGCTGAACAGATGCACTGGTTTACCACTATCGACATTATATTAAATAATCACTGCCATCCATTATTCTTATCCTTAAAACAAAAATGAACATTTCACATATATGCACATTTCAGATATTTTAACAACAACTGTAATATCACATGTAATGGTTTCAACTATGTGGTTGTTTTGACATTTCACGTGTTGATGACACCTGATATATGCACATGTGGTTTATCATATGTGAAACAGCATTTGACATGTGTTGAACTCACATGCAGGCACCTGGGGTATTTGGACATTTAACATGTGGGGGGAAAACATGACATGAAACAAGCTGTTTGTTTTTCTCACAAGTGAAGTATGTTTCCAAGTAAAACGTGAATTTCACATGTTTTTTCCTTGATGAGGCAGTGTGATTACATATTTATTACATAAATTATACAGTACTACAGAAGATCGAAAGGAGAATAATTACAAATAACAGCAATTCTGAAATTTAACAGGCAAAAATTGCCAAACATTTGCTGGTCTGTGCATCTCTAATGTGAGCATTTGCTGATTTTCTCAGTTTTATTTGATTGTAAATTGAATATACTATTGGTCAGAAAAAAACAAGCAATTTGAAGAGTTTGTGATGACTTGAATTGAAATAAAAAAGGTGCCAGTTCTCAGACAGCCTTGAGATATCAAATACATGCAGCATACAAATTGTGTGCAAGAATAAATAATCTGACGATATGAATGAAACAATTAATAATACATAATAGTAAAAGTAAGTCTCGTGTCCGAACTACCAAAAAATGTAACCCTGATACTTCTGCATGGACCATTTATGGGCCGAGGATTTTGGAGGCATTTTTTCTGAATGAACTAGACCACATGTTGTACCTCTCGTAGCTGCAAATTTCTGCCTCCTTCACAGATTGTTTGAGTAGAAAATGGGTGTATTTTTCCGGACACTCACAATAACTACACCATGAGTACCTTTAGTTTATTTTAGTTTAGTTGATTTGCCAAAGTTTCAATAGTCATAGTTAAAGTCATAATAGTCATAGTTAAAGAAGAAAAAATGATAAAAATAAAGATTGTGTAATTCATCAAAATTTTAAGGCTAAGCTGTAATACAAAATTGATAGAAATGTACAATTTTACACAGAAGTTTGTGTTTACTAGTTAAGATGCATTACAATGAAATCCATAATTATAAATCTTTGCTAATTAGAGTCCTTTTCAGATGTTTTTTGAATAATGATAATGTAGATTGTAGTGATGGAAGTAGGTTGTTCCAAAAAGATGGTGCTCTGTAATTCAATGAATATTGATTAAGGGAAGTCCAACAATACTCAGAAAGAGGTGGTACTGAGTACTAAATAACTCAGTTGGACAGAAATGTAATGTACCGCTTGAGGCTGTAGCTCAGGTGGCAGAACAGGGTTTGGCTTTAATCGTAGGCTTGTTAGACTTGGTGGTTCAATCCCAAACCAACCACTTCTGTCTACATTTTAACGTGTGCTTGAGCAACACACTGCACCGCAATTTGCTCCCGATGTGTGTAGAAAAAAATATGAGAGTTGCTTTGTTTGGACAAAAGTGTGTGCCAAATTAATGAAATGTAATACCAGTACAGGCCCAATCTGACCACTGGAGTAATCAAAAAAATGATTGACAGCCCGACTACACTGAGAGTACTTGTGTGGCAGACTTTCATACAAGTATCTACAAGTATCTACAGTATGAGGATGTTTTATCATTATTATGCTGGGTTTGAGTGGAGTGTTCCATAGTCTTAATGGCTTTCCCCTTCTTGTGAATCACCAAATACTCATCATTTTTTGGCATGTAAACCATTCAGTGAGTCAAATTCCAATATAGCAGTGCCATGCTGCACCAGTTGAGCTGCACAGGCTCCCCTCTATCTCTCTGTGTGTGTGTGTGTGTGTGTGTGTGTGTGTGTGTGTGTGTGTGTGTGTGTGTGTCATCACCACAACATTGTACAAAAAGGCCTAACTCTCTCCAGCTGGTGCCCCGCCGCTGTACCAGTCATACATGCTGAACCATGACGCTGGAGTGGAAAAACCTCACTTGTGGCATCAACCAGCTCTTGATTTGTTCTGCTTGTTGTGGATTGCAATGGCGATCCCCCACCAAGCTAGGCTGTTTCATCCCCCACCCCACCCCCTCCAGCCTTCAACCCTCCCGCCCCCCTCCCCCCTATCCCCGAAACACCATCCCCCCCACTGGGCTCACTTGTTCCGTTGTTGTGTTAATCCACTTTTACCACTTCCTCTCCTCCCACTCTCCCATCCCGTCATCTCGCTCTTCCAATTCTGTTGAATTCAGTCGCTCTATTGCCATGACTGTTTATCAGAAACAATAATGGTACAGCTGTATAGGAAATACAAATGCTCCATAACCAACAAATAAGGGCTTACACATTTAAGCAACGCAGAGACGAGTAATTATTCATCTTAAAAACATGCACTTTTATTATGTATTCATCAGTGTACTTGCTTTTATTCTTTATGGCATATTGATTCAGTCACAAGCTAGTTAAGTACATGAATTCCTTGTGTTGCAGTCTGAATAATCCGATAAATCTCTATTCTTAATGTACAATAGCATATGATCTATAATAACCTGAATTCGGGCCACAATTGACAAAAGGTATTTTTGCAGATCTAGCTAGTAGAGGCGTGTATATCTTTCCCTTTCTTGTCTCTCTCTCTCTATCTCCATGCTCTCATTCTGTCGTACACCTGACTCTCCTGTGAACTTGTCGTCTGTTCAGCAGACAAAGCTTGAGCATCCACGTGGGAATGTGCGAGCCTTTGTGTGCACTGTGTTGTTTTTTCCTTCAAAGAGGGTACCTGCTCGGATGAAGGTCTGACGACGCTCCGTGTGCACGCTCGGGTATATCTTGCATGTTTGTGTGGGTGCTGCGCAACGTCTCTCCCTCCTGTCTGTCTCTGCCTCGCGTTCTGTGTTTGTCGCTGCTTCAAAGCTCTCCCTAAAATAGGCCTATAATCATAGTTTGGTGTGCGAGTGGCTCGGCGGTTAGACGCTATAAGCAGAGGCTGCATGTATTTATAGCAGACAGGGAGAGGGAGGCTGGAGCTCCGCTGGAAGGCTGACGGAGGCAGATTACAGAGGCCATGCCCAGATCGAGACCTTTTCAGCCGGCTGTGAAGCAGCAGGCGCTCCCCCATTCGTCCCCTCCTCTTTCTCCTCCACCCCACATGGGAGGGCTGTTTGGTCTGGCTCAGGGTTTGGCCTGGTTTGATTTGGGCTGGGCTGGATGGTGAAGCCGTGACATGACCCTGAGATACCCTACAATGAAGTGTGCAGAGACACAAGGACATTATACACCCTGATAGTGACAGTTTCCATGGAGTCCGACTTGTTGTTTCATTTCGCCTTCCAGTATATTGCCGTACTGGTTCTGGTTTAGTGCTGCGTATTTTATCCCATTAACCACATTACTGTTGAATCACGTACTATCACCGCTTGATTTCATATCTTCCGGCAGTTTTTGGTTTCAGTTCATTTATGTTCACTATGAAACCATCTCGCGTAACCTTGAAACTTGTTTATAATAGCTAATCCATCAAAGTGAACATTGTTTCGTCCTTGTTGCTGCGAAACACATTTAATATATGAAAGTTTAATGCTGAACGTCTTTGTTTATTGCAAGAAATGAACAAATTCCCATTATTCTTTTCATGAAGACTACGGTTGTATTATAGTTTGCTACACTGCATCATCCTCTTGATAATGTTTTGTCTGTATTGTTGCCTGATACTGCATGTTGTGCACAGGGTCTGTCTGAAAATCTGCCCTTGTGGTGCGCTCAAGGACACTCTTGACATCCAACACTCGAACTTTAGCCTGCCGAACATGAAATGCACAAGACACTCCACGAGTAAAAACAAAAAAAAATCAATAAGAGAATGAGAAAGTGGTAGTTTTCAGTAGCTCCCCAGCCTCAGAGGTTGTAGCTTCCTGTCATGAACCAAATAGGAAGAAGTTATTCCAAATAGTCCTGTTCATTATTGTATATCCACACAATGACTACAAGCCTTTGTAAGTGAAAGTAGATTAGTGTAGTAGTACATTTACTTGTTCTCCCATTTTATGCCAGTTTATACTTCAACACCACTACATTTCAGAGGGAAATATTGTACTTTTTACTCCACTACATTTATCTGACAGCCATAACTACTAATTACTTTGAAGATTCAGATTATACACACACATGGTGAGTATAAAGGCATTATATAAGGCATTGTTAGGTTTAGGTTCACTGTAATGGTTCACCTTTAACAAGCATGTTTTGTGTCTCTGCAAGTTGAAATGAAATGAATGGAATACAATGGCTGCCTGAAAGGAAGGAAATCAATCTAAAAACGTAAGTTATGCTTTGTAAAAGGATACAAAGAATAGTCATCAGTTTGATGTCAGTGTCATGTCTTGTCTATAATAATAATAATAATAATGATAAACTTTATTTGTATAGCACTTTTCAAAACAGTTACAAAGTGCTTCACAGAACAGAATAAAAGAGCAATTAAAGATGGCAATCAGCAGCAATGCAAATAGTCTTAGAATACACAAAAATAAAAACATAAGAACAGAATAAAACATAAAAATTTGTAAAAATGACACAGCAAAACAATTATAAGATAATAGAGTAAAATAAATATCAGCAACTCCATAAAATAATGCAAGAAAGTGAAGTAATAATAATAATAACTATAATGAAAAGGCTTTTACATAGAGATAAGTTTTAAGAAGAGACTTAAAAATTGGTAAAGTGTTGGCTTGTCTGAGATTCTCAGGCAGGGAATTCCACAACTGAGGGGCCCGTATAGAAAAAGCCCGGTCCCCCTTGGTGATTAGGCATGTTTTAGGAACAGCCAGAAGGCTGTTACTAGTTACTAGGATGCACTTCCACGTATTTAGTCCAAAATTAGAGCTAAAAAAGTGGTAAACACTTTTTTTCTTAAAGTTTTCTTCTAGTAAGCCCCCAACATCTCTTTATTTAAATGTGTTGTTATCATCAATATATAATCCACCCACACACATACAGATCCAAATGCCTGTCATACTCTCTTTGTCTCTTTTTATTACCCTCTTTTATCACAGTCTCACACCAATCTAAAGACAAACACACACACACAGCCGGAGGTCTTGTAGTGCAGTGATCTCTGATCACCTCTGTTTCCAGTGGTACTGACCCAGGTCAGGCCCTCTGAGTTGTCTATCTTTTGTATTCTCCCTTCTTCTACTATGGCTTTCTATTTTTGCCCTTTTGTTTATATTCCTCCCGTCATCTGTTGAACTCATTACTCCTCCCCTCGCCTCCATTTTTTATTCACACTCTTTTATTTATATTCTCCCTTTTCTTCTGCTCCCTACAAACTGTTGTCTCCAAGCATCAAAGGTCTTGTAATTTAACCCAAACCGCCCTTAAACACACATGCACACACACACCAGGTCCTTAAAATGGTGGAAAAGTCTCTAAACAGTCCTAGTTGTAGGATTGTACAAGGTTACAAGGTACAAGGTTAGTTGTACAATATGCTTCCTTTATGTTTTGCAGTGTGTGGATCTTAATATGCTCTTAGTTTTTTCTGTTTCTGCACAATCATTATTAAAACAGAAGATTGCTCCTTTTTTTGGTACTTTAGTTTTCTTTATATTCGACTCTCCACAGCAAAAAGTCAGATTTTTCTTAAACCTTAAACCACTTGCTCACTCGCACATAAATAGTGATGATGCACAGGTGTGGACAGTCTTGTGTCAGTTATAGAGAAATAAACAAACACACACATGCACACACACAGCAGGTAGCCTCAGGGCTGCCACAGTGTGGTGGCAGATGGTAAGTGCATCTGCCCGTATCGCCGCTTAATGACAGAGCCGCTGATCACTTCAAACAAGCCTCGCTCAGAGCAAAACTTTTCCTCTGTTGGTGGAGAGATGTTCAAGTCACTGAGCAGGTACCCTGGAGATCTATCCAGGACTCTGCGTGAGAGTGTGTGTGTGTTTGTGCAAATGCAACGTGTCTTTTAGTCTACACATAAACTTTGTATGTTCTGTGTGTCTTCAGACGTGCACTGATTTGTGTGTATAGCCACCTCGTACCTTGACACAAGTGTGAGCTTGTGTGTGTGTGTGTGCGTGTGTGCGTGTGTGTATGTGTATGTGTGTGTAACTCAGTAAAAGTGTGTCAGCTCTGGAGTTTTTTTGCCCGGCTGTGTGGAACACAGCAGATGTGCTCAGTTCTCCCCTGAGGATGCCGCCTCTCTCTCTCTCTCTCTCTCTTCACTCACTCTCATCAAGCTCCCTCATCCGTACATACCCTCCAATGTTTATACACTGCTGCTCTTCAGATAATAAGCTGACTTCAGTACTCCCCCTTCCTTCCTTTGGTGACTTGGTCCCTCCTCTCTTCTATCTCTCTCCTTCCATCCTTCAGTACCTCTCATGTTGCCTCTCAGGTTTTTTTTAACTAGATTTGACTGACCATGTTGTAGAAAACTAAATTTGAAAAACTATACGTATTTAGGGGGGGCCTTTTGAAATTGTCCCCTCACTGCAGAAGTCCTGAGTCAAACTCTGCAGACCAAAAAACAACAAAAATTGTAGGGTTAGAAAGACACACTTTGGTGTCATGTGACAGTAAATCAGAGTGTTGTTGGTCATAAAGGACAGGTTGTGCTGTGAGGAGCAGCTTACTTAATGATATATGTGAAACAAAAGATCATTCAAAAGATCATTTTTATGCAACCTTGCTAAAAAATGATATGATTACTCTAGAATAATACTCTAGAATAAAAGACTGGGTGAAAATATAAATGGGAAAAAATGAACAATAAATTCTTAAAATGTGGGGGCACTTTTGAAATTATCTTGCCGGACAAATTTTGAAGCTTGACAGTTCATTCTTCGTCTTCAACAGCAGCTGACGAAACAATTTCCGCTCAAGGTCCACTTACGAGTTTCTTGTGGAGCTTTCGACCATATCACATGGTCTTCATCAGCAGATGAAGTTTGCACAGTTGTCATGCCACTGTGGATGTTCTCACTTTCCATCATTCCGAGCATTTTCAGGACCTGTCATTCGTGTTAAAAGTCAAGCTTGTTTTTTGTGATTTTTGCCGCCACCTTTGGTGTAAAATGGTCAACGTGTTTGATGTGATTGCACCCAGTTGAAGGCAATGTTGGTTTTCTGTAAAAATAAAAAAGCCTCGGGTACAGAAAGGGATCACCTTGTACTTGAGGCAACAAAAACTGGCATTAATTTTAATGACTATTATTTGGTATCAACTGGTTTTAAAAGAGAGTCGTAAAACTGACCTTGATTTCTTTGAAAAAAAAAAGTTCAATGGCATAAAGGGCACCTTACTGTAATAGTTAGTTACACCATCAAGCTTTCAGTAACAAGCCTCACTTTTCTAACCTTCCTTTCTTTTGTCTCACACACACACACACGCACACAGCTCCTCCATCCAGTACAGCCTGCTCCATGTAGGTATATGAGTCTATTTAGTCCCAACTAGGCCACAGCGTCACATGAGCAGTTAGTCACACCATAAATCACACCAGTTCCTGCTGTTCCCTCCCTAGATTACAGCTGCTATTTTCAGTTGGGAAAACGGTAAAAGTAGCGGAAATATTCATGGCTGTAGAATAAAACAAAAAAAGAAATATTCTTATTCAATTTATGGGATTGCATTACTTGCAGTGCGGGCTGTCGTCGCCTCTCGTTTTGCACGCATTCTATCAGCCCAGATAAAGTGAGCGAGAGGAGGAGAGGGAGAACAAGGTGACACTACAGGCAACAAGAGGGTGGATAATGAAAACTAAACACCATCCTTTCTCTCTCTCCTCCTGTCTCTGTCTTGCTTTCTCATCTTCTCTGCACCACTAGTTTGTCTGTATGCTAGTCATGGGATTTGAACGGTGTGTGTGTATTTGGGCATGTGTGTGTGCGTGTGCGTGTGTGTGTGTGTGAGAGAGAGAGAGAGAGTGGGTGCATCTTTTTTAAATTTTGATGAAAAAAAGTCAGCTCTGGTTATTCAACAATCCCTGCAGATGGGCCCGTGGAGAGAACATTTTGTGATTTTCTCATAATCTTTTTGAGATTGTTTGTGTCGGTCGGCGAGCAGCAAAATGAGACACAATCCCAAAAATAGGGGCAATCTTTAAACAAATGAGACAGTCCTGAGATAAATAAGATAAGATAAGATAAGATAAGATAAGCCTTTATTGTCCCACAGCGGGGAAATTTTTAGCGTTGCAGCAGCCAGCAAAAGTGTCATATATAGAATACAATAAAAATAAATAGAAAAATAGTCCTATACACAGTATAGACAGAAATAAATAATAGTGACTGAGTGCAGTTGTAAGTATGAACAAATAGATAAGATAAAAATATTGCACATATAATATACATGTATATGAAAAATATTTCACAGCAACATATGAAGTAGATAACATCATGAATACAATATATGTATGAAGATAATGCACAGCAGTAGATGAAGTATAGTAGTGAATAGTCTGCACACTGACAGTCAAGTGTAGATTACCGGGAGTTGTACTGATTATAGAGTCTGATCACATCGATTCAGTGATTTGATCAATAGCTGGGTTTACAAGGAGGCTAATAATGCGTTAATACTCTGAGCGATAGCCTAATCAGAGTAAAAGGCCTCATTTAGGCCTTGTACTAAAATGCGATCTGCATCTGGATGTGGAGCCCTGATAATGAACAATCTAATCACACCTGCAGATTTACACCCATTATTAGTGAGCATTTATAAGCAACCTTGTGCTCTGCATTCTGTCCACGTTGTCATTTGGATCTCATTTTCCATTTGCAACAATGCTACTTGGTCCAACTCTAAATCCCTGTATTGTTGTGTATAGGTTCTCTGTATAGCCTAGCTTAAGCTTCTCTTTTCCACTGAATGAGTCTCTTAACAATCTTTAGTCTAAAAGCAATGTTAAATTGAAGTAAAATACAATTTAGGTTGTTTTCCAAAACAAGATTAGCCGATTTTCTCAATTTGAAAATGACCAGTCTTAATGGAATTGTTATTGAACAAGTGTATGAATACAAACATCTTGGCTTCTGGCTCAATAACAAACTCACTTTTAAAACTCACATTAAGGCATTGGCTGATTGAAACTGTTGAAGGTTAGTTTCTTTTATAGATGAAAGGATTGTGATTCTGCAGATTGTGCAGACTTGCAACTGTTTTTATCAGTCCCAGAATACAGCGATATCATCTGTATTCATCAGTATAACTGGTGGTTGTAATGGTACACGCCACTGCAGTCTTCATCAAAACAAGGGCTGGTAGGGTGAGAGCATCATTGCTTCTTGTTTATTTGCACAGCTTTTCTAAATAGACGACCACCTTATCTCACTTCTGACATGCAGATCTGGAACTTATCAGACTCGGCTTCTGCTCCAGGTTCTTAAAGTAAATACTGAGCTTGGGAAGCTTTCAGTGCAGCGTTCCATCCTGCAGGAATAATTTACAACAGATCTTGAAGCTAGATACTGTGGGTAGTTTCTGCAAACTCATTAGATCCGGATGAGTTATAACCATGAGAGCTTTTAGTAAAATGTTACTTTATGTTGTGTTTCACTGTCTTTGTTAATTTTAAGTTTTTATCTTTAAATGGAGGACTCTTTCTCAGTGTTTATAGTGGATTACTGTAAATGCACTATGGTACTTTACTATAGCATAGGTGTAAATGGGGTCCAATTGAATCTTGTAGCCACTTTTATGGAATCAGAAGGCAGTTCACTATCTGCCGAAATGGAGAACACTACAAGCTCATAGCCATTTCGATGGCAAAAACGTTAATGTTTAAATTGATTTTTTTGGCCACTTGGGGGCAGTGCAACAAGCTGTAAACACGCTGATGAGAGCACAGAGAGTGAAAGTTGCAGGCAATGCAACCAAAACAACAAGCTGAAAGATGCTAAAATGCGCCATCGAGCTGAGGGGAACTCAAGAAGTGTGTGGGTTTGTCACTTCGAGCAACATATTATATTATTATTAGAAATCTCGACAGGTAGATGGAAGCTGAGAAGGTTGGCGGGTTAGCTGACCACAATGTGCAGGAGCTCTCAGAGGTTGTGACTCTGTAGTGTAGCATCAGAAAGTTGTGTAAGACAACACACAGTTCCCTAATGAAAAGCAAAGATGTGGGTGAGATGTACCATGCACAGTACAAACACAATGGGTGACATTAAGCTATAGGTGGTGGAGTGGGCGAGGCTCGGTGGTGTGAATAAGCTGAGACATGAACAAATTTCAAAAAGGGAAGTGTGAAATGTTCTTCTCAGGTTTTATTCTGTCATCTGTCAACAGATCAGTTGCAAGGAAAGATGAGCTATTTTGCTGCTATGTGTTATCAGTAATGTAACAAGGCATCTGTGTGTCTTTCTGCAGATGTGTTGGACAGCATGGCGCAGTTCAGCATTCAGGGGGTGTTCAACTACAGCATGCTGACTCTGTCCGACCACGAGAGGGTTTTGTACGTGGGAGCACGGGAGGCGTTGTTCGCCTTGGACCCCAACGACATTAGCAGACAGCTACGGCCACAGGTAACACACATAAATACACACACTCACGCACACACTTTAAAGGCTTTATTTTCCGTGCCTTAAGGGGATTCAAATTTATAAAAGGTCAATGTGGAAAAGGAATGATTTCAAGAAAAACAATTATATTCACAACACTGCCTGAGTAACTGTCACTGCGAACACCCACACTTTCAGAAAGGCTTTTGTAGAAGTGCAAGAAATTAAATGATAACACATAAGATTTATTATTACAGAGCTTCATGATGGACAGTTCAGGAATGAAATCATCTCCTCCACACGGTCTGGTTACTGAGCACTGCAGAGATAAACACACATTTCAAATACTTAATTTAAATACACAGAATTCAATTATGATATTAGCTGTGATATAATTATTATAGAAAAGCTTTAAATATCACTGAGGTTCAGCTTGGATGAGCGGGAAAGGAAGGAAAACATGAAGCATAATCTCTGCTTCTGCCACACTTTGCTGCCTATTAACTTACAGGCTGACCTTATTTTATTCTTTTTTTGGGGGGCTCATTTTTTGACTCAAGGACATTTGAGAACACGCACACCAAAAAATTTTGGCAGATAATCAAAGAACCTAATACCATAATAAAGTCGACTGAGTCATAGTAGTTGTTGGGTATTTTATTGGTCTAGCCTGTATACTTCTTTTATTAAATCTTCAGGCCTTATAGAAGCTAATAATGTACAAACTGTCAAGCAATTTAATATCTTCTCAAAATGTATTAAAGTGTCCTCCTTGAAGTGTCAAAAATATAATAAAATGTATTAATTGCCACTGTTAGTTAAGAGCCCTCCAGTGTGTCAACTTTTCCAAAGCAGAAAACAGCTTTTGGTTTGAACCACATGTATTTTTTGAGTTTAATACATTCTTTTGAAAGAGTAAACCAAAAACCACAAACCAAAGTTTTATAGCATTTTATTTCAACAGTACAAAACCATGTACTGTATATGGAGCCCTGAAACTGACAAAATAATAAAACGTTATCATACAAGTGATAAACTAAATAATTTAAAATGAAAATGGAATGTAAAAAGAAATGTACTTATGTCCATTGTGGCCCTTGATGCTTCAGCTACTGTTACGAGAGTTTATACAGCGATGCTACAGCAATTTGCAGTACAGTTTAATATTACGTGTACTGGCTGGTGTAGTTTTATGATGAAAGTTAGCTTCAGTTAGCTAGCTAGCTGAACAGGCTGGTGCTTAGTCTGTTTTACAATCGCTGGCTCTCCACACAAAAATAACTTTTACCAAGTGATTGGAGGTTAAAGGAAAAGTATAAAGCTTTATTTATCTTACACTCCTTTTTAATTAACAATATTAGTTATTGGTGTATTATTATGTATAGTGTTTTAGACTTAAATGATAACCTTTTACTGAATTTTGTCAGTTTTAGGCTCCATACATGAAATCTTTCAAAATGAAAATCAACAAAACTTGCTACAAAAACAAGGTACTAACATATTCAGAATGATATTGTCACAAATAACCACTTCTTATGATATTATGATTACTTGTTAATCAGGAAAGAGATTTTAAAAATACAGCTGTATAGATCGTCTGTGTATATTTATGTTTATTTAGGCAGCGACCTTTAAAGAGCTCCAAACAACACAGGACTTTCACCCAGGAGACCGCTGGTCGTGTCCCGTGTGAAACCAAAAGTCAACGCTGACTTATTTTAACTTACTTACATAACCAACGTACTTATTTTAACCCAAACCATGATCTTTTCCTAAACCTAAACAAGTAGTTTTGGTGCCTAAACCTAACCAAACTGCGACCATTTCACAACGTTAATCACGTGTTGTTGTTGTTGCCATGACGACCAAGGTCCGGTACGCCTATATATGTCGTTAAGGGAGTCATTGACAAAAAATATTCTGTCGTTTAGGTTGGAGGACTTGTTGGATTTTTACATTATCAGATTTTATATATTTTGGACTCAGTTCAGATGTTTTTGGATATTTATTACTTTATTTGGAAGTTATCTTCTCTGTTGCTAAAAGCCTCCAACAGCAGTAGTGTGAGTAAGCTGCCAGATATTAGATCGTAATATGTGTGTGGCTATTGGCGCCAATATTTCACTTCTATCAGCAGCACAAACATATCCACTGTGAATGTGTGGGAGTACACAGGCACTCTCACTTGCACAGGCTTTGGCCCTGTTTCTCTGAGTTTATGATGCACTTATTCAATCATGTTTTTTTATTGTCCTTGTTTTAATTTGTGTATCTTGTTTTTCTGCAAAGCACTCTGGGGCGAACCTGTTTGTTAGAAGAGCTCCATAAATACCCTTGACTTGACCTGATAGACACAGACTACTTACACATGCAGAGATGCTAAAGCCTCAGAGACTCACTCTGGTTTTGCTTTGCGCCCTCAATAATTGGTCCATATTGCAATCAATACAATTACAGCAGTGAAATGAAGGTGTAGTGAGCAGCCTGCAGCGGTTTGGGGATTGTTATCTGATTTACCGCCATAATGAGCAGTTATTAGATGCACACACACACACACACATACACACAGTGTCACACGTAACACAGACACAGGCTGTTTGAGTGAGGGTTATGAGTCTTACAGTAATGATAAGACCACCTGTTGTCAGCCCCCAGTGTGCGATATAGAGGGAAGGAGCCAACACAGAAAAATGACTGTGCAAGGATGAGGGAATAGTCCATCCCCTCTGTCACCATCTGCCCATCACTCATCATCATGCCCCCCTCCTCCCCCTTCCTTCCTTTAACTGCCAGTCTTTTATTTCTTTGCTGCCATCTTACTCTCTGTCTTTCTTTATTATCTTCATGCCTGTCTCTCTTGCCTGGGTGTTTCCTAGGGATGTTTTTCTCAGGATTTTGACTTTTTTGAGACGCGCAGTTCCCACTCACGTCTGAAGTGCTTTCCACCTACATTATTTAGTTATGTTCTTTCCCATGATGATTGTGGATTGTTTTTCATTATTTCATTTATTCATTATGTTATCCCGTGTGGTAACTCAGACGCCACGGATACAATTTTGATTCAATTTGCAACCTTGCTTGGGCATTTTAAAAATGTTCAAATGACAATGAAATCTGGTTCACATATCCGCCTATCTGTGCTGTACAAATCAGTGTACACTCTATTACAATTTCAGCCAGCACTTTGAGTTACTTGAGAACCAGTGTTCAATTTAAGGTCTTTTTTTGTTGTTGTTTCTTTAATGGCTAAAAGCGTAGCCATAGACTGCATTATTTGCATGTATGAGATAAAACATCAGACGTTAGCGCGTCATTTTCATAATGCTGAAACCAAAATAAATGCTTGCACTCTATTTTCAAAGGTTGAGGCCTTTTCACTGCCTATGTGAGATACGTATTAAACAAACTTACTTTCAATTACAATCTATTTGTCGCACAAAGACTCTAAGATGTATACAAAGACACTAATGTGAAGAGAGTTGAAATATTTGCCTAAGAGCTGTTCCTTATTATATTAGTGCCATGCGTTAATGTGAGGTAGAGGACATTTATTTGGCATTAACCCTGAGAGCTACTACTACTTGTCAACTTACTACTGCCTGCCTTTTTTTTGTTAAATACCTGATCTGTGTGGAGCAAGTGAGAAATTTCTTGGATTAGATAACAGTGACTGGCTACCAACGAGAATCCCTTGGGAACAAATTAGAAGTAACAATAAACTGCTGGTGTTGCTCTGCTTCATTTTATCTGGTCTTTCTTTAAAAACTATAGTGCATTAGTTAAAACCACTGATCCTACAGGTGATATTTCACAGCCACTGATCCTCATGATTAATTCAGTTATTAAATCTTAACCATTAAAACTCCATCATCTCTACAGTGACCATGGGAATTGTAGGAGAATTAACTGTGGGTATTCAGTGGACAGTGGTAGGGAGGGGTGAGGTGAATCATTTTCTTGTGACCTTCCAGTGAAATATTATTATATTAAATATGAATTGCACAGATCAGGGAACTCATGTCTTGTATCTGGAAACATTTTTATGCAGTACATTTTGTTTTCCTTTCAATGCCATTACATTAAAAGTCACTATTATCAAAATATATAAAAGTCAGTATTATAAGTCTAGCTTTTAAAGCATAGTCTATCTATCAGTACAGTACATGGCAATAACCCATTGTTTGATTGCGGTTGGTTTAAATCCAGTCAAGTAAATCAGAGTTTCATTCTGAATTTGCTGCAGCTCTCTGCCTGTAATGTCCAGTGTAATTATTTCTAATGGTGTGGAAACCTCTTAGTGAACACAGTTCATATTTTGTCCACAGAGCAAAGTTCAGCCATGTGTTACACAGTCATTAAAAAAAAGCAGCTCCTGTAAATTATACTAAACAGCAAAGGTCATTGGTTAAAGCAAGTATGGACATATAAAGTGTGGAAGAATGTGCACTCTTCTTTTTTTATTTGCTTCCTCCCTACATGTTTCTGCAGAATTGTACCTTTTGGAGGACAAAAACTTATCACTACATTATGATACACTGTCTTGCCAGTCTTTGATCCTTTAAACAATGGTGTAATTATTAGGGGGTTTTAATGCAGTAAGGACCTCACAGTTTCCTACCTACCACTAACAGTGTGTTTGATGAGGCCAACTGAGAAGCTGCCTGGGACTGAACCTGGGTCTCTGCAGTGCTTTTTCCCTGCACCACCCGGGCGGCTCAGTCAGTGGACTATGTTAACAGACTTAACTGTACTGTTTAGTTAGTTTAGTAGTTAGTTAGTAACTGCTTAGCTTGGGGTGAACTGGTATAAATTTGTGCTCCAGTCTTTCAGAAACACTTAGTACCAATTTGGTGGTTCAAAAAAGTCTGCACCTGCTCTCATTTGTGAGTCAGTGGTTGTTGCTATAGTTACAGCAGCTAGTGGCTAAGAGTGCAGAGTCTATACGCCGAGTTAAACAAAATGGCAACAAGGAAAGTGTGAAATCTTTTGCCGTGATGTGTCTCTAAGTGCACCCTGTTGGGAAGAAATGAGGCGATGTCATTTACACATCTATTTACATTGCATGTTTTATGGTCCATGCCAAAGAATGAAAATGATGTATTGATACATAACATATTTGCGGGATGTGAGACTTATGGGCCAAAGGCAGAGAACATCGGGACGGCATGTTTCCCACATCACATCTGTTTCTTTCTTTTCTCCAGATCGACTGGCCGGCTCCGCAGGATAAGAAGAGAGAGTGTGTTGCCAAGGGGAAGAACAACCAGGTAACATGGATTTTAGCTGACAGCGTGTCAGGGTTGCTGGGGGTTACCTGCCATGCTGAAGGGCACCGCGGCAGTCGTTTTAAAGACGGTAGTTTATGAGAGCAACATTACTCACTTCACTTTGCTCAATTACATTTTGTCGAGTCAGTCTGGGGTTTCAAACTGGAAACCTTCCAGTCATTACATTAGCACAGTGAAGTGCATCTCCCAGACAGGGTTAGGATCAGCAACTTCTAAGGTGGTTCGACTCAGGAAGTGTGACTGTCTTGAGCAACAAAAAGTGAGTGAAGTGCTGCTCCAGACTGAATCTAATATGTGATAAAGACTGACACTGAGGCTTTATCAGTTTGGTAATACTAAATACAATACAATATCATATACAATACATATCAGCACAACTGTAGCTCCACATCATTGTTTAGGAACCTCTTTGTCTGCTGTTAGTCTTAGGAATGATGCATAGTGTTTTTGCTGATTAACGCATAGTTTGTGCATGATATGTTAGGCAACATAAAATGTTGCTACAAATATGGTTTTACCATTAAAGGAATAAAGGTAGATTTTGGGAAATATGCTTTCCTACCGTGAGTTAACGTCAATACCATGTCTGTCTTAAATTATGATGCTACCATCGCAGCTGGTTAGCTTAGCTTAGCATAAAGACCAGAAACAGGAGATTACAGCTAGCCTGGCTCTGTCCACCAAAGTGTAAAAACCACAAGTTGTGGTTTTTACAGGTGGCATTTCTTGGCCGGGTCACAGTGACATCCTGGAGCGTCAAGGTGACGACAAGACTCCGTGAAGTCACTGCACCCGGCCAAATAGTCCAAGACATCACCCCATGTAAAATTTGTCGTCTTTTTACACTTTGGTTTTTGTATGGATTAAACAAACAACATATAACATGTTAATTAGTGAGCTTCTAGAGGGGATGGTAGGTTGACAGGCTAGCTGTTTTCCCCTGTTTTCAGTCTTTATGCTAAGCTAAGCTAACCGGCTGCAGGCGGTAGCTTCATATTTAACAGACGGACATGAGAGTGATTTCAATCTTCTCATCTAAATCTCAGCAAGAAACTATTTCTTTAATATATGCATTTGCTTCTTATAATGATGCACCACAGTCAGAGAAGCGTTCTTCAGTCAGATAAAACATTTATAACAAATCTCATAGCAATTTTCCAGTTTTCCAAATATTTTATGATGATATATAGCAGAGGACTAACTCTTTGTAATTCAGCATTAACTCCTACATTGTCCAGGCTTATGATCCTCCAGTTCTTACCATCACTTGTGGTGCATTAGTAAACACAGATAGTGAATTGGGCCCAGCTCCGCACTTAAGTCTCAGAAAGAGCTCCTCACTGCTTAGGCTGCATAATGTATATTTGCAAGAGGTCTCGTTTAATATTTTATAGAAACACCCAGATCTTTTGGAAATGGAGCCAAAACTTCTCTCATTGCACAACATTAACTTTTGATGTGGTTTTAAACCAAGGGGGAATGCTTCACTGGAGTGTAATATTAACACTACTTTAACTAAAATTGAGTCCAAAAAAATAAATAGAAAATACATGTTGAGAAATTAGTATAACTGGAGCTTTAAAAAACAGTTTTTTACAATAGTTATTAAAACTTAATGTGTATTTAAAAAGCACAAAAGTACATTTATTCTGCACAACTACTTTAGTTACTAAAATAGTGGTGAATGCATACATATGGTTATATACTGTATATAACAGGAATTAACTTACTATGCAAGACTAACCATATGATGTTTACAGTGCCCGTCGTTACATTTAATGATTCATCTTTTTATGTAATGTTGTAGTTGTGGGCTCAAAAGAGGCCTGTCTGCCAGACACATTTAATCCTGATTATCCTCACTGATTGCAGGAGCTGTAAAAATGAATTTAAAACAATCATATTGCTCACATTACAGCCGTGAGACACAGATATTGTTTTGCTGCTGCAATGGCAACATCAACTGGATGCACTGAATTATTCATTCCTCTAGCATCATGTGTGAGCATCTGTTACCAATTCCATTCAAAGAGCTTTATTGTTCATCACAGTGCAGACATTAAAGGCAACTTCCCATAAAACACTGCATATATTATACTGTTAATTACAAACATATCCTCTGAATGGAAACAATCTGTTTCTGCTTTTTTATTCAGTTTAAAGGTTACTGAGATAATGTGGTTGCATCACTATAATCTATTAAGTGACGTCCTCAGTAAGACACTGAACACTTATAGAACACTATTTAAATTACTCACATCATACACAAAACAGATAGGAGTAAAACATAGTTTTTGGAGGCTGCCAATGTTCACTGTCTTCAAGTACACCCAAAAAAAGAAAAGAAAATGGCACAACCAAAAGATCTTTTCAGTCGCTGACTGGCCAACTGATTTCACACAATATGATATCATCAGCAAACATGATCTAGTTTCAAAGTTACTGAGGTTTTTCAAGTGAATGAGGATTTAAAAGAAGTCACATTGAAGCATTAGAATAAAACTAAATCTCAGAGGATGTGTGAGCATACTGAAGGTCTTCATGGTGGAATAGGCTTCACCTTAACAGAGGACGAAACAGCTCTGATTGCCCCTTTAAGACCGACAATGGCTTTCTAACAATTCCTCCTCTCTCCTTCACAGACCGAGTGCTTCAACTACATCCGTTTCTTGCAGAGCTACAACCACACACACCTCTACACCTGCGGCACCTACGCCTTCCAGCCCAAATGCACCTACGTGGTAAGTATGCATGTGTGTTTGTGTGTGTTTCCCTCGCTAGTAAGTCACTGCGAGCCAGTGCTGACAGGTGTCAACTTGAGATGTCTGCCATCTGACCCCAGGCTAAGACCACTGTGTGACAAAATAAAAATAAATGCAATGGAAAAAAGTATCTCACGCTGGGTTAGCTGAATGTGTGAATGCTAGTGTGTGTGTGCATATGTGTGACACTGATGCGGTAGGACAACATGGCGAGGGGCGAATCTATGGTCCTTGCAGTGGACAGACAGAGCTTGCAGCTGTGTCATGTGGGTCATAATACACACTGACCACGAAACACCTGTGTTTCTCATTTCATGTGTATCTGTGTGTGTGCTTGCAGAATGCAGATTATTTTACCCTCAACTCTGCATCCCTGGAAGACGGGAAGGGTAAATGCCCATATGACCCTGCCAAGGGGCATACTGGCCTGATAGTGGGTGAGTAAAAGTGTGTGGGTTAGTGTGAGCACATACTGTATTTAGCTTTATGTAGATTCATGCATGTTTTTATGTACTCCATATAGAGATAATTCTTAACTTTTTATAATGTAAGAAAATACATGCTTCTGAAGGGGTGTAATTTAATTTAAGGATAATTTCAAATCAAAAATGCATGATTGATTAGTCCATAGTAAATGCACTGACATTCATATCAACACCAAACACACAGTCAGCTCCTGTTGTTCCATCTCAGCAGTCTGTATCGTAAAGTGAACAGCACCATGTTTTTACAGCTCGAACAGAAGCATAAAAATGTCCATCAGAGCTCCACAAACTGCTCCTGCAGCTTTCCCCATCTGTTTTGTAGCAATACGATTGCACTGAGAGGCCAGAAGTCCAATTTAACTTTGCATGCTGCATTCACTTCAGTATGAACAGCTTCACTGAACTTATAGGCACCCATTCTCCGTTCCTATTTGTGTCTCCCTGCTGAACCACTGACCTTCTCTCATTGTTAGCCTGTACAATCGTGGCTGAAAAACAGAATTAAACCAAAGCTCGCATTTTGTTGGTACAGATAAGGAGCTGTACTCAGCAACACTCAACAACTTCCTGGGTACAGAGCCCGTCATCCTGAGGAACCTGGGCCAACAGCACTACAGCATGAAGAGTGAATACTTGCCTGCCTGGCTCAATGGTAAGTGAAGTAGAGGACACAAGAAAGACGAAGAGAAAGAAGTGGTAATCCTGCCAGCTGAAAGAGAGAGATGTTTCTATTTGACCGGTTCTTTGCCAAAACATCTCCAAATTATCAATATTTGTTTCTTGTAGAATTGGTCGATTGGAAAATTAAAACTACTGTAGTTAGTAGTAAGCTAGTTTTCCAGGCATTCTAACGTTTATAGCTCAGTTAAAGCAGATAAACAGACTGTTTAATTAATCCCTTACATTTTTACTTTGTATGTGTGTTTTGGTTTTGGAAAGGCAATAAAAGAAGGCACCACACTCCAAACTACTATACAAACTACAGTACAAAGTATCACTATTATTAAAATTCCATGCACACCATGCCTAGCTACAGTGTGGTGGTGAGAGGTTTAAGGAACTAACAATTTTAAACTTGTATCCTAAAATCATTATATTATAATTATATTCAGAAGAAAATTTAATTTCTTTCATCCATACTTGTATAGAATTAAACTAAACTATTCTGCATCAGTTTGAGATTTTTTTCCAAGACACTGTGACACTGACAAATGAAATATGTATTCATTAGAGGTTGATAACGCCGGCTTCTTTTTAACCGAGTTTCATAAAAAAAAAAATAAGAGCCAGAAACATGCAAGTACAAGAGAAAGAGAAATGAGTTGCAGGAAATGAAGCGCAGGACTCGGCTACAGCGGAGGATTGTTATCTTTAGGGAGGAAGGGAGGCGGGGAAAGGAGCGAGCCACTTGGAGAGAAATGAAGGGGAGAGAAGAGGATGAAGTCATAGTAGGACAAAAAATACGTGATGAAAGAACAGACATTAGGATTGGCGATGAAAAGATAGAGGGAGAGGTGAGGGGAATGGAGAATGGAGGGGGAGGAAGGAGGAACATACAGATGAGGCTGAGGTTTAGACCGATGTGTCCGTTTATTATTCAGGCTGATACAGAGCTGTTATTAAAAACTGGACCTGCACCAATGAAGCTAGCCTCACCTTAATATAAGCAGCTTCTGACCAGCTTAAAAGCACTTAATTGGCTTGGGTTTCAGTGGAGAGTTGTGGTGTCCCATGATGGCTTAAAATGCTGCTTCAGAGGATTTTATACTGAAAAGAACAGTTCATCTGGGGAAACATTGTATCCTTGTGATTAAAAGTACTTTTGCATAGAAATGGTTGAATTTAAACCCCTAGAAAAATGTCTGTATCTGCCTTTTTCTAAAAGAAAAGATATCATTCACCACCTAATGAGGACTGGAAATAGAGAGAATCTGAGAAAGACGGGGAGGACGGGAGGAAGTGAGAAAGACAAAATGGACCGTTAATAGGGAGCAGTGGAGAGACAGAGAGCGAGAAATGACTGGAGGAGAGATGAGGCAGAGGAGAGAGTGATGATAGGAAATAGACAGAGGTGAGAAGGGGCGGCAGGGAATGAGATGGAGGTGTCAAGCTTGTGTGTCTATATGTGTGTGTGTGTGGTGTGTGATTCAGTCCAAATGCACCTACAGCCTGAGACTGCCTATTTGTTCAGCTGTGATGTATGTCTTTACTATAGTGTGTGAATACACTTCCTGATACTACTCCTCTGTGTGTGTTGTGTGTGTGTGTGTGCAGAGCCTGACTTTGTTGGTTCAGCCCTGGTGAGGGAGAGCAGCGGCAGTAAAGAGGGCGACGACGACAAGATATACTTCTTCTTCAGTGAGCGAGCGTTGGAGCTGGACTGTGACACCGAGCTCACTGTGGCCAGAGTGGCCCGCGTCTGCAAGGTAATACTTCGGTTATTAATCAACACTGATCAGAACAGATTTGAATATAAATCTCCTAAAACTGCCTTATTCTGACTCTCTGTGTGTCGTATCTGTGGGAGTTTATTAATGACAAAACATAGGGAAAAACACAAACTATTTCAAACAGTAATCAATCTGCACGTGGCTGTTTAAGAGTGCACAGGGACATATTTGTAAGCCCCAAACAAGTTTTGACTGCATAATCGTAGTTTTATGCATGCTTGGCTTGAAATCAGCTGTTTTCTCCAGCTGTTTTGGCAGCTGTTTCTCAGCGTTTAATAATGTGAGACAGCGCTTGCTAACAGGAGATGCCCATATAAGGTGGCAACCAGTAGAGTTGTTTTACAGCTATATATGTAAAGTAAGTATATATACCTGCAAAGCTTATGAATTACACTTGGAATAATATGATGTTACTTACAAGTTAACAGAATGACGCTTGCTCTGCTTTTAGCTGGATACAGGCTGCCAAAACTGAGAGCACACAGCTTTCTAGACAGATAAGACAGGAAGCAGTGTTGTTCACTTAAACCTAGACACACAATTTCTCAAGAGGGCTCAAAAGATTGGTAATGCTCAGATTTTTTAAAAATCTATGAATCTCCAGTCTTATATCTTGACTTGAGGACAGATTACCGTTCACATTTTTTCATCACCGAACTTCCATACTGTATGCGTTCAGCAAATTTGAATTAAATTGCATGGTTCTTTCCATCTACCATGACATATGAAGCGCAAGGTGGTGTGATGAACAAGATAGAAACTTGAAATTACTAAAACTGAGGGTAACTGATATATATATGTATATATATATATATATATATATATATATATATATATATATATACATAAAAGCACAGGCCAGCCCTTTTGTGCTTTAATTTGACCCACAACAACAAGGGCAACTGAATTTCAGCTCAACACCAGTTTACTAACATTGTGTTATGTGAAGAGAATTACATTGACATAGAGCTATTTGGTAATTAATGTATTCATTTGCTTAATTAATGGCCTCGTTAGGTTAACTGATTAGGTTTAATATAGCACGGTGTTTATGGCTAGACATCAGAGGTGCTTGTTGTTGTGATGAGTCACTCAGTGAGACTTTAGGCAGTAGTTCTTTTTATTTTGTGTGATTTCAGTGACCTTTCAGTCAACGCAGCAAGGGTTTAGTGTCATGTTACAGTTACTCATGCAACCATACCGTCTCAGTAACCTTTAAATTGAGCAAAATAGAGACATTGTTAACAGTCTTGGGAGATGTGTGTAATTAAGTGTACAATATATGCACTGTTTCATGGGAAGTGCCCTTTAATGTCTGTGCTGTGATGAACAATAAAGCTCTTTGAATGAAATTAGAAACAGATGCTCACACATGATGTGTACTAGAGCGATGAATAATTTAGCGCATAGCTACTGATATTGCTATTGCAGCAGAAGCACAATGTCTGTATCTCACTGCTGTAATATGAGCATTTGTATTTTTTAAATTCCTTTTTACAGCTTCTGCAATCACTGAGGATAATGGGAATGAGACGCTTATGGCAGATGGGTCTCTTTTGAGCCCACAGAATACTGTTTAAAGCAACTACTCATCAATATATACAATGCAATGTATATATTGTATAATTGGATATTATTATTATCCTGCATTTCAATGGTACCCTTGAACATCTCAGTGTCTAGATGCTACTTAAAAGGCTAGTTCAACATGGCAACAGTTCAGTCAGCCAATTCACGTGGAACATGTTTATTATTATGTAGAAACAAAGTATGTATAGTGTATGCACAGAAATTATATTAGGCATCCATGAGGTGAAGGTGAGGCTAATGAAATGGAACATAGGCAATAACATCATATAGAGCAAGAAAGTCAGCAGAGCGCTTAAAGAGTAACTGAATACCAAGTTGAAAAGTTTCACTGCCCTCTTTCTGTCTGTGGTCAGAAGTGTGCTCTGTTGCATCTATAGCTACACCCAACACTGACGTCACAGTGTACTGACCACACCATATAGTACACATCACTACAGAAAGGTGAGAAGTTAAAGCATTACAGGCCAAGAAAAACAAGACCTTTAGCTGCTGTAAAGTTGTTCTTTAAAATATGCTGCATTATCGCAAAGGTTGTGCTGGATATGTCCTATAGAGAGCACAGCAGTGTGAGTGAAGCAGCATGTCAGATCTCTGCGTGAACTGGCCGGGCTGGGGTTAGCTGCATAAAATTTCAGGGGAAAACGTAAAGATCCCCTCCTGTTTGTCTTTTAAAACATATAAAAATACTCTGCTTTGATTAATAATTTGTGTCTGATATGGTTTTTCCCACAAAAAAAGTTGGAACTCTTGAAATTTACATCTGATCCTTCTTCCTCGTTGAAAAACCTATGAATACGCAAATATTGTTCATTTTAAAAAGTTTAACTGCTGGGCACAAGATGTCTCTTACTCCACTGAAAAGTCCATTCTCAGTGTATGTGCATTTGAGGTTTCAAATTTCCACATCACACTTGTGTAAGCTGCATATTGGACCAGAATTGGCTTCCAAACTACAGTAGTTGTGATGTCACAAAATCACACTTGTCCATTTATGTCTTAAACTGAGAGTTAAGGTGAGCAAAGAGATAAGTTCCCCCTTCAACAGGTGAATGTGAAAACATCCTTCAAGTTTCAAGATCTGCACAGTGAAGCTCAAACATCCAAGTGAAGTAACAATAAGCTAAACATATTTTTGAATGGAGGGGGGCTTTAATAAATCCAAAAGAATCAATATATAATCGACCCATTTCAGCCATAACTGACAAGACCTGATATGTCCTCTTTCAGGGGGATCTGGGTGGTACCAGGACCCTGCAGAAGAAGTGGACCACCTTTCAGAAAGCCCGGCTGGAGTGCTCCCTCCCCGAGCGTCATGTCTCCTTCAACAACTTAAGGGCTGTCTTCACACTGCTGGGCCAGGACTGGCGGGGAACCACCTTCTACGGCATCTTCCACGCCCAGTGGTGAGTCTCAGCGAGCACTGTCAGAGATATGTAATGGAAACTGTAGCTATAGCTCAATTACAGTATCATCCTCAAATAAATGTGAGTCCATTGCTACATGTGGCATCTGCGGTCAGGGCGAGACACTACATCACTTTGACAACATGTCTCTGCTTTTTATTAAAAGCATGGGTCAGCTAGACATTCTGATATGATGGCTCTAATTAGGTACTTTATGTGATTAGATATTTACTGTGCAATTGGGCCTTTAACACAATAGACCTTTAACTGACAGTAATGTGAGTTATTTTGAGTGGATACAATTCAAGTGTGCTTGAATATGCTTTATTGGTATCATTAGTGATTTAATGTCACATGGACTTAATGGTGTTTCAGATGATAGTGTAACAGAATCAGACTGATTCAATGATGTCCTCATTCCATAAAAATATTAATTGACTGGTGATTCAGTGTTTGAGTCACTGGTTCAATCAAATTGTTTATTGTACTCATTGCTTGTTACACCATCCAATTTAAGCATCATGACCCAACAACAGAAATAAAATCATGCCAGTGGTTGCTTTAGGCCTACAGTAAATTACATCTCTTCAACATTTGTGAGACTGATCAGGGAAAACAAACTCTGTTGACAATATTAACTTAGTTTTGATAGGTGACTGTGGTATTATTAGTGGTATAAAGATTGGAATTTGTTGGACCACCACATAACTGTAATGTGTTAATGAGTTACTTATCAACAAAGAAATAGGAAGGAGGGCAAGAGGTTTTCTCTGGGAGGAAAGTTGGAGACTTTCTCTGTCTCCGGGTAATGCCCTTTGATGTGAGTCTTTTGTGTTCTTCAGTACGATATCATATCACAAAGTGAACCAGCTTTGAACTTCAAGCTTTGTTTCTTCATTCAGAGTTCCTACTGCTGCTGGGGGAAAAAAAGCTTAATCCTTTTTCTCTGTGTGACTCGCTGGGGATTCCTTAAAGCCCCCTGGCTTTGATAGAGATAACATTAAGATAATTGGACATTATGTAAATGATGACTCGGAGTTCAAGCCATAATCTCACTGAATAGGCTAGCTTTTTAACTTTCTAAGACATCAGTGCTGTCCTTTGGTTTTGACGTTCACCTTATAAAACCTGTGGCACTGCTGCACATTAACAGTGCTGTTCCAGACTGGAAAAGCACTGAATTAATGGACACAACCTGTTCTTTCCTGTTTACAGCGGCAGTACACACTCCTTTTAAATGCAGTTTTATCAATTACTTCCTAGGCTGCTCGCACACACACATGCACAGCAATGACAGCTAATCTTTTCATCTTACAACTAAGACAAAGGGAACACCAGACAAATTCTGTTGAAGCAGCAGAGACAGATCAGAAATCTGTTCCTATGTTGATACCATTAGCCTCGGATACATGCAATGAAAGTACCTAGTTTTTATATATCTGAAGCTAAATCTAAAGCTAAATTTGCAGTTTCAACAAATAACTGCAATGAAGACTGAAAAATCTGGAATTTATTTGTCATGTTTTAGGGTACAAAGTTTGGCTTGTTCATAACTATAATTGTTTGTCAACATGTCAGTGACTCAGTTTGAGAGCTAGATAAAAATAAAAAAGATGTTTTCATTCCAGTGAATGAGTATGGAAATCAAATATATTTGAGAGATGAGGAGTACAAGTATGATTTAATGTGTGTGGGTCATGCGTCACTGTCTAATTTCACTTCCACCTGAGGTCTAAAATTGGGTTGGAAAATAAAATTCAGATCCCCCCCCACCACCACCACCACCATTAAATGAAATGCATTTCCTGAGTCACAGCACCAACTGATTGATTTCAGTGGCCTATCAAGGAAGTGTATTACATGTACATCAGTTTGCTTCGCCACAGAAAGACTGAGATATCAACACATCCAATAATTTCAGCTCTCTCAGTAAAGGACTGTTTATTATATAAATATTGACTGCACTGAAAATGTTTAAAAGCACATTTGCTCACCTTGGCAGTGTTTGCCTATTGTAAACATGTACATTTTTAGTTCATAGTGCATACTTTTACATGCGACAGATATGTATCTTTTGCTATATTTTCCCATATTCCATTCTGTTTAGTATCTTTAGTATCTCACATTCTTGCATGTTAGTCTGGCTTTACTTGTGCTACGTCTAGAAGCTACTTGTTACTGAAAAGTCACATTTTCCACAAGCAGATGACGGTAATCCGTCTTTCAGTTTTTACTGCCACACATTGCTAATTCCCTTCCTTGCCGGCATGTTTCAGGGGTGATGTGGACGTGTCGGCAGTGTGCCAGTACCAGGTTGGGGATGTGAAGAAGGTGTTTGAAGGATCCTACAAAGAGTACAGGGAGGCATCCCAAAGGTGGGGACGCTACACCGGTGCTGTCCCTGTCCCACGGCCTGGATCGGTAAGAAACTAGGAGCCCTGTACTGCCACATATGATATGATGTTTGGTAAATGCAAATATCTCCAGACAACTTCAGGAAGCAGAAAAAGAGAGTATTTTCTAAAATGTAAGAGTTTTGGGCACATGTTTTTTGTCAACTACTGCATCACAAAAGGAGAGATGAGTGTGCAGAGGAAGGATAATGAAAGAGGAAGGGACGGAGGGAGGGAGGGAAGGAAGTAGAAATGGGTGGCATGGGGTACTGTAGTGATGGAAGTGGAAAAAAGCAAAAGCTGGCATGACACGAAAAGCTAAGGACGAAAGAAAAGGAAGCAGAGGAAGGGGTGTGATGGCAGGCGGAGGTAAGAGCGAGAGTGAAAGAAAGATGGAAAAGGGGAGGGAGAGAGGGAGGGAGAGAGGGAGGGAGAGCAATCATCTCAAAGCCAACTAGCCATGCCAACCTGTGCCAGCTGCAACTAAGAAGTTTCCTCCTCTTCCTCTTTCTCCTTCTTGGCCATCTCACTCTTCCGTTCGACCTTCCCTCCATTCCTTTCCTTCCTCCATTTCCGTGTCCATTCCCCTCAACTGTCTCTCCGTCCTCTGTCTGTGCTGCAGTGTATAACTAACTCAGACAGGGACAACGGCTACAACAGCTCTCTGCAGCTGCCTGACGCCACGCTCAACTTTGCCAAGAAGCACCCGCTGATGGAGGACAAAGCTCTGGCTCGCCCCCTGCTGCTCACCAAGGGCGTCAACTTCACGAGGCTGGCGGTGGATCGGGTTAGCGCCCTGGACCAGCGGGCATATAACATGCTCTTCATCGGCACAGGTACAAATTACATGAGGGTTCCTATTATTGCCGCAAAAATGGCGCCACTGGTAGTTTTAGTTGAAAAATATTGGCGTCAGACAGCAGAATTCAAGCAATGAATTCTGTGTTCCTGCCCATCTTCAACTTCTTCATGCTCATTTATACTTAATTCAAACTTTAAACTAGTCACCACAGTTTGTATTCAACCATATTAGTTCAGCCTTTTTTTTTTTACATTGGTGTGTATTGCATGGAATGTTCAAACCTAGAGTCATGTGATGTCATACACTCTCCCTCCTCAGCACTTGAACCAACTGACTCTTCAACTATCCCATGTGCTTCATCTTCAAGGGAAATTTCAACTGCTTCTGTTGCCTCACTTAAACTGATCATTTAAGTCATCTCTTACCCTTCAACTGACATCTCAACTGCTTTCAGCCTCTACACATCAACTAACAGCTCAAATACTCAGACTGGCATTTAACTGCTTTCACTGCTCACATACCAACTCACACAATGCACACACTTAAACTATCTCTGCTGCCTCAGCTTCTATGGGCATTTCAATTGCTTTCATCATTTACGATTCGACTGACAGTTCAACTGCTTTCAGTGCTTACTCTTTAAATGTTAGTCTGACTACTTTCAGTCCTTACATATAAACTGACAGTTCAACTGCCTACAGGACTTAAACTTGAAATTAAAATTTAAAATGCTTTCAGCAATTACACTTCTGACCAACTGATTTCAATTGCTTTTAGCTCTTAACTTCAGCTGACACTTCAACTCATTTAAGTGCTTCAGCTTAAGCTGCAACTCCCATCCAACCTCTGAGATGCAAACAGTAAACACTTAAATACATTTTAATGTGTTAACAGTGTAGGCACTTGCTATTTTCAACATAGGTGAGCACACTTTAATTCTCTTCAGAAAATGTCACCTTTTCTAATTATATATCAAGTTTTCTGGGACAAGACAACAATAAAAATATAAAAATAAAATTTTGAATCATCACCTTTATGACACAATAGCTAGACACGTAAAACCCATTATACAGTATATAGTGTTCCTGTTATTTTGCCCACCTTTTGTAGTATGGTGTTCTCTCGATGTGGCCGTGAAAATACATCCTAGGTACACAGTGTTTCTTCATATTCCCCTGTTCCCCCACTGTGGGTGGGTGGGTACATTTGTGTCTGTGTGTGTGTTTGGGGGGAGTTGCACACAGTATTTGTTGAAGAGATGAGAGCTTACAGGCCATGGCAGCAGACAGAGACAGGTACTGGCATTAGGTATGGTGACACAAAACAACATGCCATCTGGCCAGACTTCAGCTGGGTTTCAATTAAAGACTTGATTTGCATGCTGAGATCCATCTTCATGCATCAAAGGAAACGTCTACGTATGAGCGACTTAATTAATATCTCCAGTCAGTAGCCATCAGGTCCATATGCAGGTGTCCTGTCTTGGCACGGATCTGAAGTCAGTCGGCCCTCCCAGAGCCTTAATCTTGAATAACACAGATCTGTCAGTGGATTCCAGGGAATGTGAATTTGAATGCAGCCTGTCTCATGAATGGAGAGAGACTCAACTACTTACCATTCAGATCACTGCAGCGGCAGAGTGACTGTGGCAACTGACAGTGTGACAACAGCGGACTCAGGGCTTCTCTGCTGGCAAGCGGGGAGGCCAACCCAGACACACACATACGAGTAACACACTCACAAATTGATATACACACACTCGCACTCCCTGAGCCAAGTGCAGTCATCCCCGCTTGCCGTGCTTCACAGCACAAACTCAACAGGGCCCTTGGCAGACGTGCGCTCATAGTGCCAATTGGGCTGCGGGCTTGATTAGCTATTAGCTGCAGCATAGCGACAGCTGATGTGAGAAGAGAGAGAGGGAGCGCTCGTCGAGACTGTTTTTCAGAAAATCCAGGCTACAGGATTGAGGGATTAGCCGACACTGGTCCCTGACGCCGTGAGAGGCGAGTGTGTTGATATGCCTGCTGCTTGCTATGCATGTGTGTGTGAGTGTGTGTGTACACATGCATTTCCTTCTCTCAAGCCTCCCGTTGGCTACCGGGTTAGCTTTTCATATTATCCGTGACAGTCTCTTAATCGAGAGGACCACACAAGAAAGCACATGTCAGCACATAAGACTATTCCATCCATAGATACACACACACATACACACACATCAAGGTCACCCCACCAGCTGTGCCTGAAACGCCTTTCATCACAGGGGATCTAAACTTGTTCACAATGCCCTACATGAAAGCAGCACAGAATTTCCTCTTCCTCCTCCTCCAGCATGAGCTCCCCACACACCGCTTGAAAAAGTTTTCAAATGTCTCTGATAATATTACATTTACCCAAGGTCTTAAAAGGCCAGGAACAGCATCTCGACTCCTTTAAATTCACCTTTTAGATCTTGCTGAGCTGGACTCAGTTATGCAGCTGTAAGTTCTGGCAGGAGAAGTTGTTTTCTTTTTCATTTTCTGTCTTTCTCAGTTGCAGAGTAGCGTGAAATTTTAGTGCAGCTGGCGTTAAAGTTTCACAAATCGTAGGTGATGAAGTTGCATACACTGTTAGCTACAGTATGTGCATTTGTTGTCATGCATGTGACTGCGAGCTTACTTTTTCTGCAGAGAGTACTTTCTTCTTGTCTTTAATGGACCTTTTTGTCACATTAACATTAACTAAGGCTGCATTCTTCGCTGTTCCAGTTCCAGGGCCTTGCTGTTTGCAGGCTGGCTCTCTAGTATGACTTTAATGGAGCACCCCAAATATCATTAATGTTATTAGTTTCACCTGTGCTTTTCCTGCTGTGACTAGTATAATTAAGCATTAGAGCTTAAAAGAGCCATTGCCTTAGGTTCATTTTTGTCCGGCTAGCAACTTGAACTGATTTGAGGAACTGAGGAACACAGTCAGTATGTTTCTTGGCCATCAGTATAGCTTGTGTACAGTAGCTAAAGAATGTGGTTGCTAGCATACATGATGATTTTCAGCTTGTTTTTTATTTTTTATTCAAATCAATTGTTTTGGCATCAAAGGAGTGCGTATGTATATTATAATAGCTCACGATTAATATTTAAATGAACTTCTGTGAAATCACAGGTGTGTGTTTGTGAAGTCATTAGCATATCATTAATCTTTAAGTAAAATTCGGTGCAGATCATTAATATTTAAATCGACTGGTATGCGTGTGTATGGGTACATTTAAGATATCACATCTTTATTATTCAAATGAACTGCTGTGCACTCACAGGTGTGTGTGTGTGTGTGTGTGTGTGTGTGTGTGTGTGTGTGTAGGTGTGTAGGTGTGTGTGTGTGTGTAAATATTTTTAATATCATATCAGTGATATTTAAATGACCTGCTCTGCTGTCAAAGGTGTGTGTTTATTGGGTATGTTGTATCGGGACTCAGCCGAGTGCTGACGCTTTCTGTTTGAAAATATGTGTTTTTATGCATGCCATGAAAAATTTCTCTGAGGGAATGAGGAGAGTCTATTGCGAAAGTAAAAAGTAAAGTAAAGTGAGCTTGAATTGAAAGTTTGATTGAACAGATCATAAGTGAAGTGAGCTGAAATCCTCTTCCTCTTCCTCTTCCTCTCCTGTGTGCTGCAGCGGAGGGCTGGCTGCAAAGGGTGGTGATCCTGGGCTCCGAGGCCCACGTGATCGAGGAGATCCAGCTGTTTGAGACAGCCCAGCCAGTGGACAGCCTGACCATCTCCCACTCCAAAGTAAGTACAAGGGGACAGGATGTTATTTCAATGAATTTGTTTTCCAAGGGCATTATGCACTGTACCTTTACACTAATCACAGGGACTCAGCATGTAATAACAGTTGTATAAAGTCTTCTGTGACTCTGGAGGAGTTTTGTCAAGTCTGAGAAAATATCCCCCTGATGATGTCACTAGGGTTAGCTTGAACTGACCTTGGATACTACACATTTTAAGGGAAAAGGCTGCATTATAAACTGGGAGCGTGGAGTTTGAAAATGTTGGTGTTTGCCACACAGGGCTTAACGAAAAGATGCATGTATCAAACGTCAGAATAGCTCAACCTGTGTTTCATCAGTTTTGACCATCTCACCATCGGAAGGCAAAAATATTTATAGTTGTTCCGAATGGCTGTACTCAAATGCGGGGTGAAAGCTGGCCATCAGGGCGCCCTGTGGCGTAGGGGTTAAGATGCTGACCATCAGCTACAACATCCCTGGTTCAAATCCAGCTGGGGACCTTTGCTCCCCGTCTCTCTCTGCTATCACTATCTGATAAAGGCATAAAATCGCAAAAAATGCTGGCAGTCACAGAGAGGGGCAAAGCGCGATAATAATTTAAATGTGGGGAGGGCATTAATAGTGTTTATGGTTTTACACATTAAAGTAGACAGAAGGGTTGTGCAAAGGATGAAAAGCGAGTCCAAATCCTGCTTGCTTACTCACCTCTGCACAGCTTTCTGTCGCATTGTTGGTTTGAGAAACTTACAGAATTTGTTGGATGCAGCCCCCCCAGTTCTGATATCAGAAATTATGGGGAGATGGGGTTTAAATTGCCACAGTAGCCCTTTAAGACACATCACTTCAATTTGGTTCTAAATAGTCTGATGGTTTTGAGACAAAAAGGACGTCTTCGATTCAAGTCTTGTGTTGACATTTTGGTTGATTCATCTCTGGATACATTTTTGTTAGGAACATCTTAACAGGCCAGATTCAATTCAACAAATTGAGGCAGAAGGGTTTTTAATAAGGAGAAGAGAGCAGCTCCTCTTCTTTTTCTTTTTTCTTTTGTTTGGTTTTATTTATTTATTTATTTTTTGATCATTTGAGTTTGAGCTTGCAGCTGCTCCCACTCAGTTTAGTAAAGCATAGCCATGTGCACGTTATCATTATGGACTCCTAGATGTATTTATTTCTTAATGGTCTCTCAGGGGGAAAAGTAGCTCGAAGTTTCTTTGTTGTTTTGGTAATCTCCTGCCGGCCCAGCATATCTAGCATGGTTCTGTGCTTCATCTGATCATATCCCTCGAAAATATAGTGATTGGTTCCATTAGCTTGCTTTGCTGTTGCATCACTTGTTCATTGGTATTCAGTGATAACAGTGGGACTTTGTCAGACACTTACCATCATAGATCCATTGACAGCAGACAGGCAGTCAGCATGGTGCCATTGGCCCGGTGCCATTCATCAGATGTTTTTATCAACACTGTCCTTTTTCAGATCAAGTGTCGCCTCATGAATCCAAAACCCTCTCCACGATAACAGTAATTACAATCCTTCACAGCGACGGGGGAATTGCACTTCTGCCCCTGTTGTTTTCTCAGTCTCCCTGCCCTGTCAGCTGAGCCAGTGTGTTGACGCCGGCCGTGTCCCCGTGGCTCTACAATGGCATGACCGCCTATCGATGCAGTTTTGATGGGGTGTTCCTGGCCCTAAAGCCCACTGCTTATCTCATTAATGCTGGCTTAGCGGCGACCAGACATTTTATAACAGCTTTTTGCGAAAAGAGTGCAACCCAGATTGGATTGGAAGAGGGTCAGGGAGGTGAATGTTATTGTAATTGAGAGTGATTATCCCATTATCTCCTCTAACCCCTAACTGAGTCACTCACCCTATATCCCTTTCCCTTTCTCCCTCTCTCTCTCTCTCTCTCTGTTTATCTTTCTTCTTGTTTTTTCATCTCTCTCTGCTTCCTGTCTCTGGGTGATGGTTGGATCTGTTCTTTGTCCTCCTCTGTCTCTCTTCTTCTTCTTCTTCTCTCTCCGTTTCTCTGCAGAAGTACTTGTACATCGGCTCTCGTTCGGAGGTTCTCCAGCTGCCCTTGGCCAACTGCAGCCGCTATCAGTCTCAGCCAGACTGTCTGCTCGCCCGGGACCCCTACTGCGCTTGGGACAGCGAGGGTCGGGCCTGCGTCCGCATCGACCTCCACCGCGGGTGAGACGAGTACCTATGTGCACCCATGCATTCATACCACATACTAGATACACCAATACAGGGATTTTGAGGCTCAGTATTGATATTTCAAAAGAAGCTGGTGACTGCAAATATTGGAAAAGCCTCTGAAACTGTTTTTAGATGTTATGTGTCCCTTATTAAACTCTATATTGACACCCATACCAATGAAAGTCTTTTAGCTGGATAGAAGCAGCTCCTTACAGAAGAGTGAAGCAGGTTTCATTGCAGGTTTTACAGACTTTCACCCTGAAGCTGTTGAGTAAAATCCTCCTGCTTTACATGCTTTGATTTCCCTGGTCAGCCTTGTGAAACATCACCATAAAATGTTATATTGACAAGCTGTGGTCAGAGAGGGATCTCCTGCATATCATGACTGGATAACATTTACTATATCTAAGTTGTAATAAAGGCTGACATACTATATGTGTCTATTTAAGGACATTTATAAGTTATTTGTAGCTAAAATCTTGAAATTGTCTTGCAAAAGTCTAAATTTTGGATGTGTTTTTATAGATTGAGGTTATTTTGAATATTATTATTATTACACAGATTGCACATTCACATAGTGGATACAGTGTTGTCTGTGTGTCTGTAGTACTCTGTGTGGAAATGTCCCTCAGTTCCAGTGAGAGACCATTATTAATGTTCCGCTCTGCTTCCTGCCCTTTCCCCTCCAGGTCCACCTCCTCCCTGTCACAGGACCTCATGCTGGAAAGGTTCAGCCGGGGAAAAGCCAAGTTTGATAAGCCCGTCTCCATCCCCAGCCCTGGTGAGTATGGGGCCAACCCTCAGTAGTGGCCCCTTGTGGGAACTGACTGTCAGTGCAGGAGCAAGGAAACAGAATGGACTCGAGCTGGACTGAGTGAATACATTTGGATTGAGCTGAATCAATTGAATTAAGCAGAAGAGAGCTGGCTGCTGCCGAATATGAATTGAAATTATTATGGATGTCACTTAACCCCCTCTCCTTTTCTCGACTCTTCTTCTGTTCCGCTGCAGAGCACTCCCGTCTGAGGAACATAACAGTGGTGGTGGGCTCTGACATGGTGCTGCCTTGCCAGCTAGTCTCCAACCTGGCTCAGCCCTACTGGGTTCTCAACGACCGTGAGCTCCAGCTGGGTGACCCCGAGGCAGGAGGGCCACGCTTCGACCGGACCCTCAAGGCTCTCGTCGTCCCTGAAGCGGGCCAGATGCAAGCGGGCCGCTATATCTGCTACTCTGAGGAGCAGGGGGTCAAGTTTCAGACAGAGCGCTACCAGGTGGCCGTAGTCGCCAGTGCTCCGGTCTTCATGGAGGCCCGGGCTCCAGACAGCAGCATGGGGCTCTTCTGGGTGCTGGTCATCACACTAGGAGCGGCGTGCCTGCTGCTCCTCGTAGCAGCTCTTTACCTGCGCAGGAGGCTGAAGCTGGCGCTGGGAAAGGGAGCCGACATGAAGCCTCTTGAGAGCACCCTGGTCTACCCCATCACCCTGCCTAAGGAGCCACCCACCTTTGTGCCCAGCAAAATGCCCAGCGACGAGGACCGCTTCTGGGAGACAGGCGCCAACTATTACTACTCAGACGGCTCGCTGAAGATCGTTCCCGGTCACGCCCTGGGGCCCAGCAGTGTCAGCAGCACGGCGTCGCCCAGCGCCATTCCTGGCCAGCCCATCCACTCCCCCAGCCGTCTCAGCCTCACCAACATCCGAGGCTCCGGTAGCAATGGCTACATCCGCCTCAACCTGAGCACAGCAGGGGAGGAGAGGGCTAGCGGGGCTGGCGCTGGAGGCGGCGGGCTGGGAGGCCTGGGCATGGGCATGGGCGGGAACGACTACTCCAGCCCCTTCAAGGAAGAGCTGAGACGCACTCTGCAGCAGAGAAGCGTGCTGCCCGACGCCAACCCAGAGGAGTCGTCCGTCTAGGCCTGTCCTCCTCCGTCTCCTTTCCCTGAGTTGGAAAAACAAAACAACCAACCTACCTCCCTCCTTTTGAGGATGCCTGCTCTCTCTCTCTCTTTCAGTGACATGCTGTCACTTCCCCATGCTCTCTCTCTCTCTCTCTCGCTCTGCCAATGCCTGTTTGGCTCACTGTAAACATTTATAGCACACAGCATGTTAAGTATACACACTCATACACCGTGTTCGCCAACATGCACTCCTATTATTATTGTGTTCTGGGCAACATGCAGTCATGATTGTGGCTTTTTCTTCTTCCACTGTGCAATCGCCACTTGTGTAAATTGTGTATTTAAAAAGGCTGAATTCAGAAGAGAACACCTGAAGCATGGATATCAAACAAATGGCGTTACATGTTTTCTGAAGGGCACATTTCTTTTACGTTGAGTGGACCAAGTGAGGCTTTTAGCCCCCGTGCTGAAACCAGTTGATGAACGGCAAGCGCAACTGACTGGAAATATTGAACTGCCCTTCTGTTCCTTTGAGACTTTTTCAGCTTACTGCACTTAAAAACTGGAAGCACGTCTTCCCTTTTTGTATTTGTGAGCCAAGAGTGTGAGAGAGGTATAAAAAGACTAATTAATCTCGAAGCAAGACGACAATCATGTCCCCATAGCAGGAGCTCTGCGTGGGACCGAGAGGAGAGGAGAGCGAGAGAGAGAGAGACAAAGAGAGAGAAAATTAAATGGAAAATTAAGTGAAAGACACAAGGGGGTTTTTGAATGAAGGACAATCTCTCAAGACTTTCTCTGCTCAATTTGTTTTTGGTTTTTTTCCCACGTTGTATTTACCCCCGGAGAAACTCCTCAATCCCTTCCACTTTCATTTGTTGTGATGGTTGGTTTGAATTAAGACATTTCTCGTTGTTCTTTTTCTATGTCTTACGGACTACAGCAGTGTTCAAACGGTTATCAAGTGACTAATGGCTCCCCGCTGTGAATGACAATGTGAGGGCAAGCGCTTACATTCCTTGCTCAGCCCGGCACGGTGACCTTCAAACGCACCTTCAAGTCCGATGTACTACAAGTGCACTCCAAACGACATTCATTAGAGTCACAGTGTGTAAGAGACACGTGTTTTGGTTGAGCCCTTTTGGACGTTTGTTCATCTCCTTAGAAAGAAAAGGCTATTTGCATTCAGCTCTTAGCAGCGGAACAATAACTGGACACTTAATTCCAAATTGAAGCTGACGTTAATACATTAGGCATGGAGAATGTAGTTGAACCCTCACTGTTGCGACCGCTGTGGATGTCTCAATAAGTGCTTTATATCTTATGTGTTTGGTGAGGGTGGTAACTTGCACTGCCAAGAAGGAAACTACCCCTCCCACACACACACACACACACTTACACACTCACAGTCCTCTGAATGCCAACCATCCTGGACTATAGTGTGTTTGTGATGTGCCCTTAAACCCCATGAAACCCCTCCCTCGTACCGATGCCCAGAGACTGACCCGGGGCTACTGTGGACTTATACAGAGGAAGAGCACTGTTAAACACACCTACATGAAAAGAACACACACACAGTGTTGATGCAAGAATGGACAGACAGACAGATTGCTGCTGTGCTGACAAATGGCTGACTCCAAGCGGGAAGCAGCCGTGAACCAGTGAAAGGTATTGTTCCACTTAATTAAATTCATGCAAACAGATTTAAGCAAAGTCTTAACCTTTAATGATTTCCAATTTAGCTTTTTGGCTGCTCAGTGTAGTTTTAAGAATTATTTAGTTTATTTATCTGGCTTATCCTGCTGTCCCTTTGCTCAACTTATCACTTAAAGGAATAATTAAACATTTTGAGAAATACGCTTATTTGCATACTTGCTGACAGTTAGATGAGAAGATCGATACCACCTTCGTGTCTGTCTGTTAAATATGAAGCTACAGACATGAGACAGTTAGCTAAACTAGCATAAAAACTGAAAGCATGGGGAAAAGAGCAAGCCTGGCTCTCTGCAAAGGCTAAAAAAAAAGCTCTTGTTAGTTTAATCTGTACAAAGAAAAAAGAAAAAGTTGTGAACCCCACGAAGTCACTGTTGCCGGCCAAGAAGTTGTCTGGCACATAAACCCCACGTCAAACTGCAATTTGTCGTTTTACACTAAGGTTTTTTTAGGGATTAAACAAAGGGTAATTAGTGAGCTTTAGAGGTGCTGGCAGGTTGTTTTTACCACTGGACAGAGCCAGGCTAGCTGTTCCTCCCTGTTGTCAGTCTTTATGCTATGCTAAGCTAAGCTAACCGTCTCCTGGCTCCAGGTCCAGATTTAGCAGACAGGCACTGTGAGTGGTATCCATAATATAACTGGCAAAAATACAAGAATTTCAAGCATCGGCCTACAATGGGAAAATGGTTGAATATGGTGGAATACAGTAAAAATGTCAAATATCACTACTTTTCTTGAAAATGAAATGCTGACATTACAGAATGCATGGTTTTATACTGTAATCGCAGTGAGATAAAAAAAAATGTGATTTTAATGGAAGTCAATGAGGCATTTTTGGCCACGAAGGTGTCCAGAGGTAGTATCTGACACGACATAAAAAATACTAATGCAATCAAATCAATTTTGTTGCTACTCTTTGACATATCCAAGACTCTAATCACCACCAAAGCCCCATCCCCCTACTATTTATTATATGGAAAATAATACATTTTTTGTGTTTTTTTTGTAACAAATAATTAATATTTCAAATAATTAAACTGGCATTTAAAGGGTTAAAATCCTGAAAATGATTGAATGTTTGGTAGTTTTGAGCAGGTTTGAAGTTGTTTAAGAGATTTATGGGAAAAAAAAGCAGAAAGAAATATTGATGTATGATGATTTAATAGCAGTTTTTTGTACGTGTACATTTTTGCCACGAAGGTGTCCAGAAAGTGCAAAATGCATCAAGAGAGTATAAAAGACATGTAAGAGTAAAAGACATTGGATTTCAAAAATTTAACTAAAAAGACAGGTTCTTGCAAAAATTCATGCCACAAGCTGTAACAGTCAAAATGATCACCAAATCAAAAATAAAAGTTGATAAAATTGTACAAAAATGCCCGAGGAGGGCACAAGGGTTAAATGTTCTGCACCATTTGACCAGTCCCCTTCTCGTCAAAAGCTGTCCTTGTGCACCTCTTTATTAAAGTCCTGAGGGACAGGTGCATCAGAAAAGCTACTTTCATGGAAAAAGATAAGAAAAGGACCACGCACTGCCTGAAGCCTGCGACTAGAACATTTTATTAGAAGAGAAAATGTTTCAATCTGACAAGGATCAAAATAAGTTGACCTGAGGAAGACCTTTGTCAGACTGAAATGTCTGATTAATCACAATGTTCTATTGCAAGATTCAGACAGTATACAGGACCATTTCATACCAATATCCTACTCAAAATTGACAGATATAACTACATATTAGTTTTACAGTTGCTGCAAATTCTCATATACCCTTACATATTATTTATTTTATTTTCTAGTGTCCTACAATGATTCAGAAGGGTATAATGATGTGTTAGAATGAAGTACCAGACTAAATGATCTAATGCACCAACAGGCCAATCTGCCCAACATGTGATGTTTTCTATGGCGATGCAATGATGTCCTAAAAAACACAACCTACTTTCTGATCTAATTTCAAGAAAACTTTGAAATACAGCGGGCACTACACATGTTTGCTGTTACTAACTTTACATTATTTTGTCCTCTTTCTGTGCTTTGTCCATCAGGGGTGGCTTTTGTTTTTGGGACGTGTCTGTCGGGACCAGAGGAACACAGCAAGAAGGAAGGGGAGGACAAAAATACCTTGTTTTGCCCCACTGTGTACAGGGTGCTGAGAGAGATGTAGAATATCAATATGATCCCAAGGTTGAAGAGGTACTCTAGCTATCAGCACTCCATCCTAGTGTTGCATGATCCTCTGCAAGTGGACTGTACATCTTTGATATGATCATCCTCGTCCAAGTGCATCATTTTGATCGGTCATTTTTGGACTTTTTCAGACACTAATGTTGTGGGACACTAATGCTCTCTTTGGAAAAAAAACAAATAAATATGTCTGATTTTATGGTTCAAGGGTTGTACAGGAATTCATGGCTGCGTTTCAACATGTTTACTTTTTCTGTGCCTCTTCACCTTTTGGATAAGCCAAAGTAGACTGCAGTTGCTTTTGTTCTTGTTGAAATACTTAATTTAATTTTATTTGATTCCAGATCGATATTTAAGTCTCAGCAGTCCGTCCACTTTGCTACACTGAGCTGATGTGTGCAACTTTTCTGCGTATTTTTCCTGCAGCTAAATTCTCCCTCAAGCAAAACGCAAAAATGGCTTGAGGCTGATGGACTTCCTGTTTGCTTCTTGTTTATATGTCAGTGGTGATCTGCTGGACCCGATTCTTTATCCCCTCCCTTTATAAAAGGCTGAATAATGTACCAAAACTTTTTAACCATTATTTAATTAGTCAGCCCCTGAAAACCAAATAAATATCTGTTGATTCAAAGCAGATCAGTGATAGAATGTGTCCACTATATATTATTAAATCCCCTGAAGCAGACAGCTAAAACATATTAGCTCTTTACACTGGTACTTGGTTATGTCTTAATAGATTTCCCTTTTACAATTAGGCTTTTCTTTTAATACAACATGTTGCAAAAACTAAAAAGATTAAGGAATACAGGTCTCAAGCTTAAAAAAAATGCATGTGTAATGTACTTTATGTGCATTTCTTCAGTTCTTACGCATTTGTTTGCTCGTAGTATTTTCTCTCACACAAGGTTTCATGTTCTGCTGTTTTCTAGAATTATTATTTGTATTCTTCTATTATTGCCCCGATTTTATTTTGCCCCATTTTTGCTTGTCTGTTATGGATCTTTTATGTTTGTTTTTAAAATATGTTAAGTAACTTATTTCACTTGTACAAACATGTTGATATTTATTATCATTGTACATATGTCCTTATTTTTTATATGTGTATATATACACAAATAAAAATAGAGATATACGTGAGGTGTGTGAGTTTGTTTGTTAAAGAGGAAGTCAAATTCTAGACATAAAGGTAAGTTTACTAGTCATAGGAAGTACTACTCGGCCTGTGAAAACTGTTTTATAATGTTTTCTGTTGTTTGTCAAGTCTGAGAAAATAACCCTGATGATGTCAGTGATGTCATCAGAGTTATCTCGGCCTGGGCTTGGAGACTACAACATTTATAACATAAAGCTTCCATTACAAACTGGGGCCTAGAGTTGGTGTTTACCAAGGCACAGAGGGTCTAACAAAAAGAAGATACTGGGTTGCATTATGGGAATAGGATCCAGTGTTTCTGGAGCTTCACTCATATAAGACCTAAAAGTCTCTGCTGCTTCGATTATAACCATTAATCTTTAAATCTGTTTCTTGTGAATCACCAAACTTTATGGAAGTGCAACACTAAATCACTGGAGTACTCTTTTAACACATATGTATATGGCATTTGTATATTTAAAGTGATTACCAACCAGGGGTACTTGTATCTCAGGGGTACATGTGCAGTTATGTTTGGGACAAAAAATATGTATATCCACATATTTGTGTTTAGGAGGAAAATAAACACACAAATAGGATTACAAACTTACGGAAGCCGAGAACAACCAATTATTTTGCAATTATTTTTTAATGCCATTATCTTGAGATCACGAGTTCATTATTTAGTTATCATAACAAGTTAATTTATCTCGTAATCTTCTCCTTAAATGACAAGGACTGATCTGAATGTCATCTCTAACAGAAAGACACAATGCAATTTCTGCCTGTGTTAGACCTTGAATGAAGTACAGTCTGATGCAAGGTTCAATAATGGGTAGGCTACTCCTTGATCTGACATATTCAGCTTAAATCAGTTGTTACAGGCACTCCTGATCTCTGATAAACATAAGTAGGCCAATAAGAGGAAACGACATTTTGTTTTCTCATAACAGGTTAATTATCTCGTTATCTCGAGATAATAAAATAATTAACTTGTGATCTCGTGATAACGGCATTAAAAAAAATACTTGCAAGCACTGCCGTTCTCGGCTTCCGTATAAACTGGTGTGAGGTTGATCTTTGTTTATTGTTATAATAACCAAGCTATGGTAGGCTGACTCCGCAAAACACATTTCCAACCAACCTGTAATAATTATCACAGTGTGTTGAGACTGACAGTGCAGAAAAACTAGTTAGCAAGCGAGCAGAGAAGTGGAAATAAATTGCTAAAAGTGTTGGGTAAATGAAATGTCCAGCTTCTGCCACTCAGTGGTACAACTCAGAGTGGTACCAAATCTACCGGGGGGGAAAAGAACAGAGACCAACATCAACAACTCCACACAATCCCTATGTCTCATATGAAAATAATACTGTAACAATATCCACTTTCATGATGATAGTGTTAAATGACATCAAACTTAAAATCAGTTCAAACCAACACATTTGGAACAAGACGAGTGGTGCTGATGAAGGGGTAAAATGATCAAAAATAGACACCTTAAAAAAAGTTGAAAAGGCCTGTGTAGAAATGTCATAACTCACAAGCCAAAAGTCTAGAAATAGAGAGTTTAGTAGAGGATACTTAGCAAATATATTGGTAAAGTCTTTTGGTCATTGTACTTTCTCAAAATAAGACTTACAGCTTTTCAAATTGCAAACATCTCATTTTGGACAGGAACTCATGCACATACAAGGTTATTTCACCTGTGGATGTCTGCAGTTGTTTCATTTCCCCATGCAGCCTGTGCCACACAACAACAATAACAACAACAGTCTATCACCTTGCACAGTCTTGTCTGGTGTCAACAGAAGAAGCCACATGCTTCATGTGGTCGACAGTCCCGGCTGTGGAGAGAGGCTCCCACTTGCATCTGATCTCAGTGTACTCAGCTGCGCCACAGAATCTGGAGCCTCACAAAAGCAGGAACTCTGTGTGTGTTTGTGACAAGTGTGTGTGGGTAGGGTTTACTGAGCTTTTCAAGAGTAGACCACAGTTCACCCACCTGTTTGGGCTTACTGATTTTCAGTCACACAGAGTATGCTGCATGCTGAAAATATGGAAATTTATGGTTAAATACATTATCAATTGCTTTTCTTAAAGTGCCATTCATTTGGGTTTTTGCTGGTGGTTGTTTGACTTATAACCAACTGAACACAAAGCTTATTTACTTTATTTAACTTCACCATTAAAAACCAAAAAGAGAAGCAAATGATGTTGATGATATGTTTCCCTTCTGCTCTGGCCCAAAACTCATCTCTATTTTCTGTGTTAAAAGGAATAAGTACAATGTCACACTATAACCTCCAACAAGAATATGCTGATAGCTACCTGTCTGGCTGACAGATTGGGGGAGTTTTAACTTTGAGCATCAGGTCAGCTCTGAACCAACAGACTGAGAGAGGGATGCAGTCGAGCTCCAGCTGTTTGGTTTCAAGACAGCCAACAGCAGATGGTCGAGGGAGCAATTTCCAGTACAGCTGGATCACTGGGAAAAATTGTTGCTTTTTAAAATTTTACCCCAAAACATCAAAATGATTGATTGTGCTTGCTTTTTCCTAACATGCATCTGGGTCATGGATCAGTGTTTGCTCGGTGTCAATTTAAATGAATGAGGAACTGATTTTGTCAAGTGCACATCAATAAATCAGTCAGGTCTGTAAATTTGAATGATGTGCAAAGAGGCTTTTTATGGTTTTGGTGTTGTTTGAATTTCTGTTTGTTTTATTAGTTTGTTTATATACATAGCCTATCAAGCCATATTCCATTCACTTTGCTAATCTTAAAAACATGATTAAAATAACATAAAAGGGGTATAGTATATGCTAAAGTATTTAAAATAGAAAATCAAAACTCTGACTATCTATCTGTTTATATCTATCTATCTATTCTGCTTTGGCTTTCGGAGATCACGTGGTGTCTTATCTGGCATTTCTATTCGCCAATTCATATTAAACTAGTTCCGGTCCCTTTCAAACAATACGGAAGTTAGTTCCTCCGAAAGATATAGTTTGTCGCGTTCCACAACGCGCGTCGTTGTTATTCATATTTGACATTTGTGAACAAGACTACACAATACTGCGTGTTTTTGAAGTTATAAAAGCGTGTGTTGTTTATGAGCACAGACATTAACTCAGAGAAGGAGAAGAAGAAGAGCATAGACCGCTGACTTTTTCGCGGAGGGATCCGAGCGCAGCCGCTGGCTCTGGCGTGGAGCGTGATTTGAATCTCTCTCTGCTCCTGTTTGTCGTTCATTTTATAGGAATATGAATTGAGATATTAGTGTAGTAGTTTTTTTATGAGACGATAGTCTATATGTGTTTTATATATACTTTAACAGCAGACACCCTTATCATTTTCCTTAGATTTACAAGGTAAGTGTTAAACTTGCTGTCACTCCATTAACTTCAACAGTACTGTTGCTACTGTTAGCTAACGTTAACGTCCCATGTGAAGAGGTGGTCATGACAGACTTAGTGTTACACAATAATTGGCGAAAGATATTTTTTCTAAGCTAGTCGGCGATAATAACCTTACGTCCCGCGCAGAAGTCTACTGTAACGTTATTTGTTAACCTGTTAGCGAACCGTTCAGTTCATTATTCATTCAATAAACGCATTTATTGTGAAGCACATGCAGGACGTTTTGATGCAACCAAATGTAGTTTTAGCGTCTTTTCTTATGTTAAAAGGAGAGTAACGTTAATCAGCTAACAATATTAGCATCCTGCTAAAGTCAGGGGAACATCATACAAAATGTTGACTTCATATTGCTGTTAGCTGTCATGGCCTAAAAGCATGAGCCTTATTGGACCTTTTCTATTCTTCTTTCTGCAGGTGACTGATAGTAACTACTGTTGACACTCTTCATGTTCTTGTGGCTCAGCTGCTCTTGAATTATGAGATGTATTCAAATTGTCTGCAGATGGCTACCGTGGAGATGAACACTGCTAGCACCGAGGGAGATCAGAAGGAGAAAATGTTGTCCCCCTCAGAAGAGGATTCCCCTCCTGTTTTAAATCACACCTCAGCCCCCCTGAATTTCTCTGAGCTCACACCTCATCAGTTTGGCATCTCTGTCCAAAGTTTTACCCCATCATCATTATCGAACTGTAAAGGTGAGAGGACTGGTCCTAATTTGATGCTAAACCTCTGTTTTTCCTTCCATAGATAGAATTGCTAAGCCACCACTGATAGAGACCATGAGAAATGCTAAATATACTGTAGGGGTTGTTATAATCTGCAATATTAGGATTTAAACAATCCAGAAAGAAACATGTGAGCATATTAAACCATACCACAGTGCCACTGATGCATAATATCAGAGAAAAAAAACCTCAAGGGGAAGTTTGTATTTCCCGTATATGGCACCTATCAAGTGTTGAAGTGGAATTCTTCTCCCTCTTGCTCTAGATAAGTCTCGTCTAGCACAAATAAAAGCAAGGCGGAGGTCAAGCGTTGGTGTCCGGGGCTCCCCAGAGACAAACTCCCTCATCCGCTTCATGGCGCGACAGAGGACGAAGACTCCTCCAACCTTCCAAACTCCAGAGGTGAGACGCTTCACACACGGTAGAGCAAATATTGCACCCGTGTCTCATCATATTGCAGTGTGAGGCAGTGTGTAGACTACAGTCTGGCTTTTAATAGGCTCTCTGTGATCAATATTGAGACATATATTACTGATAATGTATGTGACTGTATGGCATACTTTTTTTGTTTTTCTTTATCGGACACATACAAGGACTGTTACTTTCACAACTACATGTAGCTGTACATACACATATTCACATATGTGCACTCATAGACAGAACTTGCTCTGGCCAATTCATTCCGGCTTCACCAGGTGATTACAGATGAGCTGAGATCTGATAAGCTTATTGGATCCGGCACCAAATTCACACACTGTCATTTCGCATTGGAACACTAAGATATTGACAGTTTTAAAGCCTGTTTAACTTAACAATTATTACAGAAATATTTGCTGTGAAGCGTGCACTAGCTTCCCCTCTGTCAGTTCCAATTATTAATAAAAAGATTCATTCCCCTCGGGTAAACAGAGGCCCCTGTAAATGCATGTTGTGGAACTTGACATCAGCTTCATTTAAATAATTACCATATCCTGACCTGAGGGCAGACAGTCTATCATGTCTGACTTGTCTAACACATGTAACACAATTGCTTGTGTAGGATTACTGGTATTGTGTCCAGATACAGACACAGCACTGCAGCCACGCTCAGCCCACAAAGCACAACCCACAAAGTGTTAACATCGACAGTAGCTTTATGCATCAACATTAGTTTAATACAGCAAACGAACAAAACAGAACAGAAAGTGATGGACAGGGATGGTGCCGTTTGAATGACAGAATGACTTCTGGGAAATTATGTTTAAAAAAGCTATTAATGTGCAGGGGATTGCTTGGTAGCCTGCCTCACATGAATGAATGTAACAGAAACACTGCATTAAAACACACAATTTGCCACATGTGTATATCAATTAGCCTATGTTATATACACTATATTATTATAAGGAGATAACTTAAATCTACAACTTAAATATGTATCTGTTGTCTCTTGTCTGTTTTTGACATGGTCTATATTATAATTTTTGTAACTTTTGTGATGGTGTGCCATCTTGGCCAAGTCTCCCTTGAAAAAGAGATTTTAATCTCAAAGGACTTCCTGGTTAAATAAAGGTAAAAACAAAATCTACAGAAAAAATGTTTCACAGCCTAAGTCATGTAAACAGTGCACAGAGATTTTGGTACACACATTTAAAATTAATGTAATGAAAACGAAAGAAAACAGCTTAACAGTAAACTATACACCCACTTAACAATATCAAACAATACAAAGTAGAGCCCGACCAATGCATTGACATGGTCTGAAATATCAAAGAAAAAAATGGTCTGACCAGTTTAGACACAGCTGCGTGTTGGTGGTGACATGGTCAGGTAGATGTACAATTAATACAACTGAATAGTCAGAAAAGACTGTGTAATGCTTTCAAGAAAACTGGGCAGGAGTGAAATTGACAAGATCAATGTGGAGAGAGAGGTCAAACCATGTGAAAGTGTAATAATGCTTGAAGCCTTGTTTCTTCTGCCATTTTGAATACATTAGCATAGTACAGTACAGTACATAAAGTCCATAGAGAGCACATTAAAGTGACACCTTACCCAAACGAACATGTCAGTCACTGAGTGTTCTCTAATAGTAACAAGTCTCCATGGCGTAAAAAGCATAATATCCATTGAAAATTTTCAAGTCACTTCTGCACCATAATCCACATCTCTGCTGTCCATCCTTATTCTCAGTATGTCCCAAACCAAAATATGCTTCAGTTGTTTAAAGCTTTTAGCTGGACTAATGATAACTTATTTATGTTTTCTGATGCTGTTAAAGGTTTCTTTACATCAGCATTGTTTATCAGCACAGCAGAACAGTGGCCTATATTCTCAATTATGATGCTTTTCAGTTATGCATATGAATTTATCTGAAATCTATATGACAAAACAATTTAGGGTTAAGCTTTTAAATACACAGCTTCCATAAGATTTCTCACTAATTGCTTAAGGTAGCATGTTTCCAACCAATGAAGGACAGGAGGTGGGCACTAAAAAGCTTAAGCCAACAGCATGAGTCAGCCCACAAGTACAAATGGGTCATGCTGAGGATTCAAATGAAAGCTTTGCATATATTGGCAAAACTATGCATGTATAGACAGTGTAAAAGTGCATTATGCTGCAGAAGTGGTTTAAGAAGGTTCTATGGACTTTGGGTACTTTTTTCCGCTGGGAAAATTACCAATTCTCAAGTCTGCAGGTGGTGAGTCTGATACTAAAGGGACACATTTCAAGTCAAATTTCTCTTGAAGGAAAACTTCTTTTACTCTTGTGTGAATGGTAATGACAGAATATTCTCATTCATGAGACTTCCTGTGACTTTCCTGTTAGATGATGCAAACCATAATATTCCTGGATTGTGTGTGGAAGGAGTATGTGATAGATGTGCTGCCTCTCAGTAATACCACTTCAGTAATTTCAGAAGTCTATGACCTGTCAAGCTGCATCGCTGAGCAGATATGTTTGTTTTCACTGTCTCAACTCTCAGCTTGTCAGAAGTAGCCCCTTCCTTCCCCGGGTCGCCTCCACACTGAGGCAAAGAATGGCCTCCTTCCAGAACCTGATGGATGTGGAAGAGAGTGAGGTCTGTGATCCGATGCCAAAGCAGGACAGAAATGCTGGAGGATGCATCAAGACAAGAGATTATCTGTCTGGTGAGGCTGCCTCATTGCCACAGGATTAATAGTTTCATTTCTCAACGAGGAATGATGCCAGTAGGATTTCCTTATGATGTCTGGAGGCACTGTTCAAAAGCAGTGGATTAATGCATAGCACAGTATAAGCCCGACTCTGACAACATCTTACAGCAGTCATTTCTTCTGAGGTTGGTCAGCTTCTTAAATGGGCCAGTTTCTGAGCTGTGTGTAGCTGAAGTGAGACTTTATCTTCACTCCTTTTGATCAAGTTGTTTTTCAAGCTGTGTTTTGTATATGTTTTGTATTTAACTAAGTCCCCAGGTCCCATTTGTTTTTGTATGTTTATGTAACTTTCCTTTTTGTTGGATGTTTTTATTTTTTCCCCCTCTCAGATGGGAACAGCCACGATGGAGGAAAGGAGAACCACCCACCAATGCTGACGCCCATACCCAGCAAGAGGAGGCGCCTGGGCCCCCTGGAAGGCTGCGAGGTGGAGATTAGAGAGGCCAGCGCTCCTATCCTCCACTTCAGTTTGAAGGAGCAGGAGGTACACTCTCTACTTTAACCATTTCCTTACTTGAGTGCGGTTAATAATTTAACTAAAAGGTTTTACCTCTCTGTACCTTGCTTCCATTGAATCCACAGATTATTTTTAACTCCTCTATGAATGATACATCACAGTGCTACACAGAACCTTTTGACTACAAGCATCCAAAAAGAGAAAAGCAAGTACTCTCAAGCAAACCATTAAGGTTAATTAAGTGCTGGGTATTGAGGTTTATTTATTTATCATTGCATCTTTTTGCCTTTGGTTTTTGAACCCAGAGCTTGTACTCTTCTGTATCATTCTAAGCACCAAATCGGCTCTTCGGTAATCCACGGTAGTCGTGCTCTTGCTGTTGTGGCGCTGTGCAACAGAATGAAAGCAGTGGTTATTCCTTAATCATATCCGCAGGAGGACGAAGAAGCAGTGACGCAGGTTGTGACGCAAGGACCACTGCCATCCAGTGAGACTGTGGAGGAGGCCCAAGCTGTGCTCATATCCCCACCCCTTCATGTTGACTTTGAGCTCCAAGCCTGTTCCCCTACTGAGAACCACCAGGTTAGGTCTTAATCCAGACTGCAACACACGTGCATGTGCACACAAAAGTTAGGAGAGAATCACAGAGAAGCAGATGTAGACTTTCAGAGGTTGTGCTGTGACACACATGAGCTCCCACTGTGATAATGCCATTTGAGTAACAGAATGACGTGATCATGATTCATATGAGGGGGGAAAAAAACATCAAAACAGCTAAAAAGCAGTTGTGTAAGTAACTGACTTACCAAGCACACAATCTTCTGAATGAAACATGTAACGATCCTTTGCTCACAGGCCCAGCATGCTTCTGTCGCAACATGGTGCCCAGCAGTAGTCATATGTGCTTCAACTGCAGCCACACAGCAGGTGACAACAAGGCAGACCTCCTTTATTGTTGCTCTGCTTTAGAGCAGGGGTCTGTGACCGTCTCCCTCTCCTCCCTTTACCAGTCTTGCCTCAAAGTGCTCAACACGTCTAGTCATGCAGGCAACTAGAGAAAAAGTGGCATTTTTAGAAATGTTACCATGTCAGTTTGAAGTATTCTCCTACATTCCTCTTCTTACTTTCAACTAAGATGTAGCAGCCACAGTTTCCTGATCTGCTTTTCTACGGCTATATCAGAGATGTGCATTTGCAGTGTTAAGCTACTGCTAATGCTAACCGAGCATTTCCTGCTCCTTCTGCCCCACATTAAAAGTTTGCCCCTGGCAAACCACTTGGGGGCTTTTGTAAACTTGCAGCTATAAGAAATGCAGTTTTTCTCACTTCGGTCAGTGCTGACAGCTGTGGTTCAAAACAGTTGGTTTACACAACAAGATGTGGACTTTTTCAACATGTTTTTGTCAGTGGATCCATTTTAAATATTGCAAGGAAAGAAATGTGAAGGAAACCTACAGTGAGCTGATTAGATGAATTGATTAAGATCATTTCACACTCTGTATCCTTCCAGATTCTATGTACAAACATTGATGCTACCAGATACATGGCAATGACATTCACTCTTAAGAACATGTTGTGTGAGGCTCCTTGAACTACAATCCAACAGAATGGGGGCTCTCATGTATTCTCTCTCAACAGGACGGTGTCTTTGAACTCCAAAGCCCCAGCCGACCACCACCTGATGATCCCGCAGCCGCTTCATCAGCCCAGCCTGCCTCCTCCTTCCACATCCCCTCTCTCCCTTCTCTGCTGGAGATGAAGCCCACGGGTAAACACACAGCACTTTGTGGCCATGCAAGAGGAACTGGCCTTTCATCTTGCGTTAACCCTGCCTTTGAGGCTTGGTATGTAGAGCTAAGCTTGATGCAGTGTATCCTGCCTGCATACCATGAGAGTGTCAAAGGTGTATTTTCAGAGAGGAAATTCATGTTAATTAACAGCATTTGAGTTTTCTGTGTTGGGGAACACTGTGTTTGTTTTAGCTACAAAGGGAGTGGGAATGGTTCTCATGAAAGGCCAGTGTTGGTATGAAATGCCAGAATAACATGAGATGACTGTGCAATAGTTGTGCAATATAGGGATCAGCACCCATCACTCACAAGCCCTGTACTTGGATTAGCAAATTCAGTTGTCCAATATTGATACCAGAGACATGACTTTGACTCAGTGACAAAGTTATTTAGTTGTGTTAAAATGCTGCAACTTATAGGAACAATATCTACTTAATGATATTCAAGTAGGTAGTCCTTAAATGTCTCAGATACAGTTAAATTTACAGTGTTTTATTTTCTTAAGGTATAATATCATACAAAATATCTTCTAATAGATTAATTACTGTTCTGTTTTACTATTTTCTTGACTAATTGGCATGAAAATATATAAAAATAAAAACAGATCTATGTTGATTAAGGTTGCAGGCACCATGAACTATAAATAAATTGGTAATCAGCCTGTCTCTTTTGAAATATTTTGGTGAGATGTTTGAGAGATTTAGCAAATATTAATAAAACACCAAGAACCATGTATACAATCTAAGAGATTACAGCAAAGTAGCTTTACTTCCTGCCTCTTCATATATTCATATATATAGTATCATAAGGTAAATGGCTTATCTTTGCATTAAAGGTTTTACTGTCTTTGCAGGAGAGGATGACACGGTTAAGAAGAAGAAAAAGAGTGTGCGCTTTGGAGTTCCACTCTCTCCTGAGTTCTTTGATAAGAACCTGCCCCCCAGCACCCCGTTGCAGAAGGGCGGCACGCCGGCCCGAGCACCCACGCCAGGGGGGAGCTTACAGCTGCGCTCAGTGCTAAAGACGCCGCAGAGGGGCGAATCCCAGACACCACAAGCTCAGCCAGACCTCAGCAGCCCCACTGAGTTTGGTGCCTCACCTACATTTGCAATGCCTCGCCACCGCAGAATACAGTCAGTGGGAGAGGACCATGAGGAGAAGGATGGAAAGGTAGACAAGATGCCAGGACTGTTTTAAGATTGGTAATGTTTCTGTGATGATAGCAGTGTGGTTTTTATGCTGTATTGTACATGGCATACAATAATAGTTGAAAGTTTACATTGAAATAACCTGGATAATCCAGGTTGCTCTCAGCTACAAACATCCAAGATTTCCTCAAGCAACTAGGACTATTTTGGTTTTTGTTATTAGAACTGACACATGAAAACACATTACTTTGTTTAACTTTTTCTTTTCTCTTAGTATATTTGTAAATTATAACTGGATAAAATTTCAAGAACCAGGATTTGAGCCACTATCTAGTCTACATTGTACATGTTGTAGTCAGCATTGCTGTTCTTTATTTTCTGCTCCTAGATTGTTTTCCCTTCAATGGAGGAGATTGACTCTGCGGTGACGAGTGATACAGGTTGGTTATTGACGTTTATCACTTATTGTTTCTAGCAGAATGCAGTCAAAGTCTGTTTGTATGGTAACTGCTCTTTCCATTTGTTGCATTTTCAGAATGTATGTGGGATGCCCAGCCGTTGAATTTAAACTCTGCTTTCCATGAGGAGTCTCTTTCTCAGATTCTGACAGGTGAACTGCCGTCAAACTCCTCTATTGTTTTCCTTTCATTGTCACTTAGCTTTATGTCTTCATCTCTCCTGACACCTGCGAGTGTGTCAAGCTATAAGACTAAACAGAAATAAAATGTTATTGTTGTGTGTAGCTCAAACTGCTCAGGTCATTTTTAAGTCAGTTTTAGAAACCAAGCCAATTGCCAGTCCACAAGTGTAGAAAAGGGTAAATATCAGAGGTCAAAATGATAAACACGTTAAACCACTGTTTGCAAGTATCAAAGACAGTACAGGACCTTTTTTCATTTGGATTCAGCTGTACCAAAGTCCTGTGAAATGTATATTTAGTCTCTCTTGGTTGCCATTTATTATGCTGACCCACAGAATCAATATTAAAATGACCTGCAGCTGACAACAGTTGTCGTTTTAGCTGTAATACTGTACATTTTCCTCCAGAGCCTGAGACTAAACCCAGCACAACCTCCCAGACAGATGTCCTGGATGATCCTACATCCTTGCCAGAGAAGGAGAAGCAACTAGAAGCAGGTGTTGAAGCTCCAGCTCCAGCCCAGTCTAGAAACCGAAGGAAAAAGGTCTGCCAGCATTATAGCTTTTTAATCTACTTTCTTGGATAGGTCATTGTGGGTGCACAAGATATATTTTTAGCAACACTTTGCTTCACATTTATTCAGTGACTGTCTGTTGATATCACCAGAGTAATTATTACCGTCCTCTATAGATTCCCATACTGTGACATTTCCATTTAATGCACCTAAAGTTTGAATGTCTTCCATAGCAGCCTGGAACAGAGCGTGAATCTACCCGTGAGGCTCCAACTCGCTCAAGCAGTCGAAAGAGAAAGGTCTGCTATTACTGCAAACTGCTTTCAGCTTGATCTCACTTGTAGAAATCTCCATTTACCAGACAAGATTGTCTTCTTAATAATTTAGGGGTCATAACATGCACCCATCTAATCTACTGTTTAATTCCACTGGATCTGAACTTAATCACATCCTAGGATATTCACTTTGTGTGTGTGAGAGAGAGAGAGACACTATATAACGTATCCTCATGCCAACTCTGTGTTCCCCCAGCAGCCAGAGGAGAGTGAACCTGGGAAGAGGTCGACACGCTCTGCTGCCAAGTTGGCGTCTGGGAGGATGAAGGTGAGTCTGCTCGTCTGATTTCTTTTTACCACTTCACTGAGGGAACTGCAGATATGTCTTTCTGGGAGGCGGTCATGAAGCTGATGGCTGCACAATCTAACTACAACTTACTTTGCCTGAGTTGGGGAAAAGAACTGTGTGTATGTATGTTTATACACCCCAGTGTTACCCCTACATCTATGGCACACCAACACAGATCATGATCAGCACAGGATTATAAATAATGGGAATTCCATTATGAAATCTTAAACTAATTTATTAAGTTGTGCTTGAGTGGAGAACCTGCACTGCTGTCACAGATAATGGTAAAAATCAGTTTGACAAGGCAGAAAGGTGAAGTGTTTTGGTTTTTTTTACTGATTTATTATGATGCATATAGTCATGTTAAAGGATAAGGTTGGTGATATTTAATATAATTTTCTATTTTGTTATTGTCAATAACTCCCATGAAAAGACCAAAACTAACAATGTGTTAGTCTCAATACTTTCTGACTTCACCTACCCCAAACATTTATTTTTTGAAAACACTAAATAATTTCCTAAAACAGACTCAAACAAACTCTAACAGAAGTGAATAGTGAATTTGTAGGGGACTATTTTCAGTGGCAGATTTGGTGCATTAGTGAGTATTTACAGCACTAGCACTGGTGTATGTAGGATCAACTCAAAATAAATTACAGTGCCCATGTTCATCATAATGAAGGAACGTGTGTGATGTTTTTTTAATAGTTTTTGGACAACAATGGAGCTCTATGGCATGGAGGAATAAGATATATTAGGCTTTGGGTTCACACACAATGCTTGTTAGTAGGATACATTCATTGGTTGTGTTTTCATGGTAGTTGTTGACTATAAGAAAAATATAGGATATCATCAGATGTATCCTTTAAGCTTGTGTGGGCAATACTATTTTAATAAATGGGATAATCCAGAATGAGTACAGCTAATGAGTCACAAGAGCTGTGCTTCTTAATAACTACACGCATTGTTCTGAATGGAAGTTTATGCAACAGTACAGCAGGTAATTTGTACTTGCCAATACATTCCCAATGCATCAAACAAGCTGTTTGAAGGCAGTCTTAAACAGTCCATTTACTGAGCTTGTAGTATCTGGCTCTTCTAACAGCTTTGTAGTTGTTGTTTTTTTAGCTAAATACCTTTCAGTTCTGCCATTTCACTGTGCAGCATGTGGGCAGAGCTGATGAAAATAAAGCAGTGTGTAAATACTCCCAGATCAGAAGGTGTCATTCAAATGGGACCTTAGTAATCAGAGGACAAACCAAATAGGAACTAATACGGCCTCAAAATTAAATGGTACATCTCTAAGGGTTTATCTTGACACATAATAAATTTGAACACAATAATACTGTGTTAGGGAAGGGAAATAATACACATTTGCCCCAATAGCATGTGTAATGCAAAATCACCCTAGATCCTGTAGAGAAGTAAATGCTTTAACTACAGACTGTATGATATAATACTGTTTTTATTTTATATTTTTACATGTATTGGTGTAATTGCTATTATTAATTCATTCAGCCTCTGACGTAGCACCTACACAAAGAGCCACCACAAAGCTTCACTGAAAATGTGCTGATATTAAATGATGGTATAAAAATAGTCTGTAAGAATCAATTAGCATAATCTCTTTCCCAGATAACCAGTATAGTGTTGATTAGATGTCCAAGAAATAATCCTATCATACTGACCAGCTAATAACGCATTATAGTTGACACTGACATGTCAGTACAAACCTTTTTAACAGTGGAGGTTGTCTTTCCACAGCTGACCTCCACAGCAACACGTCGGTGGAACAGGGACGTGGACCGCTCCCTGTACGGCTCTCGGACGTACGCCTCCAAGAACCCCGCCCTGAGTCCCATCACCGAGAGGTTGTCCCTCACCAGCCAGTCTCCAGTAGCACAACAGGCTCCCTCTATTAGCTGCACAGGTAAAACATGCAGTCAATAACTAACTTTATGTTATAGTAATTAATAGTTAATTATGGATTGGAAAAAACTTCTGTTTTTCATCAGTTTTTTTTTTTTCCTATATACATTTTGTCATATGGTACGACCCTTCAAAATCGTCATCAGTCACAACATTTATTTTTGAGTCCTGAAAAGTTAAAACTTGTGGAAGGCAGCAGCAATCGGTAGAAATTCATTTCCCTGAGATTATTTTGTCCTCATTTCTCCCAGCAGCCCCAAATCATGAGACCCACTTGAACCCTGAGACGACTAATGACACTCAAGCGATAGGTGACCTCGCTGTGACAAAGGCCTTGGAAGATCCTTCAGGAGTCTCCGTCACATCTCCCAACTCCGGTAAAGAAAGCACCACAGGGAGGCTGTCAGGGCCGAGGGTCAGAGGGAGAGGACTGAAGAAAAGGAAGGTCAGCGTTGCTGATGGACTCCTGCTTAGTGAAGAGACTCGGGACCAGACTGGAGGAAAGATAGAGGAGCACTGTGAAGACCAAACCACTACAAACCTTGAGACATCAAGGGAAACCCCATTGACCAACACTGTACCTGAACAGGGAGGAGCTGACACTGAACTTAATGCCCAGACATTACACACAGATACACACAGCACAGACTCAGATGAAAAATTACAATGTCTGGATGCACCCACCTCAGACTGCCCACCTTCAGGTGAGGAATCCAACAACAAAATGAGTCTGCCAGTAGAGCCAGTACAGAGAAAAGCTAGGCGGGGCAGGAGGAGCTCTTTAAACCGCTCCGTCCTACAGGAGCAGGGGAACCAGGCAGAGGAGCACCAAACGAGCCATGTAGTGGAGGAGAAGGAACAGGGACACCAAGCAACCAGCCAGCAGGAAAATGACATCAGGTCAAGCTCTGATAGCCAGGAGGAGGCGGGAGAATCCAATTTGGACCTCGCCCCCTGGCAGGTTGACTTTAATTTTGAAGATGTATTCAAACCTGTTGCCACTAGAGGGCAGCGGTCAGTACGCCGCAGCCTGAGGAACAAGAGCAAGGAAGAGCACAGCAGCAACAATGCCGGTCTCGCCTGGCTGCCTTGGACCCCTGACTCCAGTGAAGGGGCCCGCAGGAGGACCCGGGGCCGACGGCTCAGTGCTGCTCCACCTGTCCAACCTTCATTCCCTGAGGAGACACAAGACAATGCTTCATGAGACTTTAAAGTGACTACACAGGACATGGTCTGCTTATTTGAATGGACTGAGATGAAAGGGGGATAACTAATACATTCATTACACTTTCATACATACCTACCCTGTTTTCTTCTAATTAAATCGAATGTTTTTCCAAAGAACGGGCTGATTGTTTGATATTATCTTAAAACATTGATGCTTTTGTTCCCTGTGAATTATTAGAGCTGACCAGTAATTTGTAGACAGTTTCCCTCTGCTAACCAAGCCAGTCAATACACTGAGAGCCCAATCATCTCCGCTGACCACCTCCTAATCAATACCCAACCACTCAGCTGGTAATCACAGTGCATCTTCAGTGTCACACTCCAAAGTCACTGGATCGAGCATCTCCAAGTCAATATCTACTCTTTGTGGATAGATGAAGATGGTTGTACTGCATTCACCATCTGTCAGGCAAGGCTGGGGGGTGGAATAATGGCATCGTAATGGAGGGAGAAAATGTGCCTTACACACCGAAATCAAATTTATAGGCTCGAACAGTTGTTTATTTGTGGTTGTTGGAATGGTGGTGTTTTTGTTGTTGTTTTTTCAGTGATCCAGACTGTTGACATACAGGAAAATGTCCAGAAGAGGTCCCCGTCTCAATGCATTATCTGAGCTTTTAAGGGGGGTTTTAATGTACTGTCAGTAAATAATAGTAATAGCCAGTCAATTTGAAATTGTCTTATTGTCAGGTTAAGAATAAGTTAGTGTGTTCTCAGTGAGTTTCCTGAAATGTCAAAATGTACATTCCTAGACTCCGATTGTGATTAAATGCTTTGGTTGCATGTAAGGACACCTCATTAGATCCAATTGTGTTCATTTAAACCGATGATTTTGACTCGTTTGAAAAGAATTCATCCAGATAATAAAACTGCCGCTATCTCCACAAATGTGATGTTCCAGCTGTGTGATCAGTTCATTTCAAGTACAGCAGCTTTCCTCTCGCATAAACCAGGACCTTTTTTTTTGCCATAACTGAATGCATCGCTATATAAATGACCATTCTGATCGACATTTGAACACAGCCAAATGTCTGGAAGTAAATTGACCCCTAACCTCAGATTCCACCAGCCACAGATTCAAATCGGCTCCTCTTTACTGGCTCCCTCCATCTGTCAGAGAGGAACGGAGAGAGCAGTAACAAATTGAGTTTCAAATTCAGTTCACATAGGAAAATTGGCTCCCAGAATGATGCATGACTGTAATCTATCCATCACTGGGTAATTGACTCCCTCCTTTTACATCAAGTCAGAGTCACTTGACTGAAGGACACCAGAGGTTTCTGGCTCCGAGCGTGTGCCAAGGTCTCTTCTGTACTCCCATTGGAAGACAAATGGACAGAATCATATAGCCACTAATATAGTTCTGGCTTGACGCAGTGGGGCTACTGTGCCATCTGGTGGTGGACCAGAGGAGGTGCGTCGCCAGTTCTTCATCTGTCAACTTGATCAACTACAGGAAAATGAAAGTCATGGGACCTGACGTTACGTTAATAATTTAATAGATGTACATTTGTTTGTGTCAAAGGAGTTTTTGTTGGGTGCTGCTGCTGAACAACAATCACCTGAGCCTTGTGTGTGTGTGTGTCCTTTTTTTTTTTCATAGCATCATGTGCCCTTGTTATGACTGTCTGATTTAAAAACTTCTAACTGGGAGTGTCTTTGTGAATAGGCTGTTTGATTGTATGGGTGTACAGCCAAAGTGCTGCACCTCTATACAAGTGGGTGTGGGGTGTGTTTTCTGTGTCTGAGAGGGAGCGAGAGAGTGTGTGTGTGTGTGTGTGTGTCTGAGGGGTGTGAAGCCGAAGCCCCTGTCCCTGGCAGACGGGCATAGTGAAGACGGCTTAACACAAGAACAATGGGGTCCTTTGACCAAAACGACGCCCCAAAGACATGTGGCCTCCTGTCACCGTGGCAACCCCCCATGGGACAGGGAGCGGGCTGACAGCTAGAGAGGAGGACTTACAAAAATGGAGTCCATTTCTTTCTGCTGAAGGCTCCCCCTGCTCTATATCTTTTCCCTCTTCTCCCTGTCTTCCTCTACTCAGGGCCCTTATGAATGTGGGTTACATCTCATTTTACAGCTTCATGTGATTGACCTTATGGGCTTGACTCACCCACATACAGCCCATCCAACTCTTCCAGACAAAACAGAGTTAAAGAGACAACAATAAATCAAGTCTTTATGGGCTCTTGTTGCTGTCAGAGAGCATTGATCTCATTGACAAATATGGGGCTGAGCCACAAGATTTCACACTCACTGTACACTTGATTTTACGCCTCATTTTAAAACGGATGAGCACTCTCTGTACAGACACAAAGAGGCATAATCAGTTATTTGTACTTCCAGATTTAGAGACTTTCGTCTTTCAATTAGTTAATTAGTAGCTGAATGGTATTAAGTTGTCCCGCTGCCTCGGCCCTTTCTGTGCTCAGTGCTGTGAGCCCTCTATTATTGATGCTCAGAGGCACACTCTCTTAGCCCTGCACTGCTCTCCTATGGAGCTAAAGACAGCAGGAGGAGGGCAACAAAGGCAGGACAACAACAAGAGACCCTCTAGCTACTCTCAGTTTGGTTTTCTGTCCCAGTGTGTCTGCATGCTATAGCTGTGCCTGCCTCAAACCTGCTTCAAACAGCTGCCTCTACATGCAGCACACAGACCTCAGACAACAAGGTGTACAATGGATTTTTAGTGTTTCATTTAAAGATGCTACATAGTTCACTGGGGACAAAATCTGACGTTTATCATGTATGCATTAAACATACTGCATGCACAATGCTATTGCTGTACTGGAACCATTTTAGCCATCAATCATTTTGTAGTAGGCAAGTGCTACTATTTTTTTTCAAACTCTGGGTGTCTCATCACAGGCAGTCATTTGTAATGCGATTTACTGATTAGTTTTCTAGCATAAAAGGCACATCTAAATTCCATGCTTTAGTTTTTCAACTAATTAAATTATCAAGATTGCCAATATATGTGAGTTTTCAGTAGAGCAAGGATCCGACCTTATAACAGCAACGTGAACAAATACAATAACAAGTACAATATTTAAATATTTGTTTTTCAAGTTCTTTTTATTTTGAGTATAGAGAGTCAATCTAATTTCATTGGCCTCCAGTGCTGCAAACCTTCAATACAGTACCCTCAATGTCGTTGTAAAGCGCTTTGAATAAATGCATATTGAGTTGCTTTTTGAAAGGCTGTTTTATTTAACAATGATACATTTATTTACCATAAAGAAGCTGGATCATTGTCAAGAAGACTGGTGGTCTCTATCCCTGTACGGTCATACTGTGTATCGTCAGGTCAAATTGTATCTGAGGTTGCCTCAGTTCAACCTGCATTTAGTGCAACACTCAGCTCCAGCCCCACTGTGACCCTCTAAAGATAAGTGGATATAGATAACAGATGGATAGATCGTGCAATACATTTAATTTCTGTCACATTAAAGGGGAATTCCACCGATTTTACGCATCAATGTCTGTTTACAGGTGTCGGGGAGTACAGCTTCATATGTGAAAAAATCTGTATAAAGCCTTTTGTGGCTCCAGAGGGAGCTGCGTGAGGTCACGTGAGTCTGTGTCGGTTGGGGCTGAAGACTGCAAGTTTGAAAATGAAAAAAAAAAATCTGGGGGTGTGGAGTTAGAAAGGACAATGGACACAATTCATCCAAAAGATATTCCTTCATTTGGGTCAGATTGGGTGACATTTTCTAGTGAAATGTATTGTGCTATAAATAAGGAGAGTGCTCTTGGCATGTAAGCCTTCATTTTACCATGTCTGAATGTGTAGTGGCTTTTATAAAGTGCTGTTGTTCTCTCAATGTTTCTGCTTTATCTGTGAACACATGCAGAGTGAGGCCAGAGGAGGAAAAGGAGACAACTAATAACATCCTGTTTGTGTCAGGAAGCAACAGGATTTATGGTAAATAGGACTTTCTTTTTTAACAACACTGTTGGTATTCTGGCTAACAACATTGCAGATGAAAGAGGCTACCAGTTATCTTGACCACAGTCTCAATTGTTCATGAAAATGATGTGCGTATAAATGCAACATGATTAATTGGACAATGATATATTATGTCTTTAAGAAGGGTACATACAACAGATTGGAAGGAGCACTGCTAGCAGACACATTCATCAATAGGTGCATTATAGAAAACAAGAATACAGACGAATGCATTGAAATGTAGGAGAAATTGCATAGTGTATTGAAGGTACATGGAGTGAGTTTGTGTCTTAAAAAACCCCAGAGGGACTGAGGGCAAACAGAACTGACATTATTAAGTGTGGTGTGTTACACAGGACACAGAGAGCTAGCTGCCCAGTAACATACCTACACATCTCCAAACTGTCTGGGCATGTCCGAACTCGATTTACTCTTGACTGTTACAATGTGGGAAAAGTGTGTTTTCAGATGAGGAAAAGTAGTGTCTGCTTGAATGTTAACCTTTCCTGTATATGTAATCATAAGGAAAAAATGTACAGAGATTTGATTAATGATTAATAATCTCAGTGTTGTAGGAAACTTATCAGAAAGGCTTGGTAGTGTCTGAAAGAAGATGATTTTACTCTGCAGTGGAAGTAGGACAACAGATTCTTCAACTCAAGAAATCAACAGTACTGGATGACTGTATAATGAAAAAACCTCTAAAAGTTCTTCTGTAACTTTCTTATATTGCTTGGAACCCCCTGAATATCAAAAAATGTGACGTGCATGATTATTTTGAGCCATTTAACAGCCTAGTTGCAGACACCATAATGAGGAGGAGCCATGATTTAATGCCTTTACAGTTCACTCCATCTTTTCTCTCAACAACAAGTAATTCTGGTACATTTGTGGGTACATTTGTATATAACTAGGTATTACATTTCACCAGAATTATAATACCCAGTAATACCCAATTTTCTTGTCAATTATTACAACGTCAATTATTTTATATCCACAGAGACATGTTAAAACTGCACAAAACATAATGGCAAGTTGATACACCGGAGTTTGATTCTGGTCATGTTTTCCCCGTGTTCATATGAGTTTCCTCCACATTCCAGAAACATGCATTCCCACTGGGCGTGGATGTGAGTTATCCCGTTTTTGTCTGTGTGTTGTGTAACTATGTGGTGGACTGGCGACCTGTCCAGGGTGTTTCCCTCCCCTCTGCCTGTTGCATGCTGGGAAAAGTTCCAGACCCACTCCCTGTGTTTAGTAGAAGCAGGATTTGTCCATCTGAGACATACTAGTCCTGGGCGGAGGAGTCAACTGAGCCAACATCATCGACATCAGGTCTCCAGAGAAAGGAGGCAGCCAGCCCTAGCAACTGGAAGACAAGACCTACTGCTGTTTCCCTGAAGAGAAGCTCTATCTTCAACTCTGTGTTCAACTGTGTGAGCATCCAGCTGAAGAAGGGCACTGAGGGCAGATACTACTGCTTCTGCCTCAGAGATTTAGCTTAAGAAGTGCTATAAACTCAGCTCTGGTACAGAAAAAAATATGTTGCACTCAGAAATCAGAGGTCCTCACAAGACACACATTTTCTTAAAATAGTTGATATCCTCATAAAAAGTAGATACACTGATTGCTTTTATAAAACAATGCTAATAATGAATATGCTGAATGCTTTTTAGCCACGTTAGTGACCAAAAAATGGCAGTGTCGGTCCGTCCTGACTGAAATATCTCAACAATTGTTGGATGGATTGCTATGAATATTTGTACAAACTTTCATGGTTCCCAGAGGGTGAATCCTGATGACTCTGGTGATCCTCTGACGTTTCCTGCAGCGCCACCATGAGGCCAACATTTGTGGTTTTGAGTGAAATGTCTTGACAGCTATTGGATGGATTTTCATGAGATTACTTACAGACATTCATGTCCCTCAGTATGAATTGTGATAACTTTTGTGATCCTCTAACTTAACCATTATAGTGCCATCATCAGGTCAAAATTTCTACATGTCCAATACTTTGGTTTATGACCAAACACCTGCAAAAGTAATGACATTCTGCACTATGTGAAAATATTAACATGCTTAAATGGTAAACTAAGATGGAAAACACGGTAAACATACTTGCTAAATATCAGCATGTTAGCATGCTGACATTAGCATTTAGTATAGTACAGCTTCACAGAGCAGCTAGCATGGCTGTAGACTTTTAGTCTTGTTAACATCTCACTGTGAGATTTTAACTGAAACAACTTTTTACCCAAGAAATAGTCCCTATGAAAACTGTTGATATAATGTGTGAGGGTTATCCAGAGTAGGGCACTGTGTCTGCAAAGACATGATGCCAGTTTTTTAAATGTCATTTTTCAATGCTGCAAGGACAACAAATGATATTCCATTCACCTCCAGTGTATTGAGGTGGAAGCAGATATCTTAGCAATGTACCTGAGCAAATAAAAACTATCTCCATGGCTAGATAGCACTAGAGATAAGTTAGACAATATGTTTTTTTGTAACTTATGTGAACCAAATCTTTAATTATCTTAACTAATTGGCCATTGCATGTTATGTTAACTGTGCATGTGACTTCAAAACCCCTCGTTTCATCAGCTAGTGTGAAGATGTGACGAATTATAATGTAAGTCTACAATTAAAGTTGTAACAGAGATATACTTATTATATTAAGTATTAGTTTTAGAACATTACAAAAACAATCGCTCAAAGCTTTGTGTACAGCACCCGACGTTACCTGATGTCAACCTGCATTTAGACTTTTGGTTCCACAGATTACACAAGTCACAGTTATGTGAGTGGCTGAGTTTGCTATCATAACATGTAAATGAGACATGTTTAATGTAACATTTCACCTATAAAGTTCTGGTCGATGACAAAAGAAACATATTTGAATGTTGGTTTTAATAAAGTGTTGGGCCACCACAAGCTCCCAGATCAGCTTCAGTGCTCCTTGTCATAGATTCTCCAAGTCTCAGGTTTTTTCAGGTTTTTCCTTTAACTTGTTTAGTAGCTTTCGCCCAAGATGTTGCAGTTAAAAACAGAAACTCTCATTCAGTACGAAGCTGCTATCAAGGCAGACTTTTACACACACACTGTGGCACAGAGTGATGCTTGTATGGGACAGAATTCTAGATTTGTTAAAATAAGCAGTGCACAAATTGCCCGCCAAATGTCACCAGAATCAGTAATACTTAATCTACCGAGTACAATCAAGGAATTTTGAATTTTTAACATCCATTCACACACTTTGGCAGCATCCAGGATTTTGCAATAAAAAGCCAGTCATGGTGCATGCATGACTCTGTAACTATTTGCACTCAACTCTGTGTTTTCTGTGTATTAATCTACTCACTAAAGCCCCCTCAGAGCCGGAGGTGACCTGATCAAGATCTGCAGTGGCTGGCTGGCTCTTCTGTGAGAAATGGGCCAGGCTGACATGTGTCAGCCATGATAAATGAGCAGGTGTTTCGGTCGGTGTTAAGTAAATGGAGTCGTTATTGATGACCTCAGAGCTCCCTGTGTGTTGCCAGTATCGGTGATGACTTCCAGGCCTCCACTGCAGTAAAAGGGGATGTTGTGATCCTGTGGGTCAGGGAAGGACTCAGCCTCGGGGGCCAGGCTGGTGTCTGCCATGGCGGGGTTAAGTTAAGTTACTTGGACTGATGACCTCAAAAAGGGGAAGTTCACTGGCGCTGAAGCTCTGTGGCAGCCTCTGGACAGGCTGCTGTCATGGTGGTTAGAGCTGAAAGTTACATTCATGCTTTTACATTACCTTTCGTATATAGAGAGAAATAAATAGTAATGTTGTGGTGAAAAAAAGATGAAGCAACATGTAATAGTAATCAAAGATCCAATGATACACACATGCTCATACAATATGTGCAGGGTGGCATATCTTGAGGCTTCACTAAAAAGGATAGTGGGCAGTAAGAATATTGATTAGAATAAGAGTACACTTTAAGATTAGAAAAAGAAATAAAACTGAGAATACAGCCATGCTAGTAGCAGCTATATGAGGCTGTACTTATGCTCAGAGGTGCTTTGAGCTAAATGCTAGAGGTGACAGTTTCGTTCCGTTCAATTCAAAGATTCCTCAGCAAACATGCCTGTGCCACTGTGGGTAGGTGTGGGTTTACTGTGGGCAGTGTGGGCAGGGGCAAACCCACACTAATCCCATGTGGCCCAACTGTAGGTAGACCCATGCGGGGCCCACAGCAGTTTTGCCCTTTGGGACCCGCACAGGCCCCAAAAGGGCATGTTTGCTGGGTCATAGTCACTGACTATGTCAGTTCACTTTTTCACTGTTCAAATGCACTTCAGTACGTGTCAGTAAGTGAACGCAGTGCTGATTCTGACTGTCTTCAGTTCAGTAGTACGTTAGTTTAGTACAAAACTAGGCCAATATAAGCACTGTTTAAAAGGTTAATAACTTAGCAGCTAACTATTTGCAACTGAGTTATGGCATCATGATTGTTTTTATGTTTTTCGTTGTCTATTAATATGCTTTTAACGAGGAAGTAACATACTGCAACACAGCTGAGCTGACAACTGTGTTTTCAGTCACCATTGAGAGGATCTCTGCTGCCAAAACCTACTGACTCAGCCAGTGACAATGGTGAGTCAGTGAAGTCACGAGTTTGGTGTTAAGATTTGTTCACACATGTACTGAACACATTTACTAAATGCTAACATCAGCAGCACGCTCAGGATGACAATGTAAACATTTTGATGTTTAACAGGTCTAATGTTGATCATGTTCACCACCTTAGTTTAGCATTTAGCATGCTAACATTTGCTAATCAGCACCAGACACAGAGTTCAGCCAAGGTTGATGGCAATGTCATTGGTTTTGCAGGTATTTGGGTAAAAAGCAAAGTGTTAGACAAATAAAAATTTTGATCTGATGATGGCGCTAGGTGAAAAGTTAAGAGATTATCAAAGATATCACAGTTAATCCTGAGGGGGACATGAATGTCTGAACCACATTTCATGGCAATCCATCCAACAGTTCAGACATTTCACTCAAAACCACTAATGTCAACCTCATGGTGACACTAGAGGAAATGTCAGGGGACCACCAAAGTGATGAGGATACATCCTCTGGGAACCATGAATATCTGTACAAAATGTTGTGACAATCCATCCTTTAGTTGTTCAGATATTTCAATCTGGACCAAAGTGGTGGACCGACCAACTGACTGACAGACTGACATTGCCATAACTAGAGCCACATCACTAGCATGGCTAAATATTCAGAGATAAAAAAAACCCTATAAATATATGTAATATAAGTAGTAAAATGCTAACTTGTATATTCACCTGCTTTGTAGGTACATTGTACAATTTCATTATATAATGTAAAATGTACATATGTTAGTAAAGCAAACTACGTAAGGCAAACAACCATTAACATGAATAAAAATCAATTATATATCCCTATTTAAGATTTATGTCAGCCAATAAAGAGGCTGAAATGTATCCCCCACATATAAAAAGGATGAAAACCAATTTGACACGAGTTCTCCCTCCACTCCATCCCTGTAGTTGCCTGTTTCCAGGCAGGAAATGTGAATGCGGAAAACCTGGATGGATGAGACATGATATTATCATCACTCTCAGCAGCAGTTTCTGTTGTCTTTCTCCATATGAAAAATACAGCAAGCCCTCTGTCACTGTCGCCTGGGCTAGATACTGTTATCCCAAAGGACTGAGTGTATTTATCACCTTCAGTGTGATATGTATGCATGTCATTTTGTTACACGTCTCTCAGGACAATCTGTGATTTTAATTTATATCAATATGATTACATAACATGCTCCATCTGTTGCCTCTTGCTAGCACAGGGGGGAGACAAACATGCATATCTTTACACAGACAAGAATCTAATTATTCAATTAGGGGCCGTATTAAATGAATAACTGATTCACCACAGTTTACATTACAACACAGATCATTACTGCCTCTGTAATGCAATTTAGGATGACTGTGGAGGGCTCATCATTCATGGGAATGTACACTTTTTTGCCCCCATTGCCCCGCAGTAATCTGAAAGTGGTATCATTAATATAAATGACTGCAAACTGAATGGCTTTTAATATATATTGCATGGCTCATATTGATGAAATCAAGGAATCACATCATTTGCGTTCACTCGTCCATTAACCAACATATCCTTTTTGACATAAATCTCGCTCCTGACTCTTAATGGAACTGATTAAGAGGGTCTAAGTGTTCTGTTTCTGGTGTGAGAACAGCTTGTTGTGTAAGTGAGCGCTTGGTAAAAAGGTGGGGGTAGCCTGTAGTTGGGAGGGATGGAGGTGGGGGAGAAGTAGACAAAGCCTGCTGAGCTCCAGAGGTTAAGTCCACCCCCCCAAACCACCACCACCATCAGGCCCACAGGAATGTGTATGTGAGAGAGTCCTGCAGGCTGCATTGTTGTCTGTGGTGCATCCTGCTCTGCAAACACTGCGGAGCTGCCATACTCCAAGACTCTGAGGCTTGGACTTGGGAAGGAGCCTGTAATGTGGGAGGTCTGGATACCAAACAGCCAAATAAGGCATTGTGTGATATAGTTGTTGTTTGTTGTGTGAAAGCGAAGAAAACCTCTGTAGAGCAGTTGTTTAGTTATAGATGAACTTTTTCACTCTTAAGAAAAAGTGCTTTGATGCTGTTTATTAAGCAGGGTGAGCACATCAAACCTCCAGAACTAAAAGAAACTAAAAAGGCAAGGCCACAGCCATCACTATCTTTATTGTTTCCACTTTCATTGTATCAAGCACAGTATTCTGATTTTGTGTACACTCACTGCCTTCTTCTTCAATGTCTAGACTTGTCTGGTTTGTGTCTTGGAGTATAACCAGAAAACTTAGGCTGCCAGGCTGCCATACACAGCATTGGTCAATAACAAAGCAAAGAAATGACTCATGTTACCAGAGATGTGATCAGGACTACAAAAAAGTGGGAATGTATTGGGGGCAGGAATAGAAGAAAGGGAGTGAACCTGAAATCAGTCCAAAACGAAAAGGTCAAATATTCAGCTTTACCCAACTTTAAGAAAAAGTTTGACATTTTGCAAAATTTGCTTATTCGCTTTCCATGCTGGGAGTAAGATGAGAAGATCGATATTACTGTCTTGTTTGGGCGTTAAATATGAAGCTAGAGCCAGGATGCAGTTAGCTTAGCTTAGCATAAAGACTGAAAACAGTAACCAAATCCACCTTCCAGCACCTCTAAAGCTCAGTAATTAACACGTCATGTCTCGTTTGTTTAATCAGTACAAAAACTGAGTGAACTGTGCACAAATGACAATTTGTGGTTTTACAGGAGGCTTTGTGCTGGACTATTTCCTGGATTCTTTACAATGTGTTGTTTTCACATTTTGGTTTTTACATTTCATACATTTTTGCATTTAACACCCAGGCTAGCTCAGTCCAAAAGTAACAAAATCCACTAAACAGCGCTACCAAAGCTACTTACTGGTGCCGACCAAGAAAAATAGTACAACACACACTCCTCTGTAAAACAGCAAATTATAGTTTTTAGACTTCAGCTTTTGTATGGATTAAACAAATGAGATGTAACATGTTAATTAGTGGAACTTTAGAGGTGCTGATAGGTGAACCTTTTTACCTTTGGACAGAGCCAGGTTAGCTGTTTCTCCCTTTTTCCAGTCTTCATGTGCTAAATGAGCTAAACTACCTGGCTGCTGGCTTCAGCTTTATATTTACTGTACACACATGAGACCGTTGGACTTCATTACTGACAAGAAAAAAGAATTGTCTCATGATATAATCTATAAAGTTCTACTGTTAAAGTTACCTCACATCTCTTCTCTCATTTAAATCTTGTAACTACGGTACACGATCCAATAACTACTCAACCTTACATATTCCATATGGATGCAAACGTCTCCCAAGCTAGATTTGAAAGTTTTACTATCTGATGCTTTTTATGACTCTAATTGTTTTTATCACTTATATTCTGTTGCTTGGTTGTTGGTTGGCTTTAGATATGTCATTCTTGTATGTTGGTTGCATGTTTGTCTCTTGTCTCTCTTCAAATATTGATTGCAATGAGGTTACCTGATTAAATAAAGCCACCTTTTGAATCCTGCCTTTAATACCAAGACAATTAAGAAATAGACGTGTCATGGGTTTCCCCACTTCAGCACTATTGATTACAGTGACTGGTTCGTCCTCTGCTGTACTTAATAGTGTTAAAGTCAGAGCTATTTGTGCGTGTTAATGGCCTTGTCAGAGGCCCCTGCTTGAAATGTACTTACACTTAAAACGACTGTTAACCAAAGCAGGACAATTGATTAGTAGTTCTCCACATTTCCCTCCCTGCGTACAAGTGTACTCTGCGGCACTCTTAAGCTCTTCTGGGATCAAGTGAAGGAGGTGGTGTTTTCAGAGAGATTTCAGACAGGAGGAGTTGGAGGGAGTGCGAGAGGTGTCTGGCTGGACTTTCAGCTCAGTGTCGACAAGCTGCACTTCACCTTCCAGCTGCTCTCTGTCCCTTTGGATTCAAGGCAGGGGAGGGAGCAGGGGCCACAGGGAGGGAGAGTGGGAGGAGGGGTTTGGATAGTGGTGGGGGTCACTGGACGGGTGGGGGCACACTCTTGGGCGGACAGGCCCTGGAAATTTCCGTTGTATGTTTCAGCTCTTTTCAGGATGGGAGGGGTTTGGAGTTGGAGTTTGGGTTGGGGGGGGGAGTGGTTGGGTTGTGGTTTGGGGACTTGGCAACCAGCCAGCCACAGCAGGAAGCTTGCTAGTTTCACACGGACAAAAAAAGCAGTCCTGGACACTGCCTGGCTATCTGAGCATGGCACTCCAGTCATCACCCAAAAACAACAGGAACTTAGAAATGAGGTCTGCACGGGTGGTGGCACAGATTGACTGCTGCTTACTCACAGCTGCACTCGACATTCATAATTCCTTATTGTATGATGTAAAAGGCATCAGCTAGAGAGGATGTATTTCCCGTTTTTCCTTTCAGCTGACTCACTTCCAGACTTCCATTTGATAATGTCTTATTCTTCAAGTCACATCAATTCCCCTATTACACCTGACTTTTCCACTCTACAGAAGTAGCCAAAGCTGCCAAGGATTCACTATGAGTTTACATCGAATTAGTCATGTGTCAAGTGGCCTTGTTTACTTGGAAAATGTCACTTCAGCTGGACTCAATATGTAAACATCCTCATGCACTGAACCTAAACATGCAATCAATCAGATCCTATTTTAAGTCCATTTCACAATAGGGGATCTGACATGCAACTGGAAAAGGATTTAGAATAAAAACAACAGCAAAACCTATTCATAGGCCGTGTGGAAACTGGCCAACTCACAATTAAAAATCTGGTAATAAAAAACAACAGCAACAACAAAACAAGCAGGGTAATTGTAGCATGAAATGTTTTTTTTTAGACTGAAAGGGATGCCGTAAGTTTATTTGGCTTGGCAAGGTCCAGATTTTAAACCAGAGGCAGGAAGAAGTGGAGCAGAGCAAGAGCCAGCAGGCCCGACAGCAGGCATGGAGAGCAGGAGGTGCTGCTGTGCATCAGGTGGACAGGATGTGTGTGTTTATGTGTGTGTGTGTGTGTGTGTGTGTGTGTGTGTGTGTGCATGTGCGTGTCAGAGAGGGGAGGGTTGCAGGGGGCAGGTGGACACTGGTGCGGCTTGCTTGGGGCTCAGGGCCCCTAGCAGGTGGATGCTCAGAGAATAGAAATTTTAAAAAGGAGGGATTAAGGGGATGAAAGGAAGCTGATGATTACTTGTCTCCTTTTCTCCACCAAAGACAGAATACAAGCCAAGGGTCTCATACCAAAACATCCATTTGCGGGTGGGGGCAAAGTTTATTATCCAATGCTAATGCTAATACTTTTTCAACCATATAGATCAGAAACTGTTTATATTTGGGAAACCAATGTTTTAAAATAGGTTGATTTATAGTAAGATTTTCCTTTATGCAGTGTAGCACTTGTAAGTGAAAAGGTCCACTAGTCTTAGCCAACATGTTACATTTGAAACATAAACGCATGTTTTAGGGATGCAAATAACTATCATTTATCATTGATTAATCTATAATTTATTTTTTAGATTAATCAATCAATTGTTTAGTCTGTAAAATGTCAAACAATAGTGAAAAATATCAGTCACAATTTCTCAGAGCCAAAGGTGACATTTTCAAAACTGCTTTTTTCGTCTGACCAACAGTTTAAAGATTTCTAATTAATAATATCTAATTTACAAAGTTAAGAACAGCAAATCCTCACATTTGAGAATCTGGAACCTGAGAATTGTTAAAATTAAAGTTTTTGCTCAGCAAACTGACTTAAAGCAATAGTTTGACATTTGGGGAAATATGCTTATTTGCTTTCTTGCAGAGAGTTAGATGAGAAGATCAATACCACTCACATATGTGTCCATCAAATATGGAGCTGGAGTCAGTGGCTCGTCAGCTTAGTTTAGCATAAAGACTGGAAACAGGGGAAACAGCAAGCATGGCTTTGTCTGAAGGTAACAACTAATTAGCATGTTGTATCACCTGTGTTTATTCCGTACAAAAACCGAAGTGTAAAAACGACATGGTGTGGTTTTAGGGGGGTTATGTCCCAGACTATTTCTTGGTGGGGAGCAGTGATTTCTTTGAGTCTCCAAGTGACGATGAGACTTCAGGAAGTCACTGTTCCTGTTTGGATTAAACATATATAACGTGTTAACTGGTGATCTTTGGAGGTGCTGGCAGGCGAATTTTGCTAACTTTCCACAGAGCCAGGCTAGCTGTTTTCCCCTGTTTCCAGTCTTTATGCTAAGCTAAGCTAACCAGCTGCTGGCTTTAGCTCCATATTTACCGTACAGACATGAGAGTGGTATAGATTTTCTCATCTCGGCAAGAAAGCAAAATGTGAAACTGTTCCTTTAACCAATTAACAGAATTATTACCCATTAACTGTCTGTCAGTCAATTAATCGACTCATTGTTTCAGCTCTAGTATGTTTTCCTTATTTAAAAATACTTTTATGCAGCACATAACTTTTATATTGCACACAATTATGTATGCTGTAATAGTTATTCCATAACAATTTGTAACATCTTATGAAAGGTGAGTTAACTCCAAATGTGTGTAAATTAAGATTAAGAGAATTTACCCTCCTTTACATCCCTGCCCTCATTCCTCCAAATATTGTTGACTGAAAATCAATATGATCTTATCAAAATTAGAGTGAAATGACTCCCTTCTCCTCCACCCTCACGACCCCGCGCCGGGTAGTTTGTTTCTGTTGTTGTGTATTGGTGAACATGACCTCTGCAGTGGATTATGGCACACAACATTATTTATTCATGGCTGGGAACGATAGATGTGGTGCAAGCTTCTCCTGAGTATTGTCCATCTGTTAGCTGGCCTACTGTACACACTAATGTAATATGTGAGTCCTCAGGAGGTGTACTAATAGCCGTTCATGTGTTAACACTTCACACTATTTATCTGTGTAATAACACTACCGTTAATTATAATTAGTGCCTTGTCATTGGAATGTAATTTATCTGTCCCTGAAGAAATGCAAGATAAACAGCGAGTAAAGTGTGATCTTACCGGTTTTATTTGATCGCCACTGTGCTGACAGCAGTTCACCCTCTCACAAGACACCTCTAACATGGGAAAACCTCAGGTCTAATTGCTCCCTATAAGACACTCTATAATCCGTCTCTGAGGACTGCTGTACACATCATTTTACACAAAGCTGCAGATAATTTAATTTCCACCAAGGGAGCTTTCAGCATTAGCCTGTAATAGAAAAGGAAGATTGCTGCCAGATTTCCAACACAAGTGCCTCTGTATCACTATGATCATGAAATTGAAGCAGCAAAATCAGTTTTCCTCAATTGATTGTTTTTCTTCTGAATAAGAAGAAGGCTGTACTTAAGTTGTTCAAACATTCCCAAGGCAGATTCATAAATTACGGGGCAATATAGCAATATATGATACTTCATCAATCCTGTGTATTCTCAGCCATGATTAATAGTCTCACTTTTAACGTTGCAGTTTAGTTTTCTACAACATATATTAGGCCTAATAGTATCCATAACTTGCGCATATTCAGTGCAAATTACTTCTTCTAAATTGAGCACACTGCAGATTCAAATGCACTGAGAGTGATACCTTTATTTTATGTTGCATCCATCTGTCACCAGATGCTGTAATTTATGTTGCACTGAGAGCTGTAAAAAAACAAAAACAAAAAAAAACCCCTCCTTTCTCCAAACATAAATTAAAGGTGTTAGAGTCAGCTGTCATTTAATGAAATGTAGCAAAGTGGATCAGCTGCAGACAGTTTACATAATCATTTTCTTTGGTGGAAACATAATACTCAGTTTCACAGTCTGACGAGCAATGCATCAGTAGACTACTCTGCATGGACAGATAATAACATGCTTTATCATGTACTGTAATACTCCAGATAGCTTCACACCAACATCTGATCATCTCTGGGGACTGGGTCTGTGTGGTTAGCTCCCCATCTTCAGCTTAAAAACACACAGCTGCTACAATAGACTGCAGTGTGGAGGGGTGTCTCACTTTGATCTTTAAATACCCTCTAACGTTAAGGCACGCTCATTGGCTTTGATTTTATTTTTTATTTTATTTTTACTGCTGGGAAAAATGCAGACGCTCCCTTGAATCTCCCCCTGTGTGGCTGTAGTACAGCAGAGAATGCGAGAACACCTATCCCCTGTTTTTATTTTTTTCTTCCTCCAGCACCACCACCATCTGTCCCTTTCTTCCATTTCATGTGCTCAAGCAATATCCACACCCCTCTCATAGCAACAGCACAACGCCGCCGCCCCCCGCGCCTTGCAGTGAATTTTTCTTCCCCTGGATCTTTGCCTCGCACCATGCAGACGGTCCCTTGGCCCTGCCTGACGGTTCAGTGTTCCCCCCTCCCCCACCAGCCGTGCTCCTGTTTCACTCAAAGATGGCGTCGGCTCTAGAACCCCTGGTCTGTGGCTGCATTTTTAGGCTTGTTGTTGTCTCCGTTTCGCACGGGTTTGGCACCTTCTCCTCGGCGGCTCGACACGAAATTCCGGTGAGTAGCAGCGGAAGCCGGATGAGGGAACATGAGATTTTTTAAACGGTCTGCTTTACCCGAGCTTCCCTCGGAAACCAGAACCGGACCAGCTCGGGCTTTCTGGGGAACCGCGAGAGGTAGAGGAAGAGAGGGGTACGGAGGGATGATGATCGCGGAGGTGGGTGGGGGGTTCGGAGGGGGGAGCCGAGGCCTAGCTACTCCGCTCTAGCGGCCTTGTCTTCACCGCACCACAGGCTGTAGCGTTACGTGGGAGGGCGGTTGGTGGAGGGAGGAAGTCAGCGAGGTGGGGACCGCTTGTAGGGACGCTTCTAGGCGGGCAGAGGCTCCTCGCCCACACCGAAGGCTGAGAAGGAGGCCGCAGAACATGTAATACTGCAGAATCCGCGGCTATGATATCTACATTTTTGCACTTGCCCGCTAGCCGAGATGGCCGTCCGCAAGTTGCATTGTGCCTTTTACAAGGCCGCGATCTCACGTTAATATCTGAATGACATTCAAAATCTGATTATTTGCTGTGTTTGCTGCTGCGTGGTGGTTTGTATCGTCTGATACATCGCTCGAATGGGAAATTGCAGTGTGTTTGATCTGGAGCCCCGGCTAACCTCCCGCTTCATTCTGTTTACGTTTCGGGTTAGCGAGTAACGTTAGTAACATAATCGTAACGTTAGCTCGTGGGCTAGCTTCTAACGTTAGCTTACTAAACAACAGCTGTTCGCGGGAAGGCTTGTTGTCAGATGCTTAGCTGCCTAATATCATATCAGTGAGAGAAAACGGCACCGCAGGAAACAGTTTGGCAATGCGGCAATTGACTAAGCTTTGGTTTTTAGCTAGCCTCTCAGCTAATGTTTGCTAACAGTCTGTGTTTTGACTGCATCATGTTTACGTTAGCAACCCAACCAGCCCAATGGTCAACTTCCTAGTGCAGTTTTAGGATGATGTTGTTTACCCTTTTTATACCTCATCGTTTCCATCATTATATGACACATTTATGTCATTTTTAGTGGTTATTAGAAGTTATTGGCATACCAGTTCTTTTACAATCCGTGTGCTATAGTTACTGGCAGTGGTTTGGCTGTGATGTCCAGGTAACATGAGAACTGCAAGGTTGTTTACATAAAATGATTAACAGGATAATCGGAGGTTACAGGTATCAGTGATTGCCCCACTTCCTAATTTTCTGTTTTGTTAGTAGTACATGGCCAAACATTATGGTACCTTCTAAGGGCATGCATGGCTTTGTTTATATATCTGTGTGTGAGTGCACTGTACGGTGTGCCAGTGTTTAAAACGTCGTACTGTCTCTAAGGTTATCTGCATCTCACTCAAACTCATCATCCTTTAGACTTAACTGTGTTGACATATGTTTTCCTACTTTATCAAAAAGTGTTTCGCCTTTTCCTGCAAGGTTTCGCTAACCTCTGTTTCTGTGTGTTGTTTTCCTTTTTTGTGCAGGGTTCCTCAGCTACCGAAGTGCAGTAGGCATGAAGGTGATCAGCCCTGGCTGCTCCCTGGGGTGAGATATCTGTTCCGTCCCAGAGCTGAGAAGTCCAGACTACTGGAAGAGTAAAAGACAGCGAAAGAGATCAAGTAAAGACGAGGAAAAGTGGATGCAGAAAAAAAAGTCCTCATCTTGTGGAATGTTATAAATAATTTACAGAAAACATATCTACTGTTTTGCCCTCACCTTTATCAATTGAAACACTAATTTCATGTCTTGGAGACCATGGTCATCTTTCACAACTCACTTTGAGACTTGGCTAGTTTGCTGGCAACAGGAAACTGACTGATCAGGTTTTATTTATACACAGGTATATACCTATACCTGTGTATAGGTATTTTGCGACAGGCAAAGTGGGAAACACCTTCTTTTTCTGAAAGCCCTTCTTATTGTCAAGATCTACTCTACCCTACCTTGCTAATACACGTGCTACTTCATCCACTCCCCCTGCTTCTTGCCAGGGACCTTCACCTGGCTGGGAGTGGGAGGCGGGTAGACTGCATTTTACCGGGTGGAGCGGTGGCTCAGGGGGTTTGTGCTATGGTCAGCTGCTCATTACCGTCCTGCTCATACTCAGCTTCTGAGGGACTCTCTGTGCGACCCCAGGACAAGGGATAGTAAGCAGGCAGAGGGCGAAGAGGAAGAGCAGGCGGCGCTACGGCGCAGGCCAGGTGTTTCCTTGGCGTACAGTCCCTATTTTTTGCGTGTGGTCATTGTGGTAAGGCCCCAGGGCCCCCGCACCTATTCAGACTGCAGCCATGGTGAAACTGGCCAACCCAATGTACACCCAGTGGATCCTAGAGGCCATCAAGAAGGTGAAGAAGCAGAAGCAGCGACCATCAGAGGAGCGCATTTGCAATGCGGTCTCTATGTCCCATGGTCTGGACCGCAAAACGGTTCTGGAGCAGTTAGAGCTTAGCGTCAAGGATGGTACCATCCTTAAGGTCACCAACAAAGGTCTCAACTCCTACAAGGACCCTGACAACCCTGGGCGCTTGGCTCTGCCCAAGCCCAAAGGTGGTGGCAGCTCTGGTGGAGGAGGAGGTGGCAGCAGCAGTGGCAGTGGTAGCTCTCACTCCCATTCGGGGAAGAAACCGGGACTCGACTGGAACAAGTTGATCAAGCGGGCACTGGAGGGGCTCCATGAGCCTGGTGGCTCCAGCTTAAAGAACATTGAGCGCTTTCTCAAGTGCCAGGCTGATGTGGCAGCCTACTTGTCAGGCAGCGGCTCCATGGGGCCTGGCCTCTTCCACCAGCAGCTGAGGGTGGCCCTGAAGAGGGCCGTGGCCCACGGACGCGTGACCAAACAGGGTCCACTGTTCCAACTCGTCAGCCGCACCAGCTCCCTGGATGATGGGACCGGGACGGTGTCTCTTGAATCACTGCCGCCTGTCCGGTTGTTGCCCCATGAGAAAGACAAGGTATTGTCACTGCACATTGACACTGTACATCTTCCACAAACAAACGTAAAACTGTGTGCACGCACCTCAAACTAACACACATTGATGAAATACATTAAATACACCTGGTCACATTTATTATGGTCATTATAAGCATGTCAAATGGACAAATGTTGGCATCACATGTGTCTGATAAGATCACCAATATCATGCTGGAACAACAGCTGTAGTTGAGGCAATTGTGACAAGAAATCAAGAAATCTGACGTGCTCTTAGGTTAAAACTTTTTGGAGCAACTAAAAGAAAGTGGGTGTGATCTGTCAAAGTAACAAAACACCCTGTCTGGGTTTTTTTGCAATCCACACAACACACATTCTACTTGCATAATAGCTGCTGCACACCCAGAATTGTCCAGATCTATCAGCTGGCAATACCCAAAACGTTGGCACTGCATTTTCTCTGATGTTCACATTGGTCATGGCCTACAAGGCTGTAATTTACTACAGCACAGTAAGGTCTTTGACTGTGTGAATCTTAGTTGTGAGTTTTCCTCCAGCATATGGTGCAGTGGTTTACACCAGACAGCACATTGAAATTATTTTGGAAGTGGCTGAGAAGGGTTGAGTAACATCTGTAAGATCAGGCAGATGCCAGAGTGAGCATCTTTTGTGTTTATGATTTTATCAATGAGTGTTGGGGAGACCAGAGGTATCAGGTATCCCAGTTGGTCAACATTGCTTTGCTGGGTGAACGTATGAGTGACAGAATCCCAGGTGTATGTGTGTGTGTGTTGTCGTGCAGGCGAGCAATACTAGTGATGGTGGGTGGATGGCTGGTGGGCCGGTTTTCAGCAGAGGAGGTGGAGGAAGAGGTCAGGGGAGAGAGTCACATGGCTCCCAGCCTCCTGCAGGGAGTGTGGACCAGCTGCGGGGCTGCTCCCTGTCAGGAGCCATCAGGAGATTGGACGAAGAAAGGAAGCGAGGGAAGGGGAGGAACACAGATGAGTGAGAGAGGTGGTCTGTAGTGGTGCCAGAGGAAGAGGCCTGGATGACGCAAGCTACAGGCCTCTGTAACCAGAAAGGGAGAGAGAGGCAGAGACGTAGAGGGAGAAGAAAGCGAGAGAGACAGAATGAGTTAGAGAGGGAGAGGCAGACATGCAGGCGACAGAGGAGAGAGGGAACACACCCACTTTTGTAACCTGATCAGAGAGAGCAGCCGGCTGCTACCCTCTGCTTCTAAGGGCCAGGGACATGTACACGCACACACACACACACACACACACACACACACACACACACACACACACACACACACACACACACACACACACACACACACACACACACACACACACGAAACCTAATTGAATGCAAAGAATGAAACAGAATGGCACACACAGACATAAACACAAACTGAGCGCAGACGCGAGACCACACACACACATGAGTTCTCATAAATCCTCTACTTCAGATGCCTGCAGACATGCAAACGTGCATCCTGTTAGAGGTACACTACTATCTGCCAGCCTAGTGGCCCATCATTGGGTCACTCAGGTTATCAGACAGTTATCATACATAGATCTGGAGGACACTAAACCAGCCCTAAACACTGTTTTGACTGGCCCCTGGCTTTATCTGGCCCCTTTTGTGGGTGTGTGTCTACAAGTCTGTGCAGCCACGGAAGCCTCTGGTAAGGACGCCCATACACATAAACACACCCCACACACACACACAGAGTAGGATTAGCCTAGAGAGCAGGCTGGAGTCGCATGGGGTCTGCCTAACACAGTGACCTGCTTGGCTGCAGATGGCCCACCTCTTAAGACGCACAAGAGATCAACCTCCTCCTCCTCTCTGAGTCAGCTACTGATCGGCCCGCTACTCTGCCTCACAGAATCAAATTAAAAAAAAAGAACATAAACAAAGTAATGCATACCTCAGTGTGAAAACAATGATTCTAGCATAGATGATTTTATTTTTCTATGTGACTTCATATTGCACCGGTAACCTCCACTAAATCCTGTAAATTCAAACTAGACATTGGCTGTAAATGAAATTTTAGCACAAGCAATTTTGCTGAAGAAGGCCACCCTGTTGCATCGGTGAAATCATCATCAGTCGAAGATCAGGAATTAAACGTGTGGACATGAATAGCGAGGTTTTGTTGTTTGCATGTGAGTCTCATCTTCAGTGCATGGTGAAGCTGCAGCAGCAGTGAGGAAGTTGACATTTGTCTGGCATTCACACAAGCCTGTTTACTCTCCTTCCCTGCTTCTTCATGTGATGCTGCCTTCATATATCTCTCTCCAGAGAATGCAATCTTATTGCTGCTCAATCAAGTGTGTTTTGCAAGGGACTGTTGGTGTGTACTTGATGTATATGTTATGCCGTGCCTGTGCGAGTGGCATATGCGTCAAAGAGATAGTAACTGTGCACGACAGAGTTGGGTGTTGCGTGATCACTCCTCCGTTCTCCCACTCTTTCACCGATGCATCATTGCCGTATTGCCCCGCATGATTGCTAACAGTTATGATTTCCCAAGGAAAGGGGAAGAGAGAGAGTGTGAGTGAAGTGGGGGGGGGGATCAAAACAAATTGCTAAGCACTGGCTTTGACCCCATTTGCGAGGAGATTTGTGTACTCAACATGCTGATGTTTGTGTCAGAGCGCTCCATTCAAACGGGGTCCCATACCCTATTTCTGTCTCCCCCTTCTCACCCTAATAGGGTGCCATTGCCAGGTCATGAAGGGGGAGGTGAATGGGGGAGCGAAGTCAACCAGGGGTCATGGATATATAGATGGCAAACCTCATTGCCTCCCTGAGCGCCCGTTAGCAGTATGAGGCTACGGCCATTAGGTGGGATGGGCTTGACGCTGAGCCTTTGTGTGTACATCCATGTGTGTATATAGTTATGTGTGTGTGATGTTCATCCCGTCATAATAAGCAAGAGCAATCTCCCTGCCCCGTGGTTGCCCTCTCCCCAACAGCTGGAGCGGGGTGAACCAGAGTTCTCGACGTCGACGAGCAGTGTCACGGTGAGGACGTGTGAAAAAAGTGACCCGTGAACAACATATATACATACATACATACATACATACATACACACACACACACACACACACACACACACACACACACACACACACACACACACACACACATTTTCTGCTCGTACACGCTGTTGTGGTGATTTCCCTCCAAAACGTCCCACTGACCCCATAACAGGGCTAGCGTCCTGCAGCTAATGGTTCCTTTGCTGGTAGTGGTTGTAGAGCTGCTACATTAGGCAACTCTCATTATGAACCATAATGGACATATTTATCCACTGTAATTCCCTCTGCTTTGCCGATATTGGATCGACCCCCACCTGTCTCTGTAACATCACACACATTACCTCTGCTTGTGTTTGCTCAAGGTGAAGACATCATGTATCGTCTCTCGGAGGGCCGTGAATACAAAATGCCCTCAGACATCGATTATATGCAACCTGCTCCTTCGTCTTTTTCTCTCTCTCTTCCCTTCCCATCCCCTGTTGCTGCTTCATCATGTCGTGTAGTCACAGGAGAGGATTTTGTGTGTTCGCTGGATGGACGGAAACATTCTCAGTGTTAGCACTACACCACAGGAATGCTGTGAAAATGACTAAGTTAGGTGCCATGAAATGGTCTCCCTTGACTCTATTTTGAACTTTTCTTGAATTTCAGATTTTGGACTGATCTGTCTTTTTTCAAGGGGGAGGTGAAAAGTGTAGAAATTCTTTTTTTGCCTTCATTTCCTTGACAAGCATCTACTGTTTCCATTTTGCCAGAGTTCTTGGTCTCAGTTGACCCATTATTAGTGCCTAAAGTCGAAAAGGCTTGTTCCACTCTCTGACGGCACCATCTCTAACCTCATGCTGTGCTGCCTGCTACCACAGACCCAGTTCTTGTTTGACATTTAGCGGTACACAACAGCAGAGAAATGGAAAAACTGTTGAGCAGTGAGTACACATTTATGAAAAGGGTCAGTTCACACAAATCATAATGGACATATTTTCTGCGTTACCTCTAGTGGTATCTTGCCATTTGTGTTTTTTTTTTGTTTTTTTTGTGATATCTGCCTCACAGAGTTCTGCTGCCACCCCAGATACAATCGTGGTGGATGGAAGCTCATTTGTGGTGCTCAAAGTAGTAAAAAACTCGGTGTGCCCGAGTTACTCAAGATAATCCACAGACCTCACTGTCAACAGTTTTCATCTGGGCTATGTCTTAAGGCCAGTTGAGGCCAAACATTTGCGATGAGACGAAACACTTTTAGAACGTTGCAGGGAAACGCTGCAGCGGTGTGATCTGGCCTGTCTGAGCTCGACTCAAGCCGGCTGATGGCGTCGCCTGTGACTCAGCTTGTCAAGTCGCCATTGGCTGGTTTTAGAACATAAGGCATGTCACCTATTTCAACAGCCAGTCAGCTTGTAGCGAAGTCAGCTGGTCATCTCATCACGCTACAAATTATATCCAGCTACCAAAAAACGCCTGAAAAGCGGCAGTACAGAGAGTCATTGATAAACCGTCTCATCTAGTCGCATTGCTGTAAACTGGCAGGTTTCAGAACATTGCAGACCCGGCGCATTGCAAGTAGTTGCAAGTTTAGTCTTGTCTCGTCTCGTCACGAATCTTTCGTCTGAACTGGGCTTTATGAACATAATTATGATAAACTGTCCAGAGTGAGGTCTGTGTCTAGCTTGTTACATGCAAAATACATGCTGTACAGTGTTTCTACAGTGCCAATGTTTTACCAGTGTGTAGCCTCAGCATTGGCCATCATTTGTCTTCTCAGTGAAGGTGTTCCAAATCGACCCTACTGGCTGCAGAAGAACGACCAGGAACAGACACTGCTAGCCATGAGTCTATAGAAACAGCACAGTTACCTCCGGCTCAGCAGTGACTGTGATGTGAATGGCATTTGGCACGGGAAGTGTAGCAGTGTGAGGCCTTGCGTATGGCTAACCTCACCACCCCTCCAAATAGAGCCAATGTGTTGAGCAGCTGTGGAAGTGACGGCTGGAGCGCGGCCAGCCCTGCTCCGTTTGATGCAGCGCTTTTTTAGCTTTGTGCTCCCTGGCTAACCTCGAATGTAATGAAGGGTGATGCTTGGCTGAAAGGAGGGCACGTTGGCACAACACCAGGCCTTCCTCAGGCTGTTGTAGATGTCACATGTTAGTGTAGACCAGTTCATTTAAAGGCTAGTGATGCTACAGGGCTTTCATATTTGACATGTCAAGTTTACTCTTCTACCTGTCAACTGACATCAACTTGAACATCCATTCATGCATGTTTGTGTGCTCTTATAAAAAAAAATGTAACAATGGCCGTGTATCAGGGTGTGTCTCATGACTACTAGTGTGTGTTTGTGTGTTGTTTCTGCTTCCACGGTATGTTCTGTAACAGTGATCAATGAGTTTGTGTACGGGGTGGGGCGGCAATAAGGCAAGTGTGTGTGGGGGGGCGGTGGGCTGAGATTGGGCTCCCATGTTAATAAGATCCTTGACTTGAGACGAGACAAGGACAACAGCAATGCTTTCCCCTCTTTCTCTTTTCTCCTATTGCCTTTTATCCTTTCTCCCCTCCTCCTCCTCATCCATTTCGCCCTTCCTCCATTGTTCTCTCCTTCCTGTCTCACTCTCCTGTCCTCTGTCTTTGGATAACAGAAGCCAGTTTATAAAGGGGAAACCGGGCCACCACAAGTTGTGTTCTATAACCTATTATCTCCCTGTACAAGGTCTCAGACCAATGCTTCATGTTGCCTCTAGTATTAATTCCGACCATATGAAAACAAAGCAAAGAATAAGGCTAACTGGAGCACAGTGGTACAGGATATGGAGTGTGTTTGACACTGCTGTGCTTAAGTGACCCATAAAGCACTGGTGGGTGTGTCAGCTGGGTCAGACTAGGGTACCTTCACCTGTCTGTTTGCGTGTAGGCGTGTGTTTGTAGAGGAGCCTGTAACTTGTAAGACATGTTTGTATGGCATTTCAAGTCCACCCAGTCCATGCAGCTAGTTGCTAACAGTCGCCACAAGGCGTGTCTTTTTGGCTCAAAAAAAACTGTTTTGTTCCTGAATCAAAAACCTTAAAATAGACACGCATGCATCCACACACACACAAATCTCAAGTCAAATGTCGGCCATGACACTTAAATCAAACAGTCAGGCGATGGGAGAAATTTCTAGAGCGACGCTGTGGTGTAAGAGCAGTCCTGGCAGCCAGCGCTGGCTGAGGTAGAAAGGTTGAAACAGGGAGGAAAAACGGCTCTCATGAGGAATTTGAGGATTGTGTTTCGCTTTTCCAATATCCCTGTCGCGGAGGGAGGGTTAGCTTTTCATTTTTTAGTATCTGTTGGGGATTAATTTACAGTGGCAGCCAGTAACTGAAGCCTCACTGTAACGTGCGTCTCTATACAAGGGGTGTGTGGGGGTGTGTGAGAAAGGCGACGCTTGCTCTTGGCTCGTGTTTACTCGAGCGCTCACAAGGCGAGCGGGAGCAGTTGACCCCCTCCAGCGGGGAAGGGGTTAAGCGTCAGGAATGATTGAGGTGTTGGTCGCACGCAGGCTGCTCAGAGGACTGCTGCAGCAGATTTTCTCGTTCTTCTTTACACTTTCCGTTTCCTTCGCTCTCTTGCCCTCTGGATTCTTATTTCTGTCCTCGCTCTGTCTTTTTTTCACACTCTTGTCCTCTCTCTTCTTTCTTCTTGCTGCAGACTTCCATTTCTCTTTGCGACTTTGATTTGTTTTGCAGACCAGTATAGCTATTTTCATCATGCACTCAGTAATGGTTTGTTTTGGAATCTTACAGTATAATCCAAGACATGATCACCATTTAATATAATTTTACTTGTGAGAATGTAAAATGGTTTCAGAAATAGAGAGCTAGTGCTTACACATTTATCTTCCTCTCTCACTCTTTACAAGCCGCCTCTCTCTGTTTACCTCTTTATTCCCTCACTCCATACCTTTTGTTTCTCCCTCTGTCCCTGTGCGGTTAGGTGGGTGGGTAGAGGGGTAGCGGGGGGGCAGTTGGAAGCAGCCTGAGTCAGAAGGAAATGAACCCAATAAATCAAGCTCTTGTCCCTGTCTCCTCCCTGCCAGGACCTGCTGCCTACCCAGCTCTCTGCAGCTATGTGCATTTACACTGTTGTCCTGCTGAAAACCTCGTAACACCATCTTCACTGAATGTCATGTCACCGTTTTCCCATTTAAATAAAGGATTGGATGGTCCCCTCTGGGTTGAAGTGCATGTTGTGACCTTAGGTGTGTGCCTCAAAGTTTTTTATGATTTCCAAATAACACAATGATCTAAAGCGTACAGAATTCTCAGTGTCTTCTTCATCGTGGTCACCAGGGATGTGCTTCAGAATAAACTCTTCCTTTTTCATTTTTCAATCATTTTTATTGGCTATCCTTTAAATTCATAGTAAGTAGTGAAATAAGTTATATAAGTATGAAGGGAAATGTGTCATTTGCAGCTCTCCTAAAAATAAACTTCATTTTTATATTAGTGGTTTGCCATGTGGTGATTACAGTTTCTGCCTCTTAAAATAGCAGAGGCTAACTTTCTGCTAAGAGCAGAAGTGATGCCAACAGAATTTTGTAGGAGAAGGACATACCACAAACTACAGCCTCATAAATAAGTTGGATTCATTGAATTCACAGCATGTGTTAAAAGGATATTTTATACAAAAGATGCTTTATTACAAGGTGTCTCAATTAACTATATCTTGTTTCACAATATTAAAAGATTTGGCTTTATTATGTCTGTAAAAACATTGATCTGCCCCAGGCTTTTTTTAGGTTTTATTGTGTAAGAAATTTGAATAATTAGTGGGATAATTAGGCATCTTTGACACTGATGAACACACAAAGCGTAAGTCAAAGTGATCTCTGCAGATTAATCCAAATCAAGCATAAATATAAAACAGAGATTGCTCAGTATTTATCTACTTCCAAGTCAGTTTTAAGTTGTGAGCAGAAATTTTTTACTTCCTGCCACATGTTCTGAACTGGGTTGAGGTCTGGATTCTGATTCATGAACACCAGGATATTGTTGTTGTTGTTTCAAAGCTTTGGCTTCATGTTTGGGCATGTGGCTGTCTTCTCCCTTGTGGTAGTTCTCTTGCAGATTCTGCTGCCGTCATGTTACCCCCTACCTTCAGTGGTGTGCTGCAGAGAAGCATCCCCACAGCACAGCTTGATGCAACCATGTAGTGTTTGCGCTGACATGCAGCGTGGGAATCGCACAACTAAATATAAGAGTTTAGTGTGGTCTCCGAAAACGTGCCTGCTGGCAAACACCAGCCCAGATGTCATGTGAGCTGTTTTGAACAGTGCCTTTCTCTTTGCTCCGCCATAAAGCTGAGAATGTGGGAGCAGTCGGGCAACAGATGTCTCCTGTTTCAGCCATGGAGCCCTGTAGCTCCATCAGAGTGTCTTCACTTGGCCTCTTCTCACACAGACGCTCTGTTTTTTTAGGACAGCTTGCTCTAGGCAGGCTGTGCCACAGTTACATTATTTTCTGATGAACATACTGTACTTGGGGCCAGATATTCAGTGCCTTGGAAATTTTCTTGTACTCTTCTCTTGATTGGTACCTTTTTAAATAAACTGACCTCAGATTTGTTTGGTGGAATGTTCCTTTGTCTTGTGGTTTTTGTAACAAAATTGACTTTGCATCAGTTGAAGCTTCCAGATGCAGGTGTATTTAACCTAAATTCACTCGTCACACCTTGATTACACACATGATATTCATTCAACCCAGTATGTGACTTGTAATAACTGGCTCTACCAGTGGTGACATAATCGGCTGGTTACCTTGGCTGTTGGATTATTTAGCATTTTTAATCTGTGCTTGCATCAAATTGAAGAAATTAGGTTTTGCTTTTTAACTTGAACACTGAAAAAAATCCTAATCACACCCAACAATTTTCAGTGTTAAACAATAAAGCATGAAAAGGTTAAAGGGAGTTTAAATCACTACAGAATTTTAAAAACACAATACTAGCTCTCTTGGCATTTGATGCTACCAAAATTCATTTGTATACAGGACATTTGTGTGAGTTGTAAATATCACAGCCAAGGTTTAAATATTTTTATGGTTAAATTGTGACAGTAGTACAAATTTGACTTGCTTATATCTGCTGGATACTGCTCAGCACAAACAGAAAGTGTTGTTGAAAATTACTTGTGGTATCCTCTGAGGTAGCAGTAAGCCAACACTTCCCCTAAGGGCTCCAGAAACTTTCAAGGAGAGTCACCTCCTGGCCCCTCCTGGTTGTGTTTGTGCCTGTGTGAAGTGCACCTGCATTGCTTCAGGGATGTGATTTTTCAGCTTTATTGCACACACTAGTCCTATTTGATGTCTAACAACATGTTAAGTGTTATCCTGCCTTTTGTTTTCCTGGGCACAAACCTGGCTTAGGTTTGGGCTTGTGTGCACATCCGATATAATGTGTTTGTTTTGTGTCTGAGTACACACCTGCTGACATGGTTTGTGTTTTCGGGGACACACTAAAATATTAATGCAGCCCCAGAACTGAATGTCTGATGGCATGTTTCCGAATGAGAGTCAAAGTGGGACATGCTTCACTGGAATTAAACTCCTCAGCCAGTACGACCAAAGGAACTGACTTACAGCTTTTCATCAAACAACACAGGAATCAGCAGAGACATTGACACAATGGCAGCCTCTAACATGATACGTCACATAAATTATACAAACTCACTCATCACAGTAGCTCTCATGCTCTTCATTATCCTAAACTCTCTGTTCACAGATCCTTGTAGTTTCATGGCTTGTTAATACACACGGCAACAGTCAGCCCCCGTGGCAGGACACACAAGGCCACTTTGTTGTTTTCATTTGTACAATTAAGCTGTTAAGTTGACTGACAGTCTCAACCTTCTCTCCTCTCTCCTGTGTCCCCCTTCCCCTTCTGCTCCGTCCTTCTGCTCCGTCCCTCTGCCAGCCGGTGGCAGAGCCCATCCCCATCTGCAGCTTCTGCTTGGGGACCAAGGAGCAGAATCGCGATAAGAGGCCGGAGGAGCTCATCTCCTGCGCGGACTGTGGCAATAGTGGTGAGTGCTGCTTTGTGACCAGTAAGACCTGAGTTTCTTTAAAAACACTTCTTAGCACCAGTTCAGTCTATGAGTTGGTTAAACTTCCCTAGTTTTGTGCTAAAAACAGCCATAGAGGAAGAGGATCCAATCAGCTGTCTGCAAAGTATTGATGTGATTGGTTAAAATAAATTATCATGTAGTATCATCATGTAGTTTAAAATCTGTAGTCTTCTAATATGTTTTTAGTAACAGGGCATTAGCAGTTTAAAAACAAATTAAATCACAGTGCTAAGCACAGATCCTGGAGCTGTAAAAAGATTGCTATGAGTGTCATTAGGAAGCTGCTCACACTTCAAAAATCATTTCAGTAACTTTCATCTCTTACTCTTCAACTGACACTTTAACTGCATTAATCTTTTACTCTACTTTTGACAGTGGTAACACGTCAACTTAAATTTTACCTGCCTTCATCTCTTACTCTTCAAAATGACAATTCAACTGCTTTCAGCGTTCACACGTTAACCGGCAGTTTCACTGCTTTCATCTGTTATTGTTTAACTGCGAGTTCATCTGATTTCAGTGATTACACTTCAGCTGACACTTGCAGCTCCAGTTATCACTCTTTAACTGATACTTGAATTAAACTCAGCCCTTACTCTTAAATTTACACTTCAACTTCATTTAGTGCTTAAACTTCAATTTTAACTGCCATTTCAACTTCTTTCACTTATTCCATTTAGACTGCCACTTCAACTTTTTTTCAGTATTTCAACCATTACAAGTGGTTCTAGAACTATTCTTTATAGTGGTTGTGTTGTGTTATTTTGGTTATTTTTCTTTTATCTCTGCCCCTTTTTGGGTCCAAGATGCCATGCTTAAACTTCAGTAAGATGAACGCAATAATTGAATACACAGACACTGGCACTGGTCTATGTTTTCAGAAAAATTGGGCTCTAATTATTTTTTTCCTTCAAAATCTTGCTCACTAAGGCCTGACATTGCTTAGTGAAAGCAGAGGAAAGATTGTGTTCCACCTCTTTCCTCAGTGGATTCCGGTCCCAGACAAGGCCGTCTTGTTTGCTACTCTTCAAACAGAGCAAAAGCACAGCTCTGACAGATTGTCATTTATGTTTGAATACTCGTTATGCAGCCAGGTTTGATGCAGTGAGGGCTTTCAATTCCAAAAGGAGCTTCTTCTTTTTTTTCCTCCTACAATGATGCAAGTGGGTCATGGCTGTCAGTCAGCAGTGACAAAAGAGGTCTGTGACGTTGACGCACTTGTTTGTGTCTGTCTACCTGCAGGCCACCCGTCCTGTCTCAAGTTCTCCCCAGAGCTCACAGCACGAGTCAAGGCTCTGTGGTGGCAGTGCATCGAATGCAAGACTTGCAGCAGCTGTCAGGATCAAGGAAAGAATGCGGTGAGTGGATGAGCAAATATGGCGGACTGGCAGCCTAACAGTCTGTGAGCGCACTCTTCTCTGCTTAAGTGCCAGATAGAGATGCTAATAGACATATCTGTGCTCCTGCGATTGAGCTATTTTAGTCAGCCTCTGCATGATTTCACTCTCTTTTCTTTCTTGTCATGTGTGGAATCATTGTTACTCAAATGTTTGTAGGGAGGTTTAATGGTGAGACAAAATGCACAACGTACTGCCAAGATGCACAAGGATAAAATCTTTGAGGATGCAGAATAAAATGGAAACAAGAAGTTACTTCATGGTGGATATTTTCAAAGTGTGGTTCAACTTTAAAAGGCAAATTCATAGTAATGCATTTTAATGCATTGTTTTGCATGAATATGTGGAAATCTCATCAGAATGTGTCATTAGAATGAGCTCAGGAGCTTTGATCAGTGCATCATATCCATCTCATTGGATATGGATGGCACTGACTGACCCATATTTGACTTACAATTTTGACCCAATATATTGTTCTAGCTTTCATGTATGTTTAACATGTATAATGCCTCACTATTGAATTGGGCCACTGAGACTCACCTGGTCTGAAACACATCTAAAGCCTCTGATAATCATCAATACTTGTGTGCGTCTGTACTGCACAGGACAACATGTTGTTTTGTGACTCCTGTGACCGGGGCTTCCACATGGAGTGCTGTGATCCTCCCCTCACGCGGATGCCAAAAGGTAAATAAACAGGACTGCTCCTTTTAACTCATCACCTACCTCGTCATTGCCTATTTACAGCCCCCCATAAATTCAACTTATATCTATTACCTCTGAAAGAGTATACAATGCTCATACATAACTAGTTTATATATTATAGTCACACTAAATGATTTCTTGAGTTGTTGCCTCCAGCTCTAATGAAGTAGACTGCAGCCTGTCTTGTCTAATCCACCTCAGTGTATGTGAACCTGTGCTTTTTCTCATTCTCTCCCAGGCATGTGGATTTGTCAAATCTGCCAACCCAGGAAAAAGGGAAAGAAGCTTTTACATGAAAAGGCAGCACAAATCAAACGGCGCTACAACGCACCGCTGGGGCGGCCTAAAAACAGGTAAAGAAACGCCTTCAGCTTAATGCCGTCGCCTTCAATACAAGCCCAGTGGAGAGCCACAGCAAGACGCCATGTATCTGCTTCACCAGAGTGCACACAAGCTAACAGCTACAATGCCTACTCTCCAGAATGAGCTTACAGCTATTATTTATTTTATTTATTGCCATTTCTCTTATCTATCTATATCTATCTATATCTATATATATATATATATATATCTATATATATATATGTGTATGTGTATATATATATCTATATATATATATATATATATATATATATATATATATATATATATATATATATATATATATATCTCTATATCTCTATCTATCTATCTATCTATCTATCTATATATGTGTATATATGTATGTGTATATATATATATATTATATATATATGTGTGTGTGTATGTATATGTTTTCAAGGTTAGGAATATGCTTGAATTCAAATATACTCCTTGAAAAATTCTTGATTTTCAACATAATCTGGTGTTTCATCATCTACACCATCACTCATGTAAACCATGTCGTATTTGTTTGTTGTCTCCTGGCACTTACAGTAACAATTTAGATGTGATAATAAAGGCTTTGAGAGTCTGGACATTAAGGTACTTGAAAAAGTGCTTGAAAAGTGCTTAAATTTGACTCTTAAAAAGCCGTACGAACCCTGTATCTTCTGACACAGTCTTAACCAGACTACTCACTTCCTCTGCAGGCCGGGGCGGCCCTTCAAGAAGCTGGGCGGGCGTGGTCGGCGGAAGCGCTCGGCCTCGGCCAACTCATCCTCCAGCTCCTCCTGTGAGGGTTACCCTGGTGATGACCGGCTGCTTTTTTCACTGCGGGACGACGACGACCTGTCACAGAGCAGCTTGCGCTTCAACAACAAGACCAAGGGCCTGATCGATGCCCTCACAAAGTTCTTCACGCCGTCGCCTGAGGGCCGCAAGGCACGGCAGGAAGTGGTGGACTACTCACAGCAGTGCCGCATCCGAAAGAAAGCCAGTCGCAAAGGAGAGGGAGATGATAGGGGGGGTAAGGATTAGCTTTTTTCTGCTTATATACACAGCACTTCACTACCGCTGCTGGCTAAATTTTAGTCTGCAGATTAACAGCTCTGGTTGATGCAACATATTAGATTTTTACTGGTTCAGTAGACAAAGGTTTTTTCCATAAATGTAAGTATTTTATTACTACAAAAAGCTACGAGATTGGCAGCTTAGAATATGCTATTTTAAACTGACCACAAATAAGTTTATAAAGTTTATGTATTTGACATGGATATCAATAAATAGCTTTGGAAATGCAATATATTTTATTTACATAAAGTGATTTGAGTGTACTGTATCGTGTTCAGTATAAAAGGCATAAAGTTCATTTGCAACAGTGCAGAAAAAAAAAATAACAAAGTGACTGACAACATGAAAAGGCTATGAATTTCAACATCTCAAACAATCTCACACCATAAATTGGCAATAGTTGCACTGTAGTGAGCCATCAGCATCATAACATTAAAAAACACCCTGTATCTTCATGCATTATTTCCCCGTTCTTTTTTCAGACTCGATTAAGGGTTGTCAGCTAGATGGTTTGCTAACAAACAGACTCTTTACTACCACTTGTTATTGGGATGCATGGACTGTGCTTCAGCGTTCTTTGTCCCATTTATAAAAATGATCCGGCTCTGATGTTACTTATCTGGAAATTGTAGACCAGGTGGGAAAAAATGGTGTAGAATTGATTGGTCATTATCTGCCTCAGAAAATTGTTGCTTATGCATAAAACGAAATTGCTTTGTAATATGAAGTGGCCACCTGCAAGTTCTATTTCCACTGAACTGTCTGAGGCCAAAAACACACACACACTGCACACAGAGTCTAAAGTACAGCACAGTAGAGGAGAATGAATGTGACAGAGTAGACGCATGAGGAGCATTCACTTTCAAGTTTCACTGGCACCGACGTCTGTGTTGTGACCCACTTTGAAGATTTTGTTGTACAGTGAATTAACAGGTTCATACAGGTTATCCGGTTTTGTGACAAATCCAGAGTTTCAAAAGACAAGTGCAAACTAGTTCACACCACATATCTATACACAGCCACATCAGCCACATTGGTAGGTTTATCATTGAAAATATATGGGCATCTGAGGTGATATGACTTAAATATAGCCATGTATGATGTATTTTACTTGTGTATTGGGGAACTCGCCTGTGGCAAAAATTTGCACAGTAGGTAGTACGTTCACCTTCACTGTTTAACATGGAAGCCCAAAAGAAGTGGGACACAGTCTCCGAGCACTTCATGTCTTTTGTGTTTGAAGGATTAGTTGCACTGTTTAGTAAAATCAGAGCAGAGAGTGTGCTAATGACAGAGCAAGGTGGCAAAGGACTTGCGACTCCTTCATGATATAGGACCCCACCACCCCACCCTCACCCATCCACATATCGGACCCACTTCCTCCCCTGCTCTAAATGAACGACTGCTTTAAGAAAAAACTGTTGTTTGATTATCAGGGTTTATTTTAAGAGAACTGTTAACCATGTATAAATGTCTCAGCGTCGGCCCGCTGTGGCAGTCGCACCAATTTAAAAATCAATCAGCAGACGTCTTGGCACTCCCCTCTAGCAAGCTTCTCACTAGATTTGCATTAATGTCAACTCTGTGTTTCAATCCCCAGACAATCAGGAAGGTAGCGACTGGCGTGACGACGACGACAAACTGCCTGGCCACGAGAACCTGACGGAAAAAGACATTGAACTGTTCAGACACATCCAGGAGCTGGCACTACAGGTACACAAGACAGAGAGACAAAATATTAAATGGCTTTAATATGCGGTTAATGAACAGAAACGGGACAATGGGAAGGAAGGAGCTGAAGAGGGGTCAAATTGTGGAAATTGTGTATTTCAGCAATGAAAGAAATGAATTTGCCACGGAACAGCTGCCAGATTCAGCATGTGTGTGTATATATAAATCATCCATTAGATCATCCAACCATAGATGCAGGGCACACGGGGTGAAACGGGATGATGAGTGTAGGGTTCAGTGAGGATCAAAGGTTTGGTTTTAAATTACCAGGAGATGCAAATAACAAGGGGGAAGGACAACGGATTCACTACCAGGTAATTTAAGTCAAGTGTCACTGGAAATGCTTGAATTTTACATTCTGCTTGTGATTGATGGCCAAACTTACGTGTTTGAAAGGGCAGGGCTGGTCAGTGTCACCACACCCTGGAGGCACAACTTGATCGAGTGCATGAGGCCTCTGCCAAGTTTCACTTAGCCACATAAAGTTAGTGCTGTTGTCTAAGAACATGGTATGTTTGATGGAGTGAACATTGATGACCGCGTCCGGCACCGACAGGTTTGCCTGGCCAGTGTCGTTACAGGGAGGAAATTAGCCACATTAATACCCCTTTTCATGCAGCACCATAGAGTGGGTGTTTTGCCAGCATCATGGGAGTCACATAAAACACTATCCCAGATCCCGACTGGAATATTCACAACAGCGTTTGATGTAGGCAGAGTAGTAAGCGTTAATGGTGTGTGAAAAGGGCCAATGTGATTATCTAGGCTGAGTAGCAGTGGAGTACATGATCATCAAACGACTAGCATGTAGCTTGGTCTCTCTGAGAATTCAGAAGTAATAAGAAAATATGGCTTTTGGCCTCTGACTTAATCAGTTCCACTGGTTTGCCTGTATTACTGGTGTGTTTTTGTGCGTTTCTGGACACCTAGTTTTCTCCCTACAATATCACGCTAGAGTGTAAGATCCTAAGCGAGTAGTCCCTGGTGTGTAATCTGTCTGCTTACCCCATGATCTGCTAATCACTCCAGTAGTAAACCTGGACTTGACCTTTTTAATGTCTCACCCTCCCTTTCTTTCTTCATCTGTGTTGCTCACCCAAACAGAAAGTCGGGGTGACAGGTCCACCAGACCCTCAGATGCGCTGTCCGTCGGTCATCGAATTTGGCAAGTTTGAGATCCAGACGTGGTATTCATCTCCCTACCCCCAGGAGTACAGCAGGTAAGCTAATGCTCAATAATGAAGCACAACAGCATAATGTACTTAGCTCACAGTCCTGCTTGTAGGCTTAGAAATTACCACCAGCATAATGGAGGTCAATTATAATGTTGTTTACAGTACCACCTACTTTGGCACGTAACCAGCCAGAGCCAGGGAGGTAATTTGATTCAGATTTCCTGAGGGGGTATTCATTTTTCATTCATGTATGTAACTGTTGAATAAAATCTGCCCTGCTATTCTTACCAAATCTACTATTAGGTATTTAGGTATTCTAAAAGAGAAATAATATTAGCATAGAATAAAAGCTTACTGACCCCTTCAGAGCAAAAATATCTAGATTAACCCTTAAAATGTTGTTCAAGTCCTATTGGTTCCACGCAGTGCAGTGTTATTTGCTTCTTTCAAAACAAGAGCTGTGAAAAGGGTTGCAATGAACAGTTATTTTCATTACTGATTAATCTGCAAATTATTTACTCAATCATTTGGTCTGTAAAATGTAAAAAGAAAGTGTAAAAATAAAAAATGCCCATCACAATTTACCAAAGCCACAGTTGACACATTCATATTGCTTGTTTTTTCTGACCAACAGTCCAAAACCAAAAGATATTCAATTCAGTATCATTGGAGACTAAGAAAACTCCAACTCTATTGTCAAAATAGTTGCCGATAAATGATCTGTTGATCAACTAATCAGTTAATGGATTATTCATTCACTTTCCCTTTCTCCATTGTACTCCCCTTCCTTTTCCCCTTTCCAGACTACCCAAACTCTACTTGTGTGAGTTCTGCCTGCGCTACATGAAGAGTCGCAGCATCCTCTACCAGCACATGAAGAAGTGCAACTGGTTCCACCCCCCTGCCAACGAGATCTACAGGAAGGATGACGTCTCTGTGTTTGAGGTGAGGAGCTGTTCAGGAAGATGGACTGAATGAGGGTGATAATTAAAGTCTGTGTAATGGGAATTCAGAGATTTGCTTCTTAACACATTATACATGTTAGAAAATAATTGCTGAAAAGACTGTGAACTATGTAGCCCTTACTGAATTGTGGAGTTAGACCATTAATCAGTATTTCACCATTTTTGTGTTAGCTCGCTGAACAAGAGTCTGTCGCTGAGCAGCGCTCGTTCTTCGGCTCAGTGGTACAGTAGAGTTATCTACCAGCGCTTTCAGCGGACACGCCCCCAGCGTTTCAGAGGAGAGAATACTTGGCAATTTTTACAATCATTCAAATTTAGCTGGGTGGTTAATAACACATTTTTCTGTGGTGTGACAAACTCAGAACGCATATTTATTTTTGCTTTACATGGACTTTAATGAACTGAAAGACCAGAAGACAGATGAAATAATGTGAGGGAGTGATGGCAGATGACGCTGTAACAGAGAGAGGCAGGCCTCTGTTGAACACAAACAACCACAGCGCCGCTACAGCCACATCCTTTACCACTAGATTTTATGTAAGACTGTGGGAGTATCTGCACGGTGAGAGATTAATTATGCGCATGGCTCACCAATACTTTCCCACCATCTTTATGAATATACAGTATGTTGATCAGTCCAATTCCTAATGGTGATTAATTGACATCCCTACCTACCATAGTGGAATATTCTTTTGTTTATGTCATCAGGGAAAGTCGCTGTTATTTTTCGAAGAATTCACAATTACCAATTCACAGTTACGCTGTTGTTCTGGGTCTCGTAGCGCAGCGGTAGATTAATATAGTGGATTGTTGTCTGCAGGCCATGGCCACTACAGCTCCTGTTTCCCCGCTCTGCAGTCCATCCTCGCTCGGAGGAGAGCAGAAATAACTGGCGAGCTGCCAACCCGAACCTCCCTCCTTCTCTCTCTCTTTACAGCTCTTTGTTTCTCTCCTCCACCCTCTCGATCTGTCAGGGTCTCCAGAGACGCCGCTGAGATTATTGCCCGACACTAACTTCGACTCCATTCACCTCCATTTGTTCCACAGCCCTCTAACAGCAGCTTAAAGATGTACTTCTGGACTGTCGTGTTTCTGGCACTGAACAGGAGTCATTTAGGAAAGGCGCTGTCATTGCGTCGTGCTGATGTGTTTTCTCACTAATCCCACAACAGGTTGATGGGAATGTGAGCACAATCTACTGTCAGAACCTGTGTCTGCTGGCCAAGCTGTTCCTGGACCACAAGACCCTCTACTACGATGTGGAGCCCTTCCTTTTCTACGTTCTGACCCAGAACGACAGCAAAGGTTGCCACCTCGTCGGCTACTTCTCCAAGGTATGGCCATTATGCTCCCAATGTCATCCCTGTGCTGGAGTTCAGCCCCTCTTGCCCACAGCCTCTCAGCAAAGTTACATTGAGTCTGAATTTTGTATTTTCACACCACCACCACCATCACGCCTCCTTCATTTTAAAGGGATACATGGCTCTGTAAATTGTAATCATCCTGCGCAAACTTACTAAAACAGCTATGTGAACCAAAATGGAGAGAAAAATATATTCAAATTAAATGAAAATGAAATGCATTGGCATCACCCCACACTGATGCATTCCTACAAACATACAATTGCTCACGTTGTGTCCCAGATAAACACTGGGTGCTGTGAGCTGCGTTGTCCCTCTCTGTGGAGTTTGCAGTCGCAGGTGCTCCTATTAACATGCCACCTCGCTGCCAAAACACAGCAGTTAGTGAGCGGACGCAACACCATCAACACCCTGCTGTACACCCACACAGGCCTGCTCTGTGATGTAGTTTCCATGATTTGTTTTCTAATGGTTGAATGTGTCTGCGTTCTTCTCTCTTCTCCAGGAGAAGCACTGTCAACAGAAATACAACGTATCATGCATCATGATTCTTCCACAGTACCAGCGCAAGGGCTATGGACGCTTCCTCATAGACTTCAGTAAGGACTTCAGCCTTAAACTAAATACACACATTGACAGCACCAATAACTGGGAAATATATCTGTTCATACTCCTTTTGACAGAGAAAACTAATAAATTCCAAAATGGAAAAATACTGTGGCATAAGTCTTTTGTGGCTCATGGTGTCTGTGTACTTGGTTTGTTCCTCCCTCCCTGCAGGCTACTTATTGTCCAAGCGCGAGGGCCAGCCAGGATCCCCAGAGAAACCTCTGTCGGACCTAGGCCGGCTGTCATACATGGCATACTGGCGCAGCGTGGTCCTGGAGTGTCTCCATGAGGTCCGCGACCGGCAGATCACCATACGACAACTTAGCAAACTGACCGGGATCTGCCCGCAGGACATCACCACCACCCTGCACAGCCTCAACATGCTGGAGCAGCGAGGAGACAGGTCAGAGACAGGACCAGCAAATCACATTTATTCATTTAGTGCCATAATAAATAAGTCAAGGACGCACTCCAGTGGTTCACAGTGAGGTTATTTTCATCATAATTTCCCCATCGTTATCATACTGTAGAACTTAGTATAGTGAAGTGAGAGATGGAAGGAGAATCTGGTTGCCAGACAGAACTCAGTCACAAAGCATTAAAGGTTCTTGTAAAGCTTAACCCAAAGGAAACAGAGAATGGCCAGTAGCCAGGTTACACCTCGCATGTAAACAAAGACAGCCTTTAAAGTAAAGTAGTAGGATCATTGCTCACATAGTCCCTAAAACAATATGTGGATGCAGTCTGATGTATTTAAATTCCACTGACCATCAATGAAGGTTAGGAGTCCTCCTGCTCTTCATTAATAAACTCCTCAATTACTCTTGTTAAGCTTTTTGACACAGAGGTGTCCTTGTTAACTTTATTCAGTTTCAAACTCTGCTAACCCTGTTTTTAAATAAAATTGTTAATTATGATGAAATACTGATTTTGCTGATCTCAGCCCGAGCAGCCAAATTTCGACAACAGTAGGATTTAAAAGGGAAGCATGATGGGGCAGTTGACTGAGTCTAATTAGCACTGTTTCAGTTTATGCCAGTGGTTAATGTCACTGTCTGACAGTATTGACCTATGAAACAGGGTTTTTCGGTCACAATGATGTGAACAAACATAAATCAGGCAGCACCAGAAAAAAAAAGTGGCAAAATGTCACCAAATGGTGAAGCTTTGGTTTAATACATTGACAAGCCTTCTACTGAAGTAGGTATAGATATACCAGCAGTCTTGTAAATGTGTACATAGTTATGTACACACAACAGTTAACATGGGCGTTGCAAGCTAACAACACATAAGTGTGGATGCACACATGCATATACTGACGTACACAGCTATATTACACTTGCACTTGAAAATCATGCATACAGAGTTGTAAAACCCTTGTTTTTGTTTTTTGGTGTGGTTTTGTCAGGCTGGTCCTGGTGCGAAGGGAGAAGCTGGTGGTTAGCCACATGACTCGTCTCAAGGCCCGGCCACGGCAGCTGGATGTCGACCCAGAGTGTCTCCGCTGGACTCCCGTCATTGTAACCAACACAGTGGTCTCTGATGCTGATGCAGATGATGACGATGATGAGGATGATGAAGAACCAGAGGAAGATAACCGCAAGGAGGTTAATACATTGAATTTGTATTTGCTTTAAGTGGAGATAGTTGATTGATCTCAAATTTACTTTACATTCTTATTGATTAGTCATTTATTTTATTTTACTTTATCTGTAAATAGATCAAACCAAGTCACAAGGTCCCACCAATGTCCTGGCACATGCGCCAAGGGAAGAAGAGGGACGAGGAGGAGGAGGAAGAAGAGGAGGAAAGAAAGGGCTTCCTGGGGTTTCCCATTAGCCAAAGCTCTCCAGCTTCCACACCCATTCGTTGTCCAGCCCCAGTCCCAGAACCACCACGTCCCCCTCCCCCAACAAATGGAGAACGCAGACCACGGGGGCGCCCACCCAAAAACTGGCCTTGGGGCAAGGTGAAAGACAACGCGCGGGTGGGACGGCCACCTAAGATCCGCCCTGTGGAGGACGATGACGACGAGGACAGAACAGAGGGAGGAAAAACCACAGGCTCTGCCAGCAGCCCCCCCTCCCTTTTCTCCCTGGACAGACAAGCCGAGTCCACAGCCTTTCACTCACTGGACATGGCCAGGCACCCCTCCATAACCCCCACAAGAAGAGGGCGGCCCCCAAGGAAAAAGAGAGGCCCTAAGCCCAGACTGACGGAAGGGCCTGGAGAGGGGCTGGCACAGCTTCCTGTGGTTTCCAGGTTAAACGAGCCTCCGTCTGTCAGGAAGAGCTGCTTCAGTGAAAGCAGTGAAGAGGAGGAGGAGGAGGATGATGGTGATGAAGATGATGAAGAGAGGAGGGCATGCTCCCCACCCATCCTCACCAAGCCTGCCATGGGGCTCAAATGCAAGGTAAGAAACTAATAGTGTTCAGATTTACTGATTAAAATCTCAGAATTAAGATGTATTCATTCTCTATCAGACAAAAATATCTGGAGCACAAAAAATCTTTATGTCCAGTTTATGTCTATGCCATGAACTTAACTGTAATCGTCTTGGGCACACCTAATTCCCCGTCCTGTTTCTACCTAGAAGCCACTGAGGAAGCGTCGCTTTCGCCAGCGCAGCCACCCTCACAGCAGCGTCGTGACGGAGACCATTTCTGAGACCACAGAGGTGTTGGATGAGCCCTTTGTAGATTCAGACTCAGAGCGGCCTATGCCCAGGCTAGAGGAGGAGACGCCCCTGGGCCACCCACTGCACCGCTACGCCCCAGCCCGCTCTGCTCTGAGGTTGTCAGACCCAGCACCCAAAAGGGGCCGACACTCCAACTTCACAGATTCAGAGGAAGACGGTGAGCAGACAGGCTTTTGATACCAAAGTTGGCAGGCTTTAGTAATTATTGGTTTGTATATACACAGGTATGTGTGCAGCTTAATCTAACGCTGGCTTATCTTCTTGCCTTCTCTCAGAGCTAACACCTGTGCTGAAGCCTGCGGCAGCTCTGCCAGCAACTCCATCAGAGACCCTACTGGCCAACCCTGAGGTCCCAGTCAAGAAGAAGAAAGGCTGGCCCAAAGGAAAGAGCCGCAAACCACTGCACTGGAAGAAACGGGGACCTGGAAAACCACCTAGTGGTGGGCCCAACCAGCGAGCAACTGACAGTCAGACCCAAAGTGTGGATCCTCCACCCCCCAAAATCAAGATGAAGCCTGGCCGCAAGCCCCGGAGCTGGTACCTGCAGCGGGCCCAGGAGGAGGCAGAGAGGCAGGAGCAGGAAAGACAAAGGCTGTTGGAGCAGCAGCTGGGCAAAGATCCTCAGCTGCTCCAGACAGATGACCGTAACAGCAAGCGAGTCTGCAGAACCAACACTGACAGGGACAACAAACAGAAAGACTCTGATGAAGAAGATGATTATCTCCATAAGCCTGTTGAGCAGAAGGTGCCCAAGAGGCGAGGGAGGCCGCCGAAGAACCGCGCCCTCCGCCAGCCACCACAGCCTGCCCCCAAACCACCTCCCACCTCTGAGCCAGAAGAGGAAGAGGACGAGGAGGCGGGGACTGAAAGAGCCTGGGAGGAAGACAAACCCAGCCGTCCACCGTCCTGTCCCCTGCTGTCCCCTTCTTCCTCCACTTCCACCTCAGGGCCCCGGGCCCCACAGTCCCGGCCTCAGGATACAGATATGGGTGACAGGGAAGAAGACGATGACGATGAGGAGAGGGAGGAAGAGGAATGCGGCAGCATGGGCAGTGGTGGCGGTAGTATCAACAGGCGAGCAGTAGTCACACCAGGTTCAGGAAGCAGGCGCAGTGAAGATCATGATGCAGATGATGAAGGTGACGGACACTTAGAGGACAAAAGCAACAACAGCAGCAACAACTGCAGTAAGAAGAGAAAAAGTCAGGACTCTGAAGATGAAGATGATGATGAAGACGAGGAGGAGGAGCCTGCCTCTCGTGCAAGCTCTCCTCCGGTCAAAGAAGAACCCCAAGGTGGAGAGGCTTTTTTAGACATGGAGAACAGCGTGGCCCGGGACTATGTCAGCAAGCAGGAGGAGGAAGAAGAGGAGGAGGAGGAGGAGGCTGAGGAGGAGGTGCAGGAGGCCAAGTGTCGGCCCTCCTCAGCCGACCCACAGCAGGAGGAGAGACGGCGCAGAGAGCAGGAGGAGTCTGCTGCGGCAGCTGCGGCAGTGGAAACAGTTACGGCCATGTCTGTTCCCTCTGAGCCCATGGAGCTCCAGCCTCTGCACCCGGACGACAAGGACGTCACGCTGTTGATGGAACCCCAACACACACACCCACACTCCCACCCTCACCAGCACTCAGAGGAGCTAGGCCACCATCACCCACACCACCCCCATCACCACTCCAATGAGCTGGACCTGGAGACTATGCAGGCCGTCCAGTCCCTGACACAGGGGGAAGCCCAGGACGAAGAAACTGAACCCCAGCCACACCACGGGGCCTACCAGGACTGTGAGGAGACCCTAGCTGCCTGCCGGACCCTGCAGAGCTACAGCCACACAGGTGAGGCAGAGGAGGAGGCCCTAGCCTTAGTAGAGGAGTGTGGGGCCTCTCAACACAGCAGCCCCCTCCCTAATCCCCCAGTGCCGCCCCTGCCCAGTCAATCTGTGCGCTCGGTGAACAGTCCGGGGTTGCCCTCGGGCATCATGGACACAACACCAGCAGGGCAGAGGGGAGGGACGCCTGGCCCCACTGGAGCAGGGGGCAGTGGTGGTGGTGCTGGTGGGGGGTACACCCAGATCACGCCAGAGCATCCCAGTTCTCTGTCTGCCCCCTCCCAGCAGAACATGGAGACATCGCCAATGATGGATGTGCCGTCTGTGTCCGACCACTCGCAGCAGGTGGTGGACAGTGGCTTCAGTGACCTCGGCAGCATAGAGAGCACTACAGAGAACTACGACAACCCCAGCAGCTATGACTCCACCATGGGCGGAGGGGGCAATGGAACGGGGAATGGGGGGAACGGAGGGGGAATGTCAGCTGCTGTAGTTGCAGGAGCTTCCACGGCTTCCTCGTCATCAGCCTCCTCTTCTTCGAGCTCGGCCACCCCATCCTCTTCCTCCCAGTCTAACAGCTGCTCCTTTGTGCCAGCCCCTAGCCTCACCTCTTCCACAGGAACTGGTGGATCCCAACTAGCGATGGGCAGCTGTAGCCTCATCCAGCAAACAGGACCAGGGCCCAACAGCGGACCAGGTGCCAGTAATGTAGGCAGTGCTGTACCCCAGCCCCCACCACCCCCACCGCCATCCAACACCCCCAGCTGTGGCATTAAGTCTCCTCAGAGCTGTGGTGTGATCGAGAGGCCTCCCAGCACCAACCAGCAACAACAGCAGCAGCAGCAATCCCAAAAAAAGGTTCCTCAGCAGCAGCAACAAGCCCCCAACCCTCAGCCTCCACCGTCAGCCCCCCCACCGCTGCCGCAGCAACAACAGCAGGCCCTGTCCCAGTGTAGCATGGGCAATGGCTTCGCCTCCACACCCATGATCATGGAGATCCCTGAGAGTGGAGGCGGAGGAGGGGGCCGCACCCTGTATGAGCGCATGGGTCAGGACTTTGGCACAGGGGGCTACCCCCAGCCCTCAGCAACCTTCAGCCTGGCCAAACTCCAGCAGCTCACCAACACAATCATGGACCCCCACGCCATGCCCTACTCTCATTCAGCCTCCGTCACCTCCTACGCCACCAGTGTTTCTCTCTCTAACCCCGGGCTGGCCCCATCACCCCACACTGCCCTCCCTCAGGGCCAGCCCACTATGACCCCACCTCCTAACCTTAGCTCTGGCTCCATGAACTTGGGCTCCCTGCAGCTGCAATGCAACATGCCCACCACCAACATTGGCCTGGGACCCCCGCCACACACGCAGCGGCTACAGGGCCAGATGGCTACAGTCAAAGGCCATATTTCCATCCGGTCCAAAGCCACTCAGCAGCTGGCCCCAGCCACCCACCAGCAGCAGCTCTATGGCCGCAGCTCAGGGGCCGTGGCCATGCAGGGCACGCCGCGCACCTTGGCCGTGCAGCGCGGCATGATGCCAAACCTCATGCCCACGCCGGCACCATACAATTCAATGAACATGACACCCCTCAATGCCATGTCAGCCGGCTATCGAATGCCCCAACCCATGATGAACAGTGGTTACCATGGCAATCCCCCTTACATGAATCAGCCAGCTCAGTACCCCATGCAGATGCAGATGGGCATGATGGGAGGGCAGGGTTACCCGCAGCAGCCTATGCAGCCCAATCACCACGGCAACATGATGTACACTGGCCCCTCCCATCACAGCTATGCTGGTGTCCCAAAACAGTCACCTTACATGAGCAGATGAGCAGCTAAGAACTGAAAAAGGAGACATGAAACCAGAGCTGATACTCGCTGTACTCTAAATGTCCGTTACTCCTGTTCATCCTCTCCAGTGCCACGGCAGGCACCAGGGAGTGTAGGTGATTGGAGACAGAGAGGGTCTTTGGGTTTCCTGTTTTTGTATGTTGTCATTTTGTCCCTTTTTCTTTGGGCTCGTTTCCCCTCCCCTCCCAGCTGGCTGTATATGGGAGCAACTCGGTAGGATTCCAGGTTGCGGTGTGTACGTGGACCTCAGCCGTGCTATGCTGCTTCAGGCCAGGCTTACACAGTCTTCTGTAATGTGGTTTCACCCATGGGAATGGGGGGGGCGGGGGTGGGAGTCTCCTCCTCATGATGTGCAGGAGGAGAGTAGGGGAGGACAAGAATGACGAGGAAGATACACAGAGAAAGACAATACAGGACTACCTTGCTTTGTCAGACTGCTATTGAAAAAACTGGTTAACTGAATATATTCAACCATGCACACAATCTTTTAATTGATATAGGAAGCCTTACCTTGAGAAAAGAGACAATGAAACATTGTAGGCGGACTCTTGTTTTGTTTTGTTATACATAATGTTGAATCTTATTTTTGTTGTTGTTTTTGTTGATTGTTTTTTGAAATACTTGTGTGCAGTCCGACCTCTTATATGCTTTGGTCTTTATATGTGTGGCATTCTGAAATGGTGATACACCCTCTTGCTCTCAGAAAACACCCAAACATCTGTGGCCACTCAGTCAGATGGCTTTTCATCCAGTTCCAGAAAAGCCGAGGAGCAGGGCCCTCCGGTGTTTGAGGTGTTGAGCTGTTTCCAGAGTCTCTGTTTTCCCGGATGGACGGTGTTGTACCAAAAACAGCAAAGACACAGAAGAGACAAGCGCGTTACTGTCTTATTATATGTCCATAAATAAAACAAGTAGCATTATTTTCCAGTTTGCCGCCACTCTGAAACGTTTAGATGTAAATATTCTGGTACTTCCCAATATCCAGCACACACATATACACACACATACACACAAACACACACTGGCTAGCTATCTCCAATTTGTGGCTAGCTCAGGAAAGTGCAACATTCAGCTGTTCTTGTCCACACTCCACTGACAGACGGTGTACTATGTCAGCCTTTTTTTTAGCAGTTTAGGGAATGCAGAACAAACGATGGGATTTATATTTAACTGCTTTAAGGAAAGTCGGTTAACTATAGCTGACCTCCCATCCTTAAGTGTTAGTGACCCAAAGAGGTCGAGGAGTCTGCTTTTGAATGGTGTATTCTGCTAAAACTGTATATTTTTTTGTAATTGTACTTTTCTTTTCTGCAAAATTCTGCACTCCCATTGGCTAGAAACATGGCAGTAGACAGTTACCCTTTGTAAAAGGTGTGCCTAAATGCCTGATCTAGTGCGTGGTTTGGCCCTCACATGGAGGCACACTCATATAAAAGCAGGGTCGGAGGTGAGTAAGTGTTCGAGGTCCTGTTGGTTATGGCGTTCAACTGGCAGGGGTGAAACGGTTGACCTTGTTGCTCCATGTACCAGTATTCAAAGTCAAAAGAGGAGTTTTCATTTTGTTACAGACCTGACATTGCATACTTTATTTGTGTGTATTGTTCTGTTCTGTACTTTTTCTTGTGTTTCTTTCTGAATTTTATCAGACTGGGCAGCTTTCTTTTATGACACAAGCTGACTCTTTTTGACTTTAGAAAACCTATTGTAGAGAAAATGTTTTTTCTATAATATAAAAGGAAACTCTGACATTGATATTGGTACTGTCATTTTTTTCACTTCTGTTTCAGGAAAAAAAAACTACATATTTTTTAGCTCGCCTCTTGGGTAATAATTACTAAGAAATTCAAAATTTAAAAAAATTACCACTCACTTTTAGTGACTTTAAGATGCCTTTAACCTCTCCATTCCATCTCATCTCTAGAGTTTTTCTATCTTTGTGTAGTATATTAATGCTATTTTAAACAAAAGGAATACAAATATCTAAAGGTCACTCGGCATTATTATTTTTATTTTTTACTTGTGTGTGTATAGGATGACTTCCTTACATTTAAGAGGCATGTAAAAAGGAGCTCAGTATATTTCTGTCTGTTTATATCGCTTCCCTTTTTGTATCCTTTGTAATTGTACATGTTGCGTTGTATGCTAAGAGAGAGAGCGCAAAATAAAGAGAGCAGTGACAGCTGGGCACACAGTGAAGGTTGATTTGCGCTCAGCGGCCTCAACTCTCGACTCTGTCCCTGTATGTATTTCCATTTATTCTGGTTTTTTTTTCTTTCTTTCTTAGCAAGTACTTTCAAAGAACTCTGTACATTTTAACATAAAATGAAAATAAATTATGTTGAGCCATTCATGTTTACCTTGAGCTTTTTAAAGATTCATCTGAGTCTGTTGTACAATTGAACTGAAATGGTTGTCATCTCAATCCACTCCTTTGAGATTTGCTCCAAAAGGTACAAAAATGCTATTATTATACCATGCACATTTTCCAAAATAGTGAACCCTCTTGTATAAACTGAATATTTTGTATTTGGAATTGCTTTTAATTTTTAAGTACAAGGAAGGAGTTCTGCACATTAGGTACTGGACCAATTGTGACAACCTTACATACAGCAGACGGGTTAGTGGTGTCAGGCACTGGCATGGGTGTCATTTACACTGGGGACATGTCCCCACTGCTTTTTGAAATGGCCGATTTTGTCCCCACCTCTTTTTAAAAGTTAAAAATGTTCTGGAAAACAGCTTGCACCAAGAAATGTTCATTTAGAAATGAGAACGCTTTTTATTTGCACAAGAAGAAAACATACAATGCAGTGTAAATATAGAAGAAACAATGTGCATTGTCCAATGATGCATATGGATGACTGTTACTTGTGCGGTCGACATTATTGTGCATCTTATGCTTTGTATTTTCGTATTGTTGCCTCTGTAGTAGCCTAGGCAACGCCCGTTTGATGCGCAGTTATGCATTCGTTTCCCGACCTCATACCGATCCCCCCCATTACATTGCCTAAAATCACATATGTTTAATACTGTTTAAAAAATGTTTTTTCATCTGAGCCCTTATGTCCCCACTTTTTAACACTAGTACTGTAAAACAAAGCGGCAAGGACTTCATTCTAAGTGTTATTTAAATGCCCCTTAAAGTATTCTTCATAACATTAATACTAGTTTAAAACTCAAAAACTGCTAATGTGTGTCATCGGGACTGTGTGGTTTGATCACATTTGACTGACAGTGCTGGCAACCCCACAACTGTCATCAGATTCAGATTCAAATGCTGTTAAACTCTGATTGGTGCACAGAAGTATGTGACCTCATGTTTTTCCCTACAGAGCCCTGTCCATTTCAAACCAGTGAGAAAAGGAATTATGGAAATCTTGCATGTAAAATAACCAACACTGCTCTAACTTTGGCATAAAATGGTGTTTTCATGTAAGACCTGAAGCTGATTGAGAAGATGGATTTCAGGGTCTATAAATTCTGCTGTTTTCCACATTCCTGTTCCAAGTTGTAATTTAAGTGGATTGTCTTCCTCACTGCTATTGAGGATTAGGATGCCATCTACCTGAGCTTTGCTTATGAAGGGCTGAAGGTGTCATTAATTCTGATAAGTAGCAAATAGATCAGGGAAAGACCAGATTCTGTTACACTTTAAGAAATTCAGTTTCACAAAGCTTCACATCGTTAGTAATTAATTGATCAATTTTACCTCATAGTTAGCAAACATTGCTAATGGACTTACAGGCATTAGTTAAGTCACTTATGGAACTGCTTTTACCACTTGTGGCCACTAGGTGTCCCTGTAGAATGTGAGCATGTCATGTCAAAAAGCTTTGATGTGAGGGTGTTATCCCCTTGCCCACTTCCATGTTCAACAAAATGCAAATACACAGAATTTGGGGGTGTCATTCAGGTGGTTTTAGGCTGTGAATGACATGGTCTTGACTGTACTGATTGGTTTGCAAGTCCTTGGTAAAAGCAGTGCCCCACAGGGCAGGACACACCAGAAGAGGCAGCAGCTCAGAGTACTTGCCTCAGCATCTTCATCACGCATGGGTCCACACATACCTCTGTAACTAAAACAAATAACTTTTTTATACCACACAAACGGAAGACCATGAAGATTTGGAAGGGGGAAAGGCTGACTGGTTGAGTGCATTTAAAAGTGGCATCTTTTATGCAGATTTCCACGCTGAATTGTGCTGCTGATGTGTGTCAGTACAGTGTATTGTTCATAACGTTTACAGAATCCACAATAGTCATGAGAGATTTAGCTTTTTCTGCATCAAGAAGCTCTTTATGATCATAACAGATGGATAAGGCTATGAACCGGCAAAACTGATCCCTGAGATCTCAGTTTAGTATTTTGAACTGATGTCTTTGCTCTTCTGACCCACTAACATTTGCTGTAAGGATTCAACTGATGATGCTGAGAGGGTGAGATTTCTTATAACCTTTGCATGTGTGCAGAGGCTTTGTCTTAAGGATGTGGGCTGCATTTGGAAACAAGGTGGAGCTGCAGACCGTGAACTCTCAGACATCACAACTATAGGACATTTTATTCATTGTGCACCTAGTTTTCATTCCTCCACGTATTCTGTGTGTGAAGCTCTTAAAAATCAAATAGAGCTCTACTGGTTAATGCTCTTTTGCTGCTTTTGAATCATATCAGCTGACACGTTTGAGGGTTACGACACTGGTAGCTGCCAAGTGTTATTAGTGTTATTTGTCTTGTTTCTAATTGCAATGTGTTTTCATATATAGTCGATGTATTCTGCACAAGACACTTTAAAGAAATGGTGTGGTATGTTTGAAATATTGTAATTCTTTACAAAAAGAACCATGTTGCATCTAGTAGTGTCTTTATTTGTTGTCCACATAACATGTAGTGATCTTTACACAACAACAACAACAAAAATGCTTTTTATATGTCATTTTATTATGCATTAATAAGTATGACTTGAGCATCAGCACCCCATGGTACTCTGTGCAATGTTCATATTTGCTATTCCACTATAGGCTTGTTTGGGGAAATATATTTGATTTGCTATTTACATAACAAAATAAGATGTTTAATGAATTGTATGCTGCAGACTAACTGGGGACATTTTTGACTCTAAGCATTGCAGTATTCCTCTCAGTCAAGTTTCATATAAACCATGTCCCTGTATCTGTTTGTTTGAATGGAGAGGAACTCCACAAGATGAAATCTGATACTGGAAACAAAATGTCAGACCAGCTACATCTTAAGGCCAATCAGCGGGCAGTTTTGCTGGTGTTTACCGTCGCTCTCCCTCCATGGTCCAATCACAGCCAAGTCACGAGCCACCAGCTTCCGTATTGTTGACCTATGACTCTGTTAAGTAGGCAGGATTTTGTAGTCTCTGGATTGTCATTGGTGCGCCGTGCTCTTGTGTCCGTTCTCACACCAGGATCTGCTCCACCTAACGGGAAGCAACGACGGCTGCTTAATCTTTCATTGGGAGAAAAAGGTTGAAAGGCGAGACGAAAACGTACAATTTGTCTTCGGTAAGTCAGTTGCAGCGTATGAATGGCTCGAGTTGCGAATTGTAATATTTCAGTCAGACCTTCATCGTTATTTGAATGTAATTTCACCCCTGTACCGGGTGACGGGGCTTTTCCTCTGTCATGAGACTGAGGCAGGAGGAGGGACTGATGGAGCATCACGTATGGAGCCGGAGGCCTCCGACTGCTGTGCGATATAGAAAGCTAATTACTTGGTTAAACGTTTTATTGCGGCAACAATTATGTGTAGCTGCAATTTGTCCAGGTTCTTGTAGCGGTGAGTTATATCCGGTACGAACTGGACAGCTTTGCCGCATATTTAATGAATATTCCGGTGTCGTATTACCCAGGCAGCCGCCAGGAGTTGACGCTAAGACGAATACTTAACTTAATGGTACTGTGTCAAGTGAAACTCGGGAGACGTACTGGCCTCTTTGTGTGGAGAGAGCGATGCGCCAAACTCCTTTTAAAAAATGTAAATTTAATCTTGCCCCCTTTTAAATTGACCCATTACACTTTGTTCACATGAGCCATTCATTCACGTGTTGCTGTGAAAAGGTTTGTATAATGAAATGTATTGAAATGTAAATTTTATATATATATATATATATATATATTTAATGGCAGTGGATTTAGCAGGTAGTGTGGAAGACGGACTTCACTTATGGATTCAAAGATGAAAAAATATGCAAGGCTCTTCAACACATTAAATAACATGTCTTGTATTGACATTGTATACATATGATAAACATACATATTGAGCACACAGACAGACCCATTCTTTGCTACTGAAGTAAGCACATTGTATGATTAGTGCTTGTGCATTAGTGTAAAACTTCCACCAAGAAATGTGTCATGTGAGAGGAGGAAAGGCTGTCTTTTCAGTGGGCATGGAATTACTGTTATGTATTGATTTATTTTATTATTTGTCCGAACATTTGATAAAATACAGACTGAGCTTGGCTGGGTTAGAGGTTTTAAAATTATATGTAAAATAACTAAAATTCACTGTTGAATACTATATACTTTGTATATAGTACTATAATCCTCATGACATTGTTTAAAATACAGACTCATCCTTTTCTCATTTGAAATGCTTTGGTTTTCTCTTTTTATCATCAGCCTGCAGCCAAAATGATCCACAGCCTATTCCTAGTTAACGCCTCAGGGGACATTTTCCTGGAGAAGCACTGGAAGAGCGTGGTCAGCCGCTCCGTGTGTGACTACTTCTTTGAGGCACAGGAGCGTGCCACTGAGCCGGAGAACGTCCCACCCGTGATCCCCACACCACATCACTACCTTATCAGTGTGCTCAGGCATCGCATCTACTTTGTCGCGGTCATCCAGAGTGAGGTGCCGCCGCTATTTGTCATTGAGTTTCTGCACAGAGTCGTCGACACGTTCCAGGTTCTGGCTCCCTTGCATTTATCAGTCCACTTTTAGTTAAGTTCAAATGACTCGTATCTGACTTTAAATACCCATACCCTGTCTGTGTTCTTTGTTCTCAGGACTATTTTGGAGTGTGCACAGAGGCTGCTATTAAGGACAATGTTGTAGTGGTCTATGAACTACTGGAGGAGATGCTGGATAATGGCTTTCCGCTGGCCACAGAGTCCAACATCCTCAAAGAGCTCATTAAGCCTCCCACCATCCTCCGCACAATGGTCAACACCATAACAGGTACAGTCCACTTACATGTTCACCACAGGCCACAGTGGCTGTAAAATTCAAACTGAAATGGACACTTTCGCTATTTACAGGACAACTAAATGTTTAGAATATTATTTTAAAACATGATAGTGATGTTAGATCAAATGTGTGCCATGTGCACGTGAGGTGCTGGACAAATTAGTCCAGGTAATTGTTGTTAAAACACAAGAGGTCCCCTTAACACTTAAGTCACTATAGGTTGAACAGTTATTAAATCAAGTGGTACAGGTATTTACACTATGGCATGTTTATTAAGGTGTTGTGGTGTTTAAGAGCAAAGCTTTAATCTTCCATTAGCTTTTTATATGCAAATGTGTTCATGGTGTTGTCACTTGGCAGGAAAAAAAAAGGTGTTTTTAATCTTTTAGTTTCAGAAAGCTGAGATCCCATTCAGATAAAAGGGAGGTCAAAGTCACAAAATAACACTGTATGGAATCCGTATCAGCCGTCAGTCTGAATTATGGCAGGAACTATTGCAACAACCTCTTTCTGTGCGCTGTGTGTTTCACATTTGGTTGATGTCTGTATTCCAGGCAGCACCAATGTTGGTGAACAGCTCCCCACAGGCCAGCTGTCGGTGGTGCCATGGCGACGCACTGGAGTCAAATACACCAACAATGAAGCCTATTTTGACGTGGTGGAGGAGATCGATGCTATCATCGATAAATCAGGTATTGCTCTGAACAGCCTGCTGGTCAAACACTTCACTGTATCGTTGCTGTACCATTGCTTCATTATTTAGCCACTCTGTTGGTTATGACTGCATTTCTGTTAAGTTTCCACAGATCACTTGATGGAAAAATGCAATTGACAGGTCTCTTTCTATTAAAATAATAAAACAAAACAAAACATAAATAGCGTAGATCTTGATAACTTAAATTATTGCATGATATTTATCGTGATAACATTGAATGCACATTGTAATGTAATTTGTCTGTATTCATTTGCATGTTTGAGTTAACAATTAACAACATTTTGTTTGATGTTGGAGTTTGGTCAGATAAAAATACTGAACACTGAACAGTATAAAATATCAGCTAACACTAACTATTAGTGTTAAAATCATCAATCAAATCAATCAAAAGTCTTTGCTCTCTGTCAATTTCTCACATCAACCCCCAACCCTCCTCCTTAGGCTCCACTATTACAGCAGAAATTCAGGGAGTTATTGATGCCTGTGTAAAACTGACGGGCATGCCCGACCTCACTCTCTCATTTATGGTGAGTTCCCTCTTTTCCAGAATTTCTAAACCTCTTGTGTAATTTCAACAAATGCGCTAGCCACTTTTTATGTACCCAGTGGATCCACACTATCAGACTCACATAGAACATTTGTAAATACATACATAATTGCAAGTCAGATCTAAAGAGTATTAAATGTATCGCAGGGATGAGTACTCACAGACGTGTAGACTCCACCAGACTCCACAGATTTTTAAGAAGTTTAAGAAGTTATTATAACCCTTTTTTGCTTTAGCCAAAATGCTTCAGAAAGAAGCACATGAAGTAAAAATAGTTTAAACAGCTGGCAATACAAAAGCCATCAGCAAAAGCAATGGAATGATCTTTACAGTATAAGTATGCACATTTTATTTTACTCACCCCTGAACCATTCCGTCCCTCTGCCTCTCTTTCCCAGAATCCTCGGCTGCTGGATGATGTCAGCTTCCACCCGTGTGTGCGGTTCAAGCGCTGGGAAGCTGAGCGGATCCTCTCCTTCATCCCCCCTGACGGAAACTTCCGGTTGCTCTCCTACCATGTCAGCTCTCAGAAGTCAGTGTTTTTCATTCATGTCACTTTATGGAAAAAGCACATAAAGATGAAACACAACAACAGAATCACAAAACAGTAGCAGAAAAATATGACTCTGACTGCTGTTGTTTGTTGGCCTGCTTCTTTTGCAGCCTGGTGGCGATCCCAGTGTACGTCAAGCACAACATCACCTTCCGGGAGGGGAGCTCCCAGGGACGTTTTGACTTGACCCTGGGACCCAAACAGACCATGGGCAAGGCCGTGGAGTCAGTCCTAGTCAGCAGCCAGCTGCCCCGGGGTGTCCTCAATGCCAACCTCAACCCCTCCCAGGGAACATACACCTTTGACCCAGTCACAAAGGTACTTAGAAATTTAATGTGAGTGTGTTTTATAGGCCTTAAAGAAGGAAGAATGGTACATGAACATAGGAATGAAAAATGATGGCTAGAGGTCAGTTTTGTTACATGGAAGCTGCAGGTCTGAAATGATCTTAATTTATACCAGTCCTTTCTAGGATCAAAGATGCCACCATTTGCTTTGGTGTGACCTTTTTTTCCAAGTGGTAGTGATCTCATATTTCCATCTTGATGTTTTGTGTTTTGGCTAGTTGCTGTCATGGGATGTTGGTAAGATCAACCCGCAGAAGCTTCCCAGTCTGAAAGGCACCATGAGCCTGCAGGCTGGGGCCTCCAAACCTGATGAGAACCCCACCATCAACATCCAGTTTAAGATCCAGCAGATGGCCATCTCAGGTACACACACACACACACTGTTACCATCATCCTTCGTTTCTTGTAGGAATAGATTCACATTTTTATCATTAACTAATCAATATAATTTTCACTTTATATTTTGAATTGAGAAAAATTTGAACTCAACCCCCACACATAAGAGAAGCTTTCGTCACATAGCCTGCTCAGCTGCTAACCACCTGACTGTCCCATGCTGTGAGCACAGTGACCCAGTGACCACTAGATGGTGCCAAAAGCAATAAATACGCCTCCTCACATGACATCAGAATGTACTCTGTAAGATATTCTCTGGTATAATTGTTTCTTATAGCAGTGTTAACTCATTTTAGATTGTTGTTAACTTAATGTATTTACATATATTATTATATGATTTACTTTAATGATCATCTTCAGCTATAGAGTGATGTGGGTTAGTTAGCAGACACTAGTATGTGATTATTTTATACAGGATTGTAGGTAATATGCAAAGCAATATTGCCTAAACTTCTTTGCCTAAAATCCTAATTTCACAACATAGAAGGCAATATGACTAGCATGCCTTTAATCCATTAAGTACATTGTTTTCTGTGTATTTTTAAAAACTACAGTGTAAGCAAGCACAGCTGTGATTAGCCCCATATTGTGCCTTTCATGTATTACCATTACATTTGACTCACAGTGCTAAACATCTGATTTTCCTAAAAATATATACCAGGCCATCTTTGAAAAACCCAAAAGGTAATTTAACAACAATTGCTGCTGTTCTGAAGGTATTCCCAGAATCCTCAAAGACTCGTCGTTGCTCTTCATCTGGATAGAAAAATATTCCATCTGCTGCTTTTTTTTTTTTTTACTTTTTTTTTTTTTAACGTGTTTCTCAATTTGTGAATGTATTTTCTAATCCAGGTGGCATGAAATGAAGTACATGTCCTTGCACAAGCCAAATATTAACAGTTGGTTCATGTTTTACAAATTGAGCACAAACGTATATATGTCATGTCCAGCTACTATCTTTGTTTGGATTAGGAAAAAGAGGCGGAATTTAGAAAACGGTTACAAATCCTTTTTTTATCGTGCAGCCGACAGAATATTTTTTCATCCAGAAGGTTAAAAGAGTCTTTCAGGATTCTGGAAATACCTTCAGAACAGTGGTAAGTGTTAAACAACCATCTGGATTTTTCAGAGTTGACCAGGTATACCTTTTTGGGAATATCAGATGCTGTGACTCGAATGTAATAGAAGTACTGAGCAGATGGCAGATATAGAGTGAGGTGGTGTAGAAACCTCATGCTGACATCTCTGTAGTTGCTGTAGCCTAATCAGATCTCTCTGGAAGGTCCATACATTTGTCACCACCCACCATCTTCACACATTCAAGCCAGATTAGTTTAGTTGTTGGTGCCAGTGTTTGTGCTTGTCCTGTAACACAAGTTTAAGTGCACATCAGAATGTGTGTAGAGAAGTGATTGGTATTTTTGTCCTTCAACAGGTCTGAAGGTGAATCGACTGGACATGTACGGTGAGAAATACAAACCTTTCAAAGGCATCAAGTACATGACGAAGGCTGGCAAGTTCCAGGTGCGGACATAAAGACTACTGCTCATTGACTACCGGACCAAACCACCATGAGACTGAGGGGTGATGTGACATGGGATGGGGGTGCATCCCCTGTGTATATGCATTTCAGGATTTACATACAAATATTGGAGGCTCCTTGTAGCAGCTAAGAAAGGACTGTTGCACATAGAAACAAACGTCTGTTGAAGTAAAAGCGTCACATGTCCAGTAACCTGGTTAGAGCTTTGATGGAGAGTGGAGAAATTGAACCAAGTGTAATAAAACATTTCCATCTCTGTCCAAGCTGAACCCAGGCTAAACCCAACTAATCCCAATATATATATTTCTCCTGATATATATACTGTCAACACCATTTTTCACTCATCATTTTAATCCTGAGCCCGTGTCAGTTCAGGCTCCTTCATGTTCAGACTTACATTTCAGACACTTTCCACACAGTATTTCATTGTCTGCGGCATGTTTGTCTGGACAGATGTGAGCTGGTGACTGACTGACTGTTTTTCACACTCCAAACAGGAGAATTAGTATGAGTATTAGACCAATAGTATGTCAAATTAGAGCTTCCCCAATAATATGATAGCATGAGCTGTATAGTGTGCCAGAAATGATGTGTTTTCCCATGTCAGAGGTGAAGAGACAACATCAGCATTGTCTTACAGCACAGTTGTACACCAAACGGAGTCAAGGAACTAGTGGGAGGTGATTGGGTGGATATGCTGTAACAGCCTATACTACTTTTTTTTTCTATAAATCAGTAGGACAGTTAAACCTCTATTGTTTTAGAAAAACCTAAATTAAAGTAAAAATAAGCGGTAAGTTTTATAGACCATGGTCCTATGTTACTTTTCTCTGATCCTTAGGAAAGAGTCCTCATTGCAACCTACCATTGAAACTTGATACAACTGTATTTCTTCTTCCTCTCCTGTCCAGTGATTCCTTTTTCCAGCATTCATCCATTTTCTTTTTGCTTTTCTGTTTGTTCTGTTTTTGTACTCCTCTTCTCCTCTTTACAATTATTTGATGATTTTGTCTGCAGCACTGGAGTGAGCACACTGACACATGAGAATGTGACACTGGAACCGTCCTCAATCATGCACTTTCACATCTGCTGGTACTAACATTTCCTTTCCTTTTTGATGCAAGTGAGATGGATGTTGAGTGACTGGAGCTGTTTGAGCTATTTATTACTCTGAAGGTTTCTGGGAGATTTTCAGGTACATGCTCACCTGTTTTATTCAACTTTAATGATTATTTATGAAACAAAACAAAGGAACCAGTTATGTCTTGTGTACAATATTTCCCATTTCCGCATGCTGTCATTAAATTCCTAAAAGTTTAAACTCTACAGAAGCTTGTTATTTAACCGAACAGTATGAGTGATTTCCTCATCACTTTTTGTTCTCAACATATAGAAACATTTGGCCAAGAAAAAGATTTCAGATCCTGTCAGTTTGGTGCTGAACACTGTGATCCAAATTATCCAAAAGGATGCTCTCAGTGCATCACAACCCTTACAGTCAGAGAAACAGTATAATATCACTTTAATAACTCAAAATCAAAAGAAAATGTGTTGTGGTTTAGTGGCCAGATACCTCAGAAGAAACAAAGGTTTGCATTTTGTGTGTGTTTATTAAACAGCCTCCAATGGAGTGTTAAAACGGTGTAAAGAATAAAGATTTGATGTGTTATAACTGAGTGATAACACTAATTATTGAATGTGTATTTTACTGTGGAGTTAAATATTGTGTTACCAGTCGTAAGGTCCCTTGCAAATGATTACTTCAATTAACAGATTTTGAAGCTACACTTCTGATGAATATTCATAATAGCATTTTAATGGGTATTTTTTTATGTTTTCAAGCATAGACTAATGTGCTCATGTTGTGAGCCTATTGATATGTAATTTATTAATGGTGAGATGGTTTGCCATGGATCAAACGCACAAATGTTTTCAATGCACAGCGAGCTACAAACTTCAAGTTAGATTACATTGTAGTTTAGGGACCCCCACCTGAGAAGTTTGATTTAATGCACCATTATAAAACCGTCTGTATTGTGCAGTCATAATTATGGAAAGAGTTGTTTCTATTTCGTTCTGACACTCTTAACTTCATATGCAGTGAATTACAATTGCTGCAGTCCAGAAACTGAACCAGCATCATATGTTATTATGCATAGACTCCTTGGAGTCCTGCATCTTATTACATTTGCCACCATAACTTCCAAAGCTGCGTATGTGTTGTGGAAACAAAGTGGAGCAGTGGCTGATGACTGACAAGATATTGTTTGGTCAGTGGAATTTAAATTTTCCATAAGCAGATTTGAACCATGTCTTTATCTAAACCTCCATCCTTTTGCTATAACTCCTTTTCTGTAGCTAAGGGTGGTGTCGCTCATAAGACTGACCCTCACTTGTGATGAAAGGCAGCTGAGATACCTGAACACTGCTCCCCTTCAACTGAACAGAGCAAGCCAAATTTGTTCAGGAGGGAGGCAGGGCAGCAGACCTAAAAGGTCCTGATCCTCATCCCCCCTCCTGATGTCACAACATCTGGTTTAAAACCCACTCATGACGTCACAGTCATCTGATTATAACCCGCTCTTTGACATTTAATAAGGGCAGTTTTCAATCATTTTAGGACCTCAAAAATACCACTGAAACTCAGCATCACAAGGACCACTTTTAACCCCCACATCCCCATTGTATGACGTCACTCTCCCCGCCTTGCTCCAGCTGGCAGGACTCCACTCCATAATTTACTGATGACTTTAACCCCTCCAAAAGATGCAATCCCCCCTCTCGTTTCCACCTCCGGCACCATCGACCAGACAGCAGATTTAAGTCAGACTTATGTCATCAGGCTCTAACTTTTTCCTCCCTCTCCCCCTTTGTGCATGGATACTTTTTTAAGTGGAAAAGATTTTGTAGTATTTTTGGCTCGAAAGTTCTTTTATTAATCTAAGTACTTTTGTTAGATTTGAGCTAATTTCTTTTCATTTTGCAAACGCGTTTAAAGGCTGAAGTGAAGAGGAATATCGTGGCATTTAAAGACCCATTCATCGCAGGTGGTAGGTTGCCTCTTTTATTTCATTTTTTTCCCCTAAGGATGCAGGGGTGCTAACTCAAGTTAAACTGGTGAACCCACTGTTATGGGTTTGTTTGCACAACTGTGTAAAAAAAAAATTTGGGAGCTGCATGTTTTAGCTACAGTTTATATACCAAGACAGCTGGAAGTTGCGTGAAGATATGGTAGCCTATTTATGGATGCATGTTGATGCTTTTTCTCAAGTAAAAATATTAAGACATTTATTGGTGGTCGTCTGACGTATAGGATAAGCACCGATATCTGCTAGGCTATTTACCTGTGCAACAGAGTCTGGGACTGTCAAGTGGATGTAAATCAAAATGTGTGTTCACACCAGGGGAAAGTGCGGTTTTTGTCACCTAAAGCAATTAGCCCAGTGTCCTCGCTCACAGCCCCAATGTGTTTTGTGTATCCTGCTGTAGATAATGAGCATTATCTTTATGTAAATCTAGGGATGCCTGTTAGTTTTTATCTGATTGCTTTGATCGGTGTGGGCTGGCGGGACGCAGTAACAGTAGCAGAGGGGAGCGCCTTCACATCTCCCGCGACAAAAGTGCTAATTAAACCACGTGCGGAGTTGGCAAAGCGCGTGCTGCAGCTATGCAGTGGCGCTGCCTGTAGTTAAATATGTCAGCCGAGTCTGGGTTTATAATAATATAAGCATTTATGTGTAATCCCACACTACTTGAATGTAATTCCCCTGCAACATTTATCTGTGGTCTAATCTTTTTGCCGTTAGCTAAGTGGTGGTTGTTACACCTTCACAGGGGACACAGAATACTTTTTAGTTTTTGTCCCGAACTAAGAAGAAGTTTGGTACCCTGAAGTATACTTGAACATACATGTAGAAAAATAATTTGTGGTGAGCCAACAGTGCCATTCTGCTAAATGTTTAGTCTGTGCGTTAGCTTGCTAGCAAAGCTGTTAACAACCTTAAAGTTAAAAATGTTTAATTTTAGGCTACTGTAAATTTTTTAATTGTGGGTATACATTTAAATGTGGTAACTACCTATTTGTTACAGCGCAATGTTTTGGGGAAATTATTTGTTACTGAACAAGTCTCTTATTTATTTTTTATGAAGTTGCAGTTGGTGTTATGCTGGCAGCCAGAAAGTAAAACAACATCAAACACTAGCAACAATAAATTCTGTTGCAATAAAAGCCAATTTGTTAATCCCCCATTTAATTTTGAAAATTAAAAAAAAAAAATTAAGATTTAAAATTTTAAATCCCTATTAATGCACAAGCCCACTGGGTAATGTTAAAGTAGCCTACACATTAGGTAAATTCAATTTAGGTGCTTTATACTCTCCATTGCATTGCTGTTAAACTCTAAAAAACATGTTCAGTGCAAGCTGGGAAACCAGTCAATAGCAAAGAAACACTGGGTTTTCTTAGCACAATTCACTTTATTGACGGTTGACTGCATCATGTGACCACTAGACAAAGAGGACTGTCCCTGGCATCAACATATCACCCCCCCGTCTTTCATTCAGGGAGACATAAGCCCTCCGTCCATGTGGGGTCTGCCATTAAAACACAGTATCTTCTCAAACTGCTCACGTAGGTCTGTATGGCTATGAGCCAACTGGATGCATGGCACCAACAGCTGTGTTTGGAAACCAGACAGTATCCAGACAGCAATCAGGGGCGTCAGACTGAACTCTAATATAGGGGAAAGCATTAGTATTACCAACTGCCACACAGCCAATAATACCAACTATTTGAATTGGCATCTGACAAGATAATATTTGGTCAATCTGATAAATGATAAATGTAATACAATAAACTATTGGGTTTTCAATTTTGCGTCATCTTTGTTTCTTAGTTGACCTTGCTTTATGTAATGGACACCTACAGCATGATCAAAGCACAGTCTGATGGCCTGTATGTGTAGGTTACATACTATACTATAACTGCTTCCTATCTTATCTGTCTTTCTTAGATAAGATAGGCGTATCTCTCCAACCAGCTATGTTTATTTGATGGGTATAATCTAAAATTGCAGATAATCTAGAAATCCACCATTAAATACACAGATGTCCACTTTTCCACAGACACGCATAAAGGCAAAATTCATTTGCATGTCCTCACAAGATAAGTGGTGTTGGAAGCTTGATGGCTGTGACTACTTTAAGTGGTTATTGTTGGTTTTGGATAGTTCTGTTTGTGGCTTAATGGAAATGAAGAGGAAAACACTATTGGCATTGCTTCTCATTTGGCCAGGCAGGGTTGTATACAATTGCATGGTTCTCTTCGTTCCCTCAAAGGTCAGCAAGTTGAAGTTTTGTAGTTGGTCAGTCGTGCAAAATCAGATGTCAGCGTCCAACTGAAATTAAATTTTATCATTTTTTTGTCTGCTATAAAATGCATATGCTCTATAAATCACTTGTCCTGTTTTCTCAGGAACCAAAAGGGAGAAATTTATAATTCATCATATTTTTTGGTTTCATGATGGCGCCCCCTAGTTTTGTATTTGTTCGACGGAATACTGTTCTGTTACACCAGTGTTTGTAAAAAAAAAAAAAAAAAAAAAACTATTTGGCTACATACATTGTTGTGTTGGCCAACTTTGACAACAAATTCACATATTTTATGTGGGGCATATCAAAAGGCATATTCCCTTCAAATTCACACTGAACAACAAGAATTGGTGCAGAGATATATTATAGACACTGACCATAAGACATAGTGCAAACTTAGAAAATAAATGGATATGAATACTTTTTTTTAGCATGTTAATTAAATATGTTTGTTCTTATTCCTATGTCTTTGCTGTCTCTGCACACTCCCAGACTGTGTCCAGGCCGGGCAGACACTGCCATGTCTCCCCAGGCTTCAGCTACGCTTCCTAGACTGTGGTGGCCCACCAACCATCCCTCAGGGTAGCTGGGAAATATGGACTCCATACTGGAAGTTACCACCCTGATTCTTCAGGGCCACCCGGGTGACCAAGAACACGATATAATAATCAAGTTGTCCCTGGGGGGCTCAGACTAGAAGACAAGATGAACATTAAGCTAACAGCCCACAGAGTTAAGGGGATAAGGGCTTTCTCCAGCTGCTTTAATTTCTAGATAGACCAAGTCAACAGCAAAGACTGATCCAAGACAAGTTATCTACCTGCCAAACTGCTGTTGAGACCAGACAAACTTGCAGCAAGTGTAGCCAGATATTCGTGATACATTTGTGTCTGGTGCCTGGTGTTGATTTTAAACTCTATTTTTTTAAACTTAACCGTGTTTATCCGTGTTTTTCAATCTCCCTAATTAAGAGACAGAATAGGCATAAGGCAGGACACTGATCATGCCCAGGCCAAAGGCGGGACCTGGTCCGCCACCTGAGGACATTTATGAATTCTCCATGGACGCGGAGGAGGCTCAGTCTCTCTACTTGCACAGGAAATCCTTAGAGAAGACATCTCCTCTGAGCAAATACATTGAGACTGAACACGAGCAAGCGGGGCTCTTCTCTCTGTCTCCCGTCGATACCTCCCTGGACGCCACTGTTGACCTCCAGAAAAAAAGGAGGAAGAAATGTGGCGCCTGCACTCCCTGCCTCCGCAAAGACAACTGTGGAACCTGCGCAAACTGTCTAAACCGCAAGACGGGCAAGCAGATCTGCAGGCTGCGCAAATGTGAACAGCTGAAGAAGAGACAGAACGAGTTGGAGGTGAGCAAGGTACAGGCATGTTATTGTCTGATAATATTACATTTATTGTTTATGGGAATACTGTATTAGTGTTAGCATACCAGTAGTATTACCCAGTAGTATGTTTCAATGTGTTTTGGAGTCGCACAGCCCATACTGTCTCAGCGGCTTTTTCTTATTAAACTCAAGGGGAAACTATGAAATATTTGGCACAAAATTGATCAAAAACACTGCAAATGGTATTAATGCTAATTCAAAAGTAACAGTATTTAAGGCTGTTGCCAACATATCAGTCTCAGCACCACTCTTTATGTAAAAAAAACATTATTCATCCATGCAACCATTCTCAATGCTTGCTTATTACTGTCTCATGGGAGCATTCATAGAGCAGAGCGTTTGTTTGTTCTAATGTCTGTCTGATTATCAGTGACTGATAAATGTAGAGGAAAAATACCAAATGCTGGTGATGGGACAGCTATTTAAATTACTGAGATTTTCTGAACTACTTTAAAGGTTTTCTGCCAAAGTGAGATTTTATTTCAGCCGTTACCTACAACCTAAAACACACACATCATTTTCGTTACACACTCACACTGGGGGTTCAACTCAACTCAGCTCAACTCAAGGTACCTGAGCAGAAGACCAGAGCAGAGCAGGGAGTGTATCCATCCACCAACTTGCTGCAGAACTTTCATTACAGACCATTACAGACATGGTGCTCCTGCTGCCATTCCTTATCTGTCAAGCCTAGCCCTGCTTCTCCTCAGGCTGGGTTTAGAGGGCTAGTGAGTTGCACGTGCCATGTATTCATAGTGCATGTACAGTATGTTATAGCACTTACCCAAATGGCAAATGACACACACTATGATGGGAACGCATGTGGCATTGTACTGAGAATTAAAACTCAAAACTTAAATTTATAAATGTACATCTTCAGTTTAATATTTTACTCTCCTCATGGCAACTCCACTCCTGTCTCAGCTTCTGCTTGTGAACATAACTGCTGTTTCACAGAGCCTGAACCGATGGAAGTAATTGTCCTGCCAACTGAAATATATTTATAGAGCACACTTCATACAATGATGCAATGCTGTGTGCTTTACAAACATGATTAAACGATTACTGGTTACACTATAACTACTAAAACAAATAGTATATCAGAAAATCCAATTATAACGAGTGGTTAAAAGCACTCAATTGCTAATTATCTCTACTGTTAAAGGTACTTTAATAGAAAATCGCAAAATATGGAAAAGATGGCAGAGACCAAAGCAGCCTCATTGTCACTGACGTGGCCCTGGTGGTTACACGTTCTGATGACAATCACAGGCTGAATCTTGACTTGAAGCACATACGCAACATGCTATTAGATGGTCTGCTTTTCTCTGTTTTGAACACACAGTAAACGGAGTATCTTTGGGTTTAGGACTTGGTCGGACAAAACCAAGACATTTGCAGACGTCAGTTTGTGATTTCAGCTTTTCAGCTTGGCATTTCATAGATCAAGCGATGAATTGATTAATCAAGAAAATAGCCAGTAGATGAATCAATAAAAAAAGTAATTGCTAGTTGAAGCCCTAGTTTCTTTCATAAGATACACCATTATCAGTACCTCACCTTTATCTACATTTAACTTGGCCTACTGTGAGTGCTGTCACTATACGTGTATTCAGAAGGTTTTTGAGTCGACACATGCTCCAGCCTATGAGGATGTCCCAAACAGAGCTGCAGCTGTATTATAAAGCAGCTAGTGAGGCTGTCCACACACACACACTAATATATTTAAAGTAGAGATCTGAACTTTGTCTTTAACAGTCAGAAAAACAGAGGGGCTTATATCTACCTTAAATGTAGTTACTAAATAGAGAAAGTATGAATATGTGCTTGTTGTGTGTGTGTGTGCTGAGGATATAAAGATGTTGTTAAGCAGATGTTGCACATTCTACTTAAATATTCTTCTAAAGATAAACGAGTGAAAAAGTTTTGGTGTGTTTTAACAGACTGTGAGTGGACTGTGTGTGTGTTTGCATGGTGGAGAGACTGTGAGTGCTACAAACAGCAGCAGTGGAGCATTCCTGCAGTTGCCTGGGCTTTGTCCTTTGACCTCTGAGGCTTCAAATGAGTGCGGGGGTTAACCTTAGGCCATTTCGTATTTGTGTGTGTGTGTGGGTGTGTGAAGAAAGAGAAAGAGCGCATGTTTTTAAAGTGTGCACTTGTGTGTAAATGGAAGTGCTCGTGTGTGTGTGTGTGTGTGTGTGTGTGTGTGTGTGTGTGTGTGTGTGTGTGTGTGTGTGTGTGTGTGTGTGTGTGTGTCAGCGTCTTGAACAGGGGGGATGGGCTGTAAAGTCAAGGAGGAGGACGGGAAGATGCAGTAAGTGGTCAGCAGTATTGGAGGAGGACAAGATGGAAAAAAAACTCTAGGCTTCTAAAGCGTGACCAAGGAATGGACACTTACTGCTCCTCCGAGGGCTAGCAGACAGCAAAACAAGCACATCGCTGCTGTTTCTGTTACCAACGTTCCCATACTGACCAACTTTCTCACACAACGTGATGACTAGACAATGTTTAATGGTTCTTTGTAATGACAAGAACTAAAAAGGGCAGGAGCTGTTAGATGGTATTAATAGGGTTGTACCAGAGTTTTTTGAAAGCCAATATTATTTAATGAAACATATACAGTCAGGTCCATAAATATTGGGACATCGACACAATTCTCATCTTTTGGGCTCTATACACCACCACAATGGATTTGAAATGAAACGAACAAGATGTGCTTTAACTGCAGACTTTCAGCTTTAATTTGAGGGTATTTACATCCAAATCAGGTGAACGGTGTAGGAATTACAACAGTTTCTATATGTGCCTCACACTTTTTAAGGGACCAAAAGTAATGGGACAAACTAAACAATCATAAATCAAACTTTCACTTTTTAATACTTGGTTGCAAATGCTTTGCAGTCAATTACAGCCTGAAGTCTGGAACGCATAGACATCACCAGATGCTGGGTTTCATCCCTGGTGATGCTCTGCCAGGCCTCTACTGCAACTGTCTTCAGTTCCTGCTTGTTCTTGGGGCATTTTCCCTTCAGTTTTGTCTTCATCAAGTGAAATGCATGCTCAATCGGATTCAGGTCAGGTGATTGACTTGGCCATTGCATAACATTCCACTTATTTGCCTTAAAAAACTCTTTGGTTGCTTTCGCAGTATGCTTTGGGTCCATCTGCACTGTGAAGCGCCGTCCAATGAGTTCTGAAGCATTTGACTGAATATGAGCAGATAATATTGCCCAAAACACTTCAGAATTCATCCTGCTGTTTTTGTCAGCAGTCACATTATCAATAAATACAAAGGAACCAGTTCCATTGGCAGCCATACATGCCCACGCCATGACACTACCACCACCATGCTTCACTGATGAGGTGGTATGTTTTGGATCATGAGCAGTTCCTTTCCTTCTCCATACTCTTCTCTTCCCATCACTCTGGTACAAGTTGATCTTTGTCTCATCTGTCCATAGGATGTTGTTCCAGAACTGTAAAGGCTTTTTTAGATGTTGTTTGGCAAACTCTAATCTGGTCTTCCTGTTTTTGAGGCTCACCAATGGTTTACATCTTGTGGTGAACCCTCTGTATTCACTCTGGTGAAGTCTTCTCTTGATTGTTGACTTTGACACACATACACCTACCTCCTGGAGAGTGTTCTCGATCTGGCCAACTGTTGTGAAGGGGTTTTTCTTCACAAGGGAAAGAATTCTTCTGTCATCCACCACAGTTGTTTTCCGTGGTCTTCCGGGTCAGTTGATTTGGCCACACCTAATGTTTTTGCTATCTCTCTGATGGGTTTGTTTTGATTTTTCAGCCTAATGATGGCTTGCTTCACTGATAGTGACAGCTCTTTGGATCTCATATTGAGAGTTGACAGCAAGAGATTCCAAATGCAAATGTCACACCTGGAATCAACTCCAGACCTTTTACCTGCTTAATTGATGATGAAATAACGAGGGAATAGCCCACACCTGTCCATGAAATAGCTTTTGAGTCAATTGTCCCATTACTTTTGGTCCCTTAAAAAGTGTGAGGCACATATAGAAACTGTTGTAATTCCTACACCGTTCACCTGATTTGGATGTAAATACCCTCAAATTAAAGCTGAAAGTCTTGTTCGTTTCATTTCAAATCCATTGTGGTGGTGTATAGAGCCCAAAAGATGAGAATTGTGTCGATGTCCCAATATTTATGGACCTGACTGTATGTCACATCATTTGTAACCATTTCCAAAACACAGCTATTTTCATGCTAAAATATTCCGATTTTTTAATTATTCACTATCTCGTAAAACTCTGGACTTTTTCAAAGCCTCAGAAACAGCATATAGACACAAGACACTAAAATGCTAGTTTATAATAAGAAGTATGCTAATTTAATATTCCGCATTCTTGAATGGAATCCATTTAATTTCTTTTTTTTTTACGAAAATAAATTTAGATTAAGGGCTTCTCTTATCAAAGTAGTATTGAACAAGTAAATGTAAGGATCAGAATATAGTCATTAAACTGCATCTTGTCCATTAGTGTTTTGGGTATAGCAGCGCCTGGGTGATATCCAACTCAGCTCGTAATAAAAGGCCAATAACTGCCGACTCGCGATCGTGATTTTTACCGTTGTTTTGACAACACCTCCCCACCACTCAGTATGTCCAAAGGAGTAGATCAGAGGTGTAGGTGACTTTGCAGACAAGGACATGACAAGAGGAAAAGGCACAAGGTTTGTTTAGCCACAAACAGGAAGTCAGGCTTCCCATCAGCATTGCTGTCCTGTCCTGCCTGGTAAGAGGTTTCTAAAGTGGCAGCAACAACACATGGGGGCACCTGCAAAATGAGAATAGTTTACAGGAACACAATTCAGTATTAAATCAACAAAAACAAGTTGTCTTAGTGGTTTATGGGACAAAAATGTGGGCTCTTGTCACTATTTGGTGGCTCAAGGCATAAAAAGAGAGACATGAAGGACTTTAACATACCTCTTAGACTATTGTGCAATGAAAGAGCTCCTCACACATGTAATGATAAGAAGAACCATTAAACATATTCATGCACACTTTTGCAAACAATGGACATCACAGTTTGAAATTTTAGGATCATGTCTTATGACTTCAGCAGCTGCAGAGAGAGAAACAGCCTTGTTTAAGAGGCTTCCTAATTGTAACCATTGTCGTTTTCACAAGCTCTCTTGTTGTTGAGGGCTAATAGAAGTTTACAGCCTCCATATTTCAAAATGCCTGACCTCTGAGGGAACTCTGCCCCTACTCAACCAAACCCTTTTCACCCATTTCATTCTTCATTCTTCAGCTATCTATACTGTCTGTCATGAATGTAATAGGGACACAGGAATATTTGTTACTGCTGTTTCAAGTTAGCCATGGCTAGTTCAGATTCAGGGCCAACCCACTCAAACTCAGTTTAGCCATCTTTTGATTTGCCAAATAGTCCGTCTATACTCGTTATACATCATAGTAACTCACAACATTGCAATAGATACACATCATTTTTATGTCTATTGGTCAGTCCACCGCTTTGGTCCAGACTGAAATATCTCAGATGGATTGTCCTGAAATTTAGTACAGACATTCATGTTCCCCTCAGGATAATTCATTTTCAGCTAGCGCCATCATCATGTCAGCATTGTCATTGTCAGCATGTTAGCATGCTAACATTAGCATTTAGCTCAGAGCACAGCCTGACAGAGCTGCTACTGTGGCTTTAGACTCTTAAGATGCTGTCGAATAGTCTTCTTTGCTCAGGAAGGTTCCTAACTGAGTGAAATGACACGGAAGTATGAGTGGCAGCCATGATAAGAGCTGGTCGAATTCTCTAAATGCTAAGGAAAGGTGCTTCAGTGCTTCCTTTCTTATCTCCTTAAGCTTAGGGTACACTGGACCATCCTTTACCAAAGGAAATGAGATAACGCCATCCCACAATTCCTTGCAGCAGCGACATTTAAAGCGACCACGGCAGACCCACGTCAATAACATAACACCATTGCATAATTACTTAGCCTAATGTAAGTGCAGTGGGATTCTTTTAGCACCGCGGTTGTCTTTTCCTAAGTTCTTATGAATTCTCCTTCACATCTTTCCTAGACCTCATGACGTTTTCCATCGAAGTCAAGGAAAAGTGTTTAGGAAAAGACACAGGACGTAATTTTTTGGACTATTCGCCCGCAGCCGTAGTCTCGTTTAAATGCACAGTTACAGGCTTATAATATTGGAGCAACATTGGAACTGATTATCTACTGTTGCAGTCATTACAGGCTGATCTGTGTGTGTCAGATAAGTAACCGAAATGTAAATGTAACATGAGCAAAAAGTGATTTTACCAAATTTTCAGTTGGTATGTTTCACTAGATCTGTTTTGTCATACAGTCATATTTTTTACTGATTATAGATCCTAACAATCTCTAATGGTAGGCAGTGATGCAAAGGTTATTAGGCTGGGAATTTATTTTAAAAAAATGGACACTGGCCAGTTATGTTGTCTGCCTCTCATAATGGAGATTGTCCCAGACCACAGCCAGGCCAAGCCTCCTTGTGGCCTCACCCTGCCTGTGACACTGTTGATATTGATATTTAATCAGATATTCAGTATTGTTACAGGATGATAACAGCTGCAGCTTCATTCCAAAGTACCACTATTTGCTGTCAAAGATCTTTCTTGGTCCACTATCTCTACTGACATGGTAAGTGTAGTGAGTTGGAGCAGCAGGAGATGTGCAGTAGGTGTAGCTTTTCTCCAGCTCTTAACCAAGTGTCCATTTATCTGTCAATATCCCTCCCCCACAATCCCTCCATCTCTGCCCTCTGACCTCTGTATAGATGTAGCAGCTGAGTCGCTGAGTCCCTTTGCCTGGAAACCACATCCTCCATCTTCTCCTGTGACAACTGCTCTGAAGCTCACTGTCGTACAATGAGAATATGGACAGCGGCTTTAACCTCTGGCTGTTCAAAATATCCCCTACTATTACATGTAAATGTGTGTTTTACTTATGAGCCTTTACCTTCACATAACCTTTTCTTATTTAATAGTCTGGTTGTGATTCCATACAGTCAATAGTGTACTTAGTGTACCTTCTAGCTACACTCCTTAAGACAGGTGACTGTAATTGTTCATATGTGTGAAATAGGAGGATAGAGGAGTGGGGTTAACAGATGGATGTGCAGTGCTTGTGTCAGTATAAAGAGTAGCACAGGCTAGCTTCATAAATACCATTCATTAGACTAATTAGTCTAATTGCAGGCAAACGACCCCAGCATCTTCCCCGTCTATCCTCCTGCTACCAAATGCACATTTTTACAACACACTTTCAGAACGGCTGCAATGAGCCTCCTTCCCATGTGTCTGTGTGTAGTGAATGTGTTTGAAAATGAAGGTGAGCAGGAAGAAGGGTTTGTTACAAGTTTGCGGGTCTGGGACGACTCTGATTTCTTATCTTATGTGAGTAGAGAACAGCAGCAGACAGGACGTTTGTGAATGAAATGAGGTTGACTGAAGGCATGTGTGCATCGGGATTATGAAACTGTCTAGGATTAGATAGGATTATGTGTGTGTGTGTATGTGTGTGATTATGCTCTGTCAGTGATTGCCAGGTGTCCGTTGAAGGCTGTGAAAGTCTGAAAGAGGAGGGAAGGTTTGATCGAATGGGAGATGTGCTAGATTATATTTCTTCCTTTTATTTCTGCATTAGTTTCTTTCGCAAAGACACAGTAGATATTTCTAAAAAGCCTCCCTTGACAGGTGGTGTCTGGCATTTAAATCAGAGTCAGATAGATACATAGCAGAGGATGTATTACTTCCTTTACTATCACTGTATTTCTGGTCCTACTACAACCACCCCTTTTGCTCTCTCTATAGCTTTTACTTGTTATAGTACTACCTCTATTCCAACAACTAGTGTTAGATTCAGAACGTAAACTAGTATTCATTCTACCACCAGTTATAGTATTATAACTACTCTTATTAATACTGCTGCCTTTACTGAAACGCTCATACTGCAGTGTTAGTACAACTACTGCTTCAAGTACTACAACTACCCCGGCCACCTGTAACGAAGCACACTGAAACCAAGCAGCCGCTCTCGCTGTCCGGCTTAACGCAAACACGCCTCTGCTCACACGTAAACACACATACTCACACACACATTCAGACACACACGTGGCCCGTCTGACGTCAGCAAGAGGGGATTTCCCATGCCATATGAGAGCGTCAGACAGACACCACAAATGCTGTGTCACAGTGAGGCTGCCTCGCCTCGCCTCACCACGCCACACTTCAGCTCCCTCTCTCTTTCTCGATTCTCTCTTTGCTTCTGTGTCTCTGTCTGCCTCTCGCTGTCTGTCCGCTTCGTCTCGAATCCGCTGCATCTTCACCAGCCTGCCTGAACTTTCTTGTCTTGTCTTCCGGCGATTACTAATTCAGCACCCCTTTTCACTCTTTGCTGTTTTTCATATCTGAACAGACCACTTTGCCGCACTCTTTGCGTTTGGTAAACCTCCCCATTTCACAAAAGCTGATCAGTGACAAGTTTTTTAAGAGGGCTTCGTTAAAAAAAGAGAAATGCATCTAGGCAGCGGTACCCGGTTGCTGATTTGGACAAAACCATTTCCCCTTTGGCTTTTGTGGTTATGTTCAGCACTCTGGCAAGAACGTGTACTGATGTCTGGTTTTAAAAGGTACAGGCTGGAGATGATCTTTCGCACTCAGAATGTAAACGTTATGAACATAGACTTTCAAAATATGCTTGGTATGTCACGGACTGTGTGTAAAGGAAATGCAAGCCCCAGGCAGCTTTGGTAGTGTTTCATGTGTATGCTTTGGAGATCACTGATTTGTATACATGATCACAGCTGATGATGTGTGATCTTGTGACAACATGACAACTTTGCTTATGGCACTTACGTAGCTTTAATGTGTAATTCTCTTATAAAATCGGCTGTTGCAACAAAGTGGCACCGTCATTTCTGTGTTCCTTACTTTGTTTTCGAAAGCCCGCATTGCTCAAGCCTGGCTTCGCACCAGGCACGGTCTCTGCTCGATGTGCTTCGTGGTGGTTGCCTGATATGCCCCGCCAGGTGCGCCAGCAATCCCAGTCCAGTTACGCCGTATGCTGTCTCTGACCACAGATGAAGCCCAGAGATACTCAATACGCCAACAGATAAGTAATTGTTTCGCCGAGGGGCCAGCGAGCTCGATGATAACTCCGGATGAGCACAGAGAGTGACCATCCCCAAAACACACATCACCGACACTTACACACACACACACACACACACACCCTCCCATCTCAATTTTTACTTCAGTCTCTTTTTTATGTCAGCCCCTCTTTTATGGTGCTGCACACACACATGCAAATACACACTCTCAGACCCTTTCCCTTTTTTTATTTTAACCTCCTCTTTTTACTAGTTCCAATATCTCTCTCTCTCTCTCCCCTCCCTCTCTCTCTCGCCACCCTCACTTGCTCTCCTTCAATTTCACCCTAGCAGCAGAGCCCAGCCTGGCCTCTGATTGGTGGACGGACTGCCTTTGTGTGCTATCTCTAGCGTGACGTCTCTCCGGCGAGCTCTGTGTGTGTGTATGTGTTTGTGTGTGTGTGTGTGTACATTTGTTCATAAGTGTATGTGTTTGAAGAGAGGGTGGAGAGAACAGTTGAGGGAACGATCATCAACAGACAAGTCGAGGAGGTGTCACCGATCCTGAAAAATCGTGTAGTAATGGCAATTAGATAACGTAGAAGAAGAGAAGAGAAGGGAGAAATTTCATGAGATCCAGATAAACAAATTTCAGAACAAGATCGTCGATGAAAGTTTATAAAGGAGAGAGAGAGAAGAAAGGGAATAGAGGGATAGAGGTGAAGACGAGAGGGAGCCTGAGTCTTCTGATGGGGATTCGGCCAGCGGACGGAGGAGTACAAACCAAGGCAGCTCAGAGGCTTGGAGGGTAAATATTCATCACTCCAGACTATTTTAGGATTGATAGGTGGGTGGGAGGGTGGAGGGGGTGAGGTTGGTGGGACTGGGGAACAGCTCGAGACAAAACACATCATTTAACATTGAGACAGCCAGGGCCATGTAGACAAGGGGGGCATGCTGTGCCAAATAAGAAGATGCTATTGTTTTACAATAATCAGCCCTGTTTGATGAACCATGTCCATCTAGTCCATCTTACTAACCTATCCACTGACACTTGTGCACGTTTCACCAATTTACCCTTTAAAAAACTGGCTTATGCAGACTTGTGTAATGTATATATCAGGAAGGCTGCGCCAGGTCAGGATACAGACATTACATAATTCTATAATTGAAATTGAATCTCGCTTTGCTGTCTCTCATTCTCTGTCCCAGCAGTAGAGGGAAGTGCCGGCTCACTGTTTGAGCACAAATCAAAAGAAAAGAGATTTGTGTGCACTGCTGCGTTTTGATGATTGCTGAGGATAACAGGAATGATGAGGATATTGTGTGTGAAATGGCATGCACGTTGTACCTGGCAGTCCTACTGTCCTTAATGACAAGTCTTTTTGAACAGGCCCTTGTCGCATTATTCTATTGATTGTTATTCTCTCCCCCTCCCACCTCTCCCTGTCTCCTTCTCACTCCCCCCTCTCTTGTTCTGTTGAATGGCTGTAAAGGTGGAATATTTTGAAGACAACAGTCAAAGCTGCTTTGGAAACCCTGAACTGGCAGCTGAGGTAAGAGAGGGCATTGGGTTTGTGTTTCTGGGCTGTTGTGTGTATGTGTGTCATCTCTGTCATCTGTGCGTAATCTCTACCCATGTTGACTCTCAGCTGTTGGTTCATCAGTGCAGTTAGGCTTTTATGAGGTGTAAATGTGGTTGTTAGTCAACGCAGCGACCAGTTCCTCTACTCTTTCTATGTGTTTCTGTTCACACGTGCATTTTTACAAATGTGACTACGCTCTATTGTATGTATATGTGTATGTGTTTGTGTGAATGGGTTTAACCATCGATAATATTACGCAGAATAAGCTGTGATTGTCACCGCTGTGTCGCTAGGATGTCATTTGAGTATTTGCTGCTCTCTCCAGCGAGCACATGAGCTCATTATATTAGCCCTGATATCATCATGGGGTGGAATAAAGGTGCATTAGACACCTTTCGGCATCTGTTTTCGCATCCGAGTTGCCCTGCTCGGAAGCTGACTATATTAAATCAGCTACTTTGGCTTTATCACCAAGCGGCGGTGAGCTAGGCGACTCAGTGATGAAGTTACGGCGTCCTCAGTTTAAAGCGTCCCACGCTGCCCGCTGATTGGTGCCAGAGCCAGGCATGTGTAGATACAACAGACCAGAGAGAGGAGGAGGGAGGAGGAGGAGGAGGAGGAACCTGACGCGCTGGCTCAGGAGCCAGGGGGCCGTCCTTCTTGTCCTAGGTTCTGGAGTCAAATGAGGTAAAGGGAGTAAAAGTTAGTGGGTCACGCATGCGTACGTGTTTGATTGTCGGGCGTAGTAACCTGTGGCGTGTGGCCGCTTAGAGCTGCTGTTCTACAGCTTACCGAGTCGGGGCACGCTTGTGTGTTTATGTGGAAAGGAAGTTTGAACGGCGAAGCTTCATAGAGAAAGGATTTATTGAGCACCAAACAAGCTGTTGTCTGAGTTATAAGAATTTTGTTATGTCCCCTCCAAGTAGGAGAAAGAAATCTTTGATTTGCCTTGCCATCAGATGCATAGTGAAACATTTCAGTGTTAGACATGTGGAAGTGACAAGACATGACGTGAGGACATTTTTCTGGCAGATGTATTCACCTGCGTTACTACAGTGACATGAAATATAGGTTAGTCAGTCAGTTTCTAATGTCACGAATGGGTTTAGTTCAGTTCTACTGACATACTCTAGCTTACCCCTAAGCCTGCTCTAATCCCTGTCTCTTTATCTACAAGGTATATTTGACCATCTGGTCTGCAGAGGAAAAAAAATCATTGAACTGTCCGCTCGTGAGAAGAGCTGTAGAGCTGTGTTTAACAAGTTCTTGTTCTCTGCCTTTGTGGCTTTCCTGAGCTCCTGTTTGTATAGGGTCATGGTGTGTGTCCTTGGTGGTGTGTAAGACCTGGTTCCTTGTCAAACATTTCCCTGGTTACACAAAGGCAAACACAGTCTACACCCAACAAGCTGAAGGCACTATTTTTGTCAATTGAAACAAGTAGTTATATAGTATCATTAAGTATTTTCAGTACCCACACAACAGCTCCAAGATGTTGGAACACAAAAACATTGTGTGACAATAGACATGGTTAGGCAGCACGTTCAGCCTAGTGTTTGTTTGGTTGTTTTCTTTGCTGTTCAGGAAGCAGAACTGAATCAGGAGTTTACCACAACAGGTTACAAGACAGACAGACTGCACTTGCGTGATTTTTTTGTCCACGCCCATACACAGGATTTCCTCTTTAAACATGAGAATGATGAGATGAACTTCACACAGCGCACTGGTGGGAAAGAGTCAAAAGCAGAGTAGAAACACTCAAACCACTGAGTGCGTGTCGGCAGATGGAACGTTTGTTAATCATATGTTTAGGCTCGTGTGGAATCCCTAGACTTGTTCGCAAAGGGTTAACACTGACCTAGTTCCCGTGGCAACACTGAATGTCTGATGACATCATTGCTTTAATTTTAGCTCAAGTCCGGCATCCAAGGTTGATCACATGACCAACTAGCCGGCACCACATGTGTGTATGTGTGTGTATTTGTGTAGTAAGTGGTTTGGTGTATAGCGGAGGGTTTGACATCACCTCTTCCATTCAGCGTTGGCTTTCGATGTATTTTCTGCTCTATAAGGTTTCCACTCAGTCAGCTCTGTTACCTATGTGCCTTGACACGCAGCTAGTGATCTAATGGTTGATTAAAATATGAGTAAACTGTGACATACAGTAGTCAGGGTTTTGGTTAGATTCATTATATGTCCAGAAAAGCATTAATTTATTTTGTGTCCTTAACTTAGTGACACTACTGTATTTTTAGGGAATTGTCCTTCAGCCTGATAGTACTGATTATATGATTAAGTTCAAGATGAACCATTGTCTGTAGTTAAAAAGGTGACTGACTACATTTACACATTTAACCTCCACTGTAACCCTGCATGCAAACCCAGGAAGAGCTGCTCCCAGGCTCTGAACAACTCTTGCATCTACTCCTGTGACATTTTGATATACTGTATATAGTGACCAACAATTGCTTCACTTGCGTGCAATTATTAATATACAGGGACTTGATAAGCTCCGCACTGTTGTCATGTTTCATCTCTAATTAATGACAATTACCAGATGTTCATCTCTGCATTGCCTGTCCTGCTACACTGCTTATATTCCTGCATATACCAGTGAACATGGCTGGATTTAGCCCACTATGAGTCCTGGGCTGGATCGATAACCCTGCATGGCTCGACGAGTTGTGGTCGGTGGCTCGTTGGCATCATTGGTGGTATCAGTGTTTGATGTTGGAGGAAGGTTGTCAGCCGCCTGGTGCCGCAGTTAATAAAAAATGAATGGAAACAGAAGGGGGAGGAGCCCTCAGCTGTTGCTCGAGCTCTTTAACTCTCACCTCGCTGGTGGCTGCTCTGCTGCTCCCACTGGGCATGCAGTTTATACAATCCTGAATCCCACTGCTGCCCGACGCTGCCAGGTTTTATGTAACACAGCACCACAGCTGTTGGAGTTTTCATCACACATTGTATTGAATTGAAACACACACATGAAAATATTGATTTCTGAAACAACAGAAGTATTTTCATGTGAATTCAGTGGAGGCTGATGTCTCCAAAAAAGGTGGAGAATTGGACTGATTAAAGTGTAAGACAAGGCATAAAACTGGTAGTAGCTCAGAAATGCATGGCATGTACTCAGTTCTCAAAAACCTCACATTAAAAGGACAAAACCAAATCATCCAGCCATCTTCTTCTGGGAACCTGCCTTTCAGCTGAATGATTCAAAATACATTTTGACCTTGACTGTAAATCTGGTTGATTTAATGTATGTAAAGCACTACATGGCTTCATAGTGCATGGTCGAGTACTGGCCCTTTAAGCCCGGCTACGCCTGACTTGAACATATGGGAAGCTAATCTTAGCCCAAGTCCTGAGAGAGTCAAGGCTGGCAACCAGCCACTGTGCAGAGCTGGGGAAGGTTTCTCTTGCTTTCTCTCTATCTGTTTTTCTCTGTATGTAGTATGAGCAATTAATGATTTTACCCCCAAATATTGTCTCCAAAAACACATCATATAATCATTCAGGCTGTGATGCGTTTCACCTGAAAGAAATTGCTCTAGTATTTGAAGCAACTCTGTTCTGTTAATGATTACATCATTGTCCAATCAGATCTGACTGCTCAGCTCTTTTTCATGACTTGGCATACATTAGCCTGGCAGGTAGTAGTACACAGTGTTCTTTTATTGTTTTGAACCATTTTTAACTCACTTGTTTTCCATCATTTCCCTTCTGTCTGCTGTCCACTCTCTTTGTCTCAGACCTCAAATTTTCTAACATATTCTGTGTTTATTACATTCCTCTCCTTCTTTTTATGTCCCAAACCTCAAGCACAAAGAGCTGCCTCTTAAAAACAGCCCCCCCCTTCCTCCTCCTCGTTATTTTTTAGCGGCTCCACCCTGCCCAAAAGCCCCCCGCCCCCCCACCCCACCCATCACCACCTTTCCATTTTTCTCTTCTCCCTCCCAAACCACTCCTCCTTTTCTCTTTGTGAGGAGTGGTGAGGAGGGGTTGGGTGAGGGTGTGTAGGCCTTCCCCAGCTGGGCTCTTCGTGCCAACTTGCACGTGCCAAAAGTCAGGAGGTATGACTCAGATTGGATACCCTACACTCAGTACTACAATCAACACCCAAACACGCCCTGAACCTAACACCATGCTGCCTGGGAGCGTGTCGGGGTGGGGGGGCAGATGGCAATGAAAGCAAAGACAAAGAGAGAAAAACAGACAAACAGACAGATGCAAGGATGAAATAACAAGGTGATGCCTTAAATATGAACGATATGTTAACAGTCTGTTGGACAGATGGATATAGTACATGCATATGATTACACATCCTTACAGAGGATGGTGGTCACCATTTTTTTTTTATCATATCCGGTACAGAAAAAAGGCACTGTCAATCATTTTACTATCTATATCCTTTTCATGAAATTTGTGATATCCAAAACAAAACACATGTTGTTCCTGGTTTGTACATAAAAGACAAAACTAGGCAAAAATTATTTACAATAATAAAGTAATCATAATAATAAGAGCTTCCAGTAAGATATTAGTCTTATTTGTTTAACCAGGCTGAAGCACTTTGTGTTGCTTCTACTCTGTTAAACATGTGCTCAGTGCGGCTCTGCAGCCTCTAGTCCTGCCCACCAATAAACCCTGTGACCCTCAGTCAGCAGTATAATACTGTATGCATACTAGTTTGTGGGGAAAAATCATTAAAGGGTGCCTCTGCATTTGTTACCAGTGTGCATTTGCAGGAGCCTTTAGTGTCTTGGCCTCTGTGTGTATGAGATGAGAAACAGGCATGTGTGTGTGTTGGGGGTGCAGGAAGAGAGAAAGAAAGTGAAAGATAAAGAGAAGGAGAGGGGGAAGGAGAGAGAGTCACAGAGTGTGTCAGATCAGATGACCTTGATGCCATTAGACTACAGGGCAATACGGGTTGGGGGTGGGGGTGTATGGAGGTAGATGTAAGCAGTGGTGGAGGGAGGTGGAGTCAGCTGACAGGAAGAGATGGGAGGAGGGGAAATGACCCTCATGTCATGACCGTGATGCTCATGTGAGTTGTTTAATGGCTGCTAGAATGCTTAATGCTCTCTTTTTTTTTACCCTAAATGGCACAAATTCTTCCACTGATGAGAGGTGATGAAGTTGCAGAAATGGTGACATCACATCAATTCGTACAAAGGCTACTCACCCATGGTACCCTTGAAACAGGTTGTTCTTGGCTTTTGTGTGTTTCACACACACACACACACACACACACCTCCCACTACTGATGTGCTGGTAACATTTTAAAAAGCTTGTTTCAGTATGTGAGGGTTTCATGTCAGGACTTTGTTGAGAAGATGACTCAGGCTTAGTCATGCAAGCCAACCCAACACACACTGCTGAGGATGGACTTTTGTTGTCAGTCATCCCTCCTACAACCAAGACCTTTCCTCTGTGCTGCTGAGAAATAGTGAGCGAGAGACAGAGAAGTGAGAGAGATGGAGAAAGAGAGAGAGAGAGACGAGGGCGTGAAACAACTCATTTGGACCATAATTTGATTGTGAGATGAAGTGATTGATGTGAGATTTGGAGTCTCTGTTGTACCGTCTTCTCACTCTCTCAATGCCGGGTTACAGCAGGTTTACGGTAAGTGTGCCACATACTTGTTCATGTTTTCCATTTCATTTTCACCAAAAAGTTAAGATACTTTGCTTGTTGTTGTCAGTTCCAGTGTTTGAGGTCTTAGTGTCATGTGAAGTAAACACAGTTGAATTAGAACTAGGACACGGCTACAGACTGTATGCCTTCCAGTTATAATGTAATCTGTCACCTTGATATGTTATCTAGTTGAAAAGTAACCCATTGTGCTCAGGAGGTGATCTCAAGACAGCTCTCTTGGACAAACCTGAATGGCAACATCTTAAAGCCAAGAACATACTTTATGGTCTTTTCTGTCATTGTTGCTTATCTAAATTATCTAGTAAATCTCTGTTCTTTTGTCAAAGACAGTCAGACATGATTGAGGTAAACACCAGGAATGTTGAGCAATGTTTTACGTGAAATGACACTTGTTTTATGCTGCTGGTTTTGAGTCATCAATGAGCATGTGTGTTTGAATCAAAGTAATTTTGTTGGTTTTATCTACCTACGGTACATACAGTAAATGATGTCATATATTCTGTGTTTACATTGTGTTGTTTAGCATCTACATCATGTGTTGGAAACAGCTGAATTTGCTATTGCCAGGGTTCCTTCTTATATGTTGATGTTTTGGTCAAATCATACTTCTTTGTTCTACTCATCTGTGTATGTGGACAGTGTCAAACTCATTCAGAGCTCATGTTTTAGCAATGTGAGTGAAAGAGGTTATGTCTTCTGTTGAAGTACGGCACTCTCCTCTAGCTCACAAGCTCAACTTGTGTTTTTGTTCTGTTTCTTGACGTTTCTTCTTGACGTCATTTAAAAACGCTGAGTGTGTGTCACAGCCATGTGATGTCTTTCATTTATAGCACTGTTTATTTTAGATCTAGTTGTGATGACTGCTGGTCTGCTGAAGTCTCTTTTTATTTTTATTTTGGCAAGTGTTGTGTAGCCGGTATTACTTTTAAGAATTAAAGTATGTAATGTATCGAGTTTTTGCAAAGAGCACATGGGTTAAGGGATAGAGAAAGTCTGTTGTGCTCAGTAGTTCTTTAAAATGAGGAACTGTGCGTGGAGAACATGTGATTCAGGGGTTAAGTTGAGTCTTGAGCTAGAAATGCTGTGTCATTGCAGCTGGGGGAGTGAGTCGGGTGAATGAAAGAGCATGTTTTCGAGTGTCCGTTGGTGTGTGGTGTTGGTGATAGTAGAGAGTGGGCATGTATCAGAGATGACACGTGCCCACCCAGTGGTGGAGGCAAGCGTCCTGGTGGGAGACACTGATGATGATGATGATGACTATGCAGCTACGTCATCACCACATGTGTTTCCTACCTCTCTTGCTCACCGCTATCCCTCTCGCTCATTGGCACTCCCTGGTCACGTGACCTAATGCTCTACTTCTCCTCTCCTTCCCTTAGACAGCTTAGGCTGCGCTGTGTTTCTCTTTGGGATTGACGCTCATCTGTGTGTGTATATACGAATATGTGTGGCAACAGAGACAGACAGTGTACAATTTACAGGGCCAGAGAGCGGGTGCGTCAGCAAGTGTTGGAACGGTAATGCAATAAGCTATGCTACAAGGGGAAAAGGCTCAGGAAACAAAACAGAGAGACAAATCGAGAGAGAGGCAGAGGCAGTTTGAGAAAGCCAGAGAAAATGAGAGATGAAGAGAGACCAAGAGGAACAGGGACAGCCAAAGTAAGAGAAGCAAGGAAAGGCTACTGAAGTTGATCCAGCCATAGCGCAGTGTAGCCGGCACATGCTCCGTAATATAAGAGAAAAATACTACGCAGGAGCTGACAACGATCTGCATGGGGGAGACGGCCATGTTTTTTCCCCCTCCTCCTCCTGTTAAAATCTGCTCCAAAACTCCAGCAATGTTGGAGAGAAGAGAGGAGACGCCACAAGGCCAGTCAGCCAGCAAGTGGGCAAGAGGGAACATCCAGCGATCATGAAGACGTTGCTGATGATAATGGCAATGACGCCAAGGCAGAACAATGGTGAGGAGAGAATAACCAGAGGACGTTATCGTAGGCTGGTGGACAGGAGAGGACAGTCTTGCGTCCTCAGCGAACTGTAATGGGTTGATTACTTGTGATTTCCATCTTCGTTTGGCAACAACCTGCAGATCCTCTTTCTGTTTGTACCCTCTTCTTCTTCATCATCTTCCCTCCCGTTACAGAATCAGTCACATGAATAACTGAGCGACTCTGTCTTTCTATTAACTGTTTTCTCCACAGACTTCCCTCTTGTTGTCTTCCCTCTCCTCAGCGTCTTCCTCCATTCCCTTCTCTTCATCCTGCTACTCTTGCTTGCTGATGTCGAAGTGTCATCCGCTGTTCCCTCTCCATTGCCCAGCATAGTTGTCTCGCTCTTTTACCTCTGCTGAAATCAAATTGCCATCGTTCTTCCATTTTCTTCCCCCTTGTAGGTGAGTGAGTTGACATTATAGAGTTTTGATGAATGATTGTTTATCAACTGACCCTCAGCTTCCTTCAGTCAGAAACCTTCCACCTCGTCTGCATCTTTTGCATCTTGGAGGAAAGGCCAGCAGGACTGCCAGCAAGCCAGCTCCCTCTTCATCTACCAATCTTTCTTGTGTATGCAGCCTTGCTAGAGGATCTATTATCAGTCACAGGTGTAAGATTGAAGCTTTTTGTTTCAAGCGAGGAATGGACAACCGATGTGAATGTGGATGAGGAAGAAAATGGAGATTGAAGAACCATTATCGGTGGCTTCTCCTTTGGCCCAGGGCTGAGACGAAGCTATATGCTCAAACATGGAACAAAATCTCCGTAAGGAAAACCAGATGTAGTTTGCAGAAGGCATAAACAAGCAACATAATGTTGCTTTTCTTTCTTTGCTTTTCCTGTTGATGCCGTTGTGAGCTGAGATTGTGTATTCGCTTGGCAGCCGCTGGTTCGCCTCTGCATAGCCGAAATTGCCAATACTGGGCTTTTGTGGATAAACAAAACACACAACACAGCCTTATATGTATCTAATGCAGTAGAGCAAGCAGTGTTGAAGGGCGTGGATAGAGACAGAGAGAGGTGTTTTCATTGGTAAGAGCTCTGCTGCACTGTGCTGTTGCCTAGGCTGCCACTACTAGCGACTATCCCCCACTGCTCTCTCTGTTTCTGCTCACTGCACACTCCTCCATTCCATCGTACGTGCCCGCTGTGGCTCAGATAATGGCCTCTCGCTCTGCACACACTGAAGAGAGGAGAGGAGATGGAGGGAGAGGCTGCGTGAGAGGGAGGGGAATGGAGGGAGGGAGGGAGGGAGGGAGAGAGAGAGAGAGAGAGGGGGAAGGTGGGGGCTGCGAAGAGAAGCCGACTGCATGTGTAGCCGAGAGAAAGAAAGAGGATATTGAAAAAGGGAAGGGAGGAGCAGACAGAGATAATGAGAAAGGAAAAAGGAGAGAACAGAAAGCGTCGGCCATAAGAAGAGGCAAGAGAATGAGAAACGTGTGTGCTGTGCTCGGGGGAGGTGTGTTGTGTGTGTGTGGCTGGCTGTGTGTACGTGTGTGAATGCATGCATGTGTATTTCGGCGCTCGCTCTGTCTGTGCGCTGCACAGCCTGGAAGAAATAAAAAGGAATACAACCCAACGAAGCCGGATTACTTGTGGGCTGCTGTGCTGGCAAGCAAGTCTCATGCTCCTCTCTGTTTCCTCTTCTGCTTTCTGCTCTCTGACCGGCAGCTCTGTCTGGACGTCTAGGACCACGTAAGTATGCGTCGCTGGTCCTTGGGCTCTCACCCGGCTTCATATTGTCAGGGTCTCTTATTCATGTTCCTACTCGGCACGGCAGCAAAGGAAGGGGTGGGGGAAGAAGGAGGAGGACAAGAGGAAGGATGGGGGGGTGTTGTGTATCTGGGATTTAGGTTCAGCTGTCTACTCACAAGCTGAACTTAACCCCCTCACCACCACCAACACTAGTATCTTTACAGTATCTGCTTTGTCTCCTCCCTCTAGTATTTTTTTTTCACAGTGTTAGTGTTAAGCAGCCCTTCCTTTGCTCTCGCACAGAGCTGTAAAGGCTCATCTTGTTTAAAGGGCTCGAGTGTCTGGTCTACCAGGTTCTGCAAGATCTGATCCGGTTAGGTGTGTTGATGTTTTTGGATGCACTTTCTGGTGTGTGTCAAGCTTGTACAAATGTGTTGTGCGTTTGTGTGTGAAATAGAGCGATACAGTTGGAGAGAAGACAGAGATAGACTCCTGGCAAGAGAGTAGGCTCTGTCACGGTGTAAATATTTGTCAGAGCACGTGGTCTGTACAGTACGAGGCACCCGGATAGGTGTAAAGCGCTGCAGGTGTGAGTGCAGCATTTTCACCCTGGACCAGCAAATAGACTGACAAAAAAGTCAATCAAGGTCAGTCAAAGCTCAGATCATATGAGGAGTGTGCAGTGTGGTATTTGTTATCTACACTGGCAAAGCTTAGTAAAGTCCATTTGTTCTAATTGTACAGCTTGAGGTTCTTTAAACCCATGTGACTTTTGTCTGTGGTAGTGCTTTGTATATGCAACTGTGAGAAAAAGAGGAAAAGAGAGCGTCAGTGTGACCGATTGTGCGTGATTGTAGGATGTTAGGTTGTGCAGTGTTGCAGCCACTCTGTTTCAACACACTGCAGTTCTCATAACTGCCGTGCACAGCTACCCCCCCCCCCCCTTCCTCTTTCCCGTCTGATGCCACTGATAGTGCAGACATGCGGCCTCTCACGTATTGCATGCCGGCTGTTCACTGCCACCGCCAACCCCCCTCCCCACCTCCTCCTACCCCAGACCCTCTCTCACCAATACCACCGCCACCCCCTGGGACCCCCAGCAGACACTCGGCACAGAAGGTGGATTGAAAAGACCCGAGCATACCGCCTGTCCAATAATTACCCACTTCAAAGGCTCATTTCAATAATATTCAAATGATGGGGAAGCTGGACGTCAGGCTCACTTCTACTGTCATACACTGATGGAGCTACAAACAGAAGCCATTTTCTTTGTTTTTTGAATCTTCTGAATCAAGAACTAGTTAATCATTTAACATTTAACATGTTGGGGTGTGAGACCATCAGCTAACTTGAGGTTAGTTTGTGTATGTGTGAAGAAATTATTTATATCCATCACTATATCTTTGTCCAGTTTTTGTTGTGTTTTCTGTCAGGGAAGGATTGTGCTTGTAACCAGAATTTCGAACTGTAAAGTGTCCTTTACAGTTAAGGCTACTGTACAATGTGGACAGTGTCTTGTCTGTTTATAGTAAACACATAGGTTGAAGACTTTGACACTAAAAAGGCTATTAATACAGTGGGTTGGCTTCTTTCTAGGAGGCCAACACAAAAAATGTCCTTATATAGTGAGTCCATTGTTTTCTTCTCATAAGGGCTATTGGATATGTTGGAATACACTGTTCAGCCACAACATGAACTCTGTCAATGATTTCTGAGCCTGCCCCTTGGATCATCTTTGTTTGCTGTTCCTCTCTAGACTCATTTGATTATAATCTATGAGGAGCTAACCTGGGCTAAATACTGTTTGCAAGTAACATTTTAGGATTCATGTGAACTGGATCACCATAGTTGGCTTTAGCATATCAAGATAATTACAATAACAGACAGTTTTCAGTGTAACTAATAATGTGGTAACTGTCCCAATTTCAATTTAGAGAGGAAGTGAGATATGTGGCTGCAGTGATCAGCTCCTGATTAGTGTTACCAAATGTCTTTCAGAAGGTCTTTAAACCTACTGAAATGACAAAAAGACAGAGGCAGTCCCTCACTTATGTGTGACTCTTAGCCAACATGTTTATGAAATACATTTACTTTTATTTTTTCGTACACTGTATACTGGGACACAATGACTGCCAGGAATACTGCAGTTTAAAAAAGTGAGCATCTGTGATGACACTCCATCTAAAATACAGATGCAGTTACCTTGTTACTTTTCCAGCCAAAGGTAGATTCCGTTATAGAGCAGGTAGTTTGGGGTTTGCCAAATGTCAGGAGCAGTCGGTTGTTGCTTATATTTTGCTATATAAATCACTGATAGGACAGAGAAAGATTTGTTTGCAAGCATCATTTGAAAAACATTAAAGTGTTTGTCAGGCCAAAACACTATTGAAATAGGCTTTTATACAGTACAGTTTAGTACAGTACATGGACCAAACTCCTCAAAGAAGCACTCTTAGGTTTTTTTTGTGGGTTTTTTTTTTTTTGACATATTGTAGCTCTCAAGATTACATGTTTTACTAATGTATAGTAAATTAAAATCAGGATTAGAGTGAAGCCCACAAAGTGGCTCCTCTTTACACCCTGCCTGTGCAAAGTTGGAGCCCTTAGCCCTTACTGGGGCTAAAATTCCTGTTAGTATTTAATGAAAGTCAATATTCTGAACTTCTTCCCAATGTTCGCCTTATTTATAGAACTGTGTTTGGAATCAGTTCTACAAAATAGTGCAAAACGTGAGTCTACATTATTACCATCACTCATCTGGAACATCCCACAGGGTGTCTTGGGATGTTATAATACATTTCTCCTTTCTCAAATGTTCCCAAAAATGTTTGGGTCTTTTGACTACTGAGGAAAGGTTTGCAAGTCAAGTCACACCTCCTTCACTTTCCTCACTGCATCAGTTTCTCATGAGGCGATCTCTAAACAGAAGCTCTCCGACAGCCTCGTGGTAGTTCAGCCAGGCCACGGAAGTCATTTTGTCGTCACGTTCCATTTACCATACAATCATATATGTCAACGACTTGTCTGACACTAGACAGGTCATATAGACATTTGGCGCTCATTCTATCTACACCAACTCTGAGCTTTGCTTCTTCACTGCTACACCACTGCTTGCTTTCAGCAATTTAACTCTCTTCACCTTGGTAGACACCTCCTTCATTAGCATTGAATTGCAAGTAAATTTTGAATAGTTCTTTAAATATGTGTTCATGTTCAAATGTTGTGTATCTCAGGCTCTGAAAACACTAATTAATGTTCAAACAAGACTTTCCTTCGCCAAAAGAATTTTAGTATTTCTAGCTATACACTTGGGCAGCAGTTCTCTCTGCCTCATCTTTTGACTGTACTTTTACCAACCAGACAGTATGGTCTCTGTTCAGTTGGCTTTGTATTTGAGATGCTACCTGTTACAGATTATCTTAGCGTGACATACTGGTCTTCAGATGTTCAGGTCATTTTAGGTTTGCCATTTAAAGTCTTCTTTTCGATGAACATTTCTTGGGTTTGTGATAATCTCTCCAGTGAATGAGTGTTGCACTGCACACTCTCCGACACTTAGTATAGCTGCAGTTGCAGCTGTTGCTAAAATCAGCATTCAAGAGAACACATTGGCTCAAAAAACATCAATAACTCCATTATGAACAATTGGAAAACATATGTCAATAGAAGTCCTTTTTTCAAATTTAAACTCTCCACAAGACTCCACAAAGACCATAAAAACTTAATATCTGGTTTTACTGATGAAAGCAATTAACGTATTATAAGCATACACATGTTATAATCAGTTGCAGTATATTTCTGTTTCTATGGAATTTTTCTAAAATATGTTGATTTGTTTAACTTACTAATTGTGTTCTTGAAATAAAATATCAACTGAGTTTAGTTTTACTTTGTTGATACTTCTTTACTTAAGGACTAGTTTTGTAGTTTAAAATTATGAAAATAAACAGTTCTTGGAAGTGGACTGTTTTGACTTCACAGTAATTTTGTGTATTGTATTTCGTTTTCTTCACCCCTCAGTGTGTATTTAATGCCCCACCTCCACCACACACAGTCTCCCAACACCATGGGTGACATGTTTTAACTCCAACTGCCTGCTTTGCATAGCCCAACTGATCTGGAGCAGTGTCCATTTATAAACAACAGCGAGACTATGTCACATGACCTGTGACTTGCTTGACAAAACACTTGCCTGTTGTAAAATCACTCCCCTGAAGCAAAAGTTAATTCGGTTTGTCTTAGCTCTACTGACCTGACCCTGCAGCACTGTATGTTCTGTATGTGTGAGAGTAAAGAGGGAAACCATGGATAAGAGCTGGGAAGAAGGGGGTTGTGATTGTTAGTTATCATTCTTTCAAATTATTCTGGGAATACAGATAAGATAAAAAGTTAAATATTTTATTCAATTACAGTGATTATTAAACACACATGGGCAACACAGGGTGATTATTCAAAATCATGCCTAATGTACATATATGTATAATGTTGTTTTGCATATCATTTTTGGATTCATTGGATTATTATGGACTCAATAATCTCACTCCATGTTTTTCTTTCAGACTGTTCGCAAAGTCACTTCAGTGGATGGCCCCAGAAGTGGAGGCCAGATGGAAATTGGGTCACATGACCGCCTCCAGGAAGGCGCGCTGAGCCTGGAATTGGCCAATGGGGTGAATTGCTACCCTGATGATGATGAGACATCTATGGAAACAGAGCAGCAGAGGGCAGGAAGTGTGCCTCCAAGGCAGTGGGTGTCAGGACATGGCAAGGTCAGTGACACCCAACAACAGCGACCATGTTGGAACAGCAGCCGTGGTACAACCCCTGGTGAACCTGTCCACCACGCAGACATGGAGGATGCCCGCAATCTGGTGGCATTTTCTGCTGTTGCTGGCTCTTTGCCTCCTTCTTCCTCCTCTTCCTGCCTCGTGAAGCCTAACACAGCCCAGCTGTATGAGAAGTTCACCAAGGAGATGGGTGCTGAGGGGGCTCAGGCCAGACTCTCTGCAGGGGCACCTGAAGGTAGCTGCCAACCTCCAGAAGACCTGAACACCCTACAGACAGCACTGACCCAAGCCAAACATGGACACAAGCCCCCTAACTGCAACTGTGACGGGCCTGACTGTCCAGACTACCTTGAGTGGCTGGAGAAGAAGATTAAGTTGGCAACCAGTGAGGATCAAGGTACCTGCAAGATGGCTGATGCTCCCCCACACTTACAGCCTCACCTACAGCAACCCCATTTGCAGAATCACCCTCAGCCCTCCCCCCAGGTGAATGGTGGCCACCGTCTGTCTACTTCATACCCCCAGCAGCAACAGGGAACTCAAGGCCCTCATCCAGACCAAGTGCCCTGCTCCAAACCCCCAATTCCTTGCTCTCCCCAGGTGCTCTCCATAGCCAAGGAAAAGAATATCAGTCTTCAGACAGCCATCGCCATAGAAGCCCTTACCCAGTTATCTAGTACTGGTCTGCAGGCTGACGGCTCGGCAGGTCATGCCACCTACAACAATAACCTCCATCACCACCAACATACCCAGAACCTCCCCTCTCAGTCCCCCAATGGCACTAGCTTGATCCTTTCCTCACCTGGCACCCACTCATCTTCCTCACGCTCTCAATCTGTCCCTCCAGGACTACACACCAGCCAGCAGGCCCCAGTGTCCTGTGAGCACCACAGGCCCCAATCACAGGGCCAGCCACCCCATGCTACCCCTCTCCCATCCTCTACCTCTCCCTTCCTAGGTCAGGGAAAACATCCAGGCTTCAGCCCTAATCACCAACAGCGGCAGCAGGGCTCAGGCAGAGGCTCTGAACAGAGGAACCCATGGATGTACAAGTCTGAGCCCCAGTCTCACTACGCTGCTGCACCTCACAGTAACTCAGACCCCATGTCAGAGCTCAAACAGCTGCTTGGTGACACCAGTGGCAAGTTCAGCAGTGTTCCTTTCAAGCTTCCAGTCACACAGCAGCTCAGATTGAGCCAGAATGGAGGTATCCAGGCCCAGGACAACCCAGCATTGGCCAGGATAAAGCAAGAGCCAGACTCTGGTGAGCACTACCATCACACTGCCTCCATGGGACATTACGGCATGGCTAATTGTCAGCAGCAGGGTCAGCACTACCCTGGCACTCCCCTGTCTCCTGGCCAAGCAGCCATCAGCCACTCCACTCAGGCAGCTCTGCAACAGCACCTTCACTACAAGAGGAACCTCTTCTCTAACCACTCCTCTGGATTTGGAGCACCAGGACCTCGTGCACCTCTGGCTTGCCAAAACTTGAAAAAATGGTGGCCACAGATGGAGGCAGAAGGTTTGCCGCATCTGGCCATCAAACAGGAACCCAAGAAGAAAAAAAGTAACCAAGGATCTCCTGGCACAAAAGCTATGAGTGGGATGCTTACAGTCCCTCCCCTGGCCAAACCGAAACAGATAATCATCAAGAAGCCCAAGCAGAAAGCCTCCATGCCAATATTCCTGCCTCAGACTCAGATCACCACACAAAAACCATCAGTCCTCATGATGGACAGAGCCCCGGCCCTGACCAGCCTGAAACCAGGTTCTCTCCCCTCTCTACCCTTCCATAGTAACTCCACTCAGGCTGCTGCTGCAGGCCTACCTGCCCCAGCCCAATCTCAGGTATCCATTTCCAACTCCTCAATGACTCCCTCTTCCACTGTTTCTGCTTTGTCAGAAAACACTCCAGCCCTCATGGGCCCTCTGCCCCCACCTGTGGCCCCTGTAGCCCATGCTAAGTCAGAGGGAGCGGGCAGTCTGCTCTCCAGTAACACCAGCACCACCACACCTCTGACCTCCACATCTCCATCCAGCACCTCACAATTGCAGAGTCTCATCAACATAGACCCCAAGTATGAAGAACTGATCCGCCAGTTTGAGGCTGAATTTGGGGACTCAGCCCCAGACACACCTGCCAGTCAGCCCATGGAGGAGACTGCTACAGCCCCTCAGCCGCGGAATCAGTCCCAGAACAGTCCTCAGGACCTCAGTCCAACATCATCATCCAAATCCCAGTCGGCTCCCTTAATTCTCACCACTCAAGCCACCTCCACACCTCATCCAAACGATCAGGAGATGGAAGTCAGCAATGATGAGTTAGGGACCCAAAGTGAAACAACCTTGAAGAAGGCATCCACAGAAAGCCCTAAGGAGGAGCAGCATGAGGGGCCCCTCCATGTCTCTGTGCATCAGGAGGCCATTCTGGACAAGCAGCAGCAGCCCAGTGTGTTAGAGGATAAGTTTAGCATGCCATGTTCTCCTCTGCCTAAACGCATGAAGATCGAAGCCTCAGGTGATATAGCAGTACTTTCCACCACATGCTATTCTGAAGAGGACACGCCCACTAAGGACAGTCTGCCTTCTTCGCCGTCCCTCAGAGGCTTCCTAGAATCTCCTCTGCGCTACCTGGACAGCCCCACCAAGACCTTACTAGATACTCCCTCCAAGGATCTACAGGCAGAGTTCCCAACCTGCACCTGTGTGGGTAAGTCAGTTTGTTGGTGTCTGTCTATGCTTGTGTGTATGCAGGGGATGAGGTTGATGTCCATCAACATACTGCACAGACTTTTAGTATTCAATAATGTTCTAACAAATATCACACCACTCCAAATATTACCCATCCATCTCTGAGTGGAGATAAATTTAAGTACAGTAAATCTGACCAGTGTTAGACAGCTAAGGTTTTTTTCTGCCTTATTGCAGGGAAGATTCTTTTGGGAAACATTTTCTAAATCTGGAAATGTTCATATGTTGCTCAATTGAGCTAAACATTAATGAATCCGTAATTCTGTCACTGTTATTGAACCACACAGGTCCACTATTAGGTTTTTCAGTCCCCCTCTGCTTCAGCTTCTCTGTCTGGATGCTTGTTGAGTGTGTCTAAGAATGTGTGTGTTGCCAGGGTGTGTGGCTGCGACCATCTAGACTGCGACAGTGTGAGGCACTAAAGGCAACGGGCAGGAACAATAGCAGTGGTGGCAGAAGGAGCCTTTTGTGTGGGTTTGGGTCTGGCAGGCAAGCAGAACAGAGCCTTTGTTAGACAGAAAGGAGTTCAGTCTCATAGTTTGGGTAGTACCCTGCTCAGGTTTATTGTTTACAACAGGGTAGGTGGTCCTACAGTACAAATCTATGGAAATTTGAATGAGATAGGCCTACTACATATTTAAAATAAATAAGAACATACATACATTTACTTATAAACAGTTGTGCTGGCTGTCCATTAACTTATTATTAATGACTCTGTAAATCAGAATATAACTGGTGTAGCTACTGAGGGTAACAGTCCATTAACTTGGTGCAATAACTGAATAATGAAAGATTTTGTTCTCAGAGAAGCTATCAAGAAATTACCACCATTTTCTTACAGTTACTGTTAACATTAGGGCTATGAAGGGTTAAGGCCTGGTAAATAGACCCTTGCTGTCCCTAAACATTGAAGAGGGTGCACAGCAGGGGGAGAGCAGCTGCAGCGAAACACTTGCTAGCTGTGTGCTGTTACTAAGAGTAAAGACCAGCAGACAACAAGTCTTCATAGTAAATCTTGGTTACACACTGCCCTGTCAACTCCTGTAGCATAACACTGCTGGAATGAGACTGCCTCCAACTCACAAAGATACAGTATACAGCTACACAACCAATTTCCACGCAAGAATTTAGTATGACTCCTCCACTTCCTGCCCTGAGCCACGCCCTGGTGCCTCCCTGCACCAACAGGGGAATGTGACCTCATATTGCCTCTGAACCAGAGACACACAGAACACTGAGTGTATGTCCACATTTTAGATAATCAGCTGGAAGAGCATTTACGTTTAGAGGATTTCAGCTAATGTTGTTATCCAGAGTGTGAAGCAAGAGCAACACAGTATTAGTTTCCTGTTTTAAAAAACATATCAAGCTGTTACAGAGCTAGGCAATGGAAAGTCCGTTAGAGTCTAACATTTAATGTAGGACAAATTCAGCTACACAGTATCACATACAAAATTAGAACTGAAGTCATAGGATGTGATTTACAACCACAGATGGGTGTAGGACAATGATCAAATGGTCTCAAACACACATATACACAAACATACACAGCATAAACACAGATGTACACAGCGTTCACACAGACACACCCTTACTCCCTCAAAATACTCACACAATCTGAGTCATTCATCACTACCTCAAAAGGCTTCTGCTTTACATAGTGTCTCCACATACGCACCACACCCTACAGTCACAGCCCACTGTCTGTGCATCGGCAGGGTATGTGTGTTCATGTGTGTTTGTCTGAACTGGATGTTGCAATCAGTTGCACATTCTCATGCTTCTCATAGATGATTTGGCTTCAGCTACAAATAGGATGTCTTTGAGTTTGTCCAAAAATACATCAAAACACACACCTTTGACTTTTTACAAATTGCTACAAAAACTGAGATGTGATTATATGCAAAGAAACAGATTAATTCTTAACTGTTAACTTAAGTCAAGGGACTTTTACTGTTAATATTTTCACCTTGAGTGAGACATTCACTCAGTTCGATGAGGCGTCCACCCTCTAGCTTCAAGCAGGACTCAATCCAGGCACTAGTAAATTAGGATTTAAGGCAGAGAAATTATTTATTTGATGTAGTGACAGTGCTTATATTGATGCAAAAATTATGCACAATTTCCCCTGAGGGGATCAATGAAGTATTCTGATTTCTGTGTAGGTATAGTAGAATAAAATATTTAATGCAGATGCATAGTTTCAAATAATCTCTTTTGTGTTGATGTTCTTCAAATTGAGATCAGATTTTAGAAGAAATATCCACCAAAAAGAGTACATGATAATGGCTGGGACCACAGCCCCTGCTGCTCTCTGTGTTTATGTGTCAATTTCAATGTTTTGTTTAAATCAAGCAACAAAATGCATGCTAGTAAAGTGAGTCAAATTTTAACTCACTTCCTCTGAGTGCAAGATAAGGAAGTTGAAAATGAATCATAAAGTAGTATACGTGTAGTATTAATACTTATATTAGCTCATAATATTAGAACAATCAGAAGTGTTCATCACACAGTGGTTGTAGTATGTAATACAACTTAAGTAAGAGAATAAATACATTATCATCACCATTTGTGATCTGTTGTATATTGTGAATAATTGTGTCTATTTAAGTGTGGAATTTGCCCTAGTGATTTTTCAGGTCCAGTTATGTGCTGTTTCCTCACCCTCAACTGTCTCTTTTTCTAGAACAAATCCTGGAGAAAGATGAAGGGCCCTACTACAATCACCTGGGATCTGGACCTACTGTAGCCTCCATACGAAACCTGATGGAGATGAGGTGAGCCTTTCCCTCTTCTCTTCTATTCTCTTCTCTTTTTCTCTTCCTCCTACATGCATTTGCTTTCTCTGCCTCTCCCTCCTCCTCCTCCTCTCTCTCCACCTTCCCTCCCCCTCACATTTTGTCCTTAGGGAATCCGTGACCCAGAATCCAGTAGGAGGAACAGGAAGTATCAGCATCATCAGCATATCAGAGGCAGAGCAAGAAGCACAGGATTAGCAGCAGATGATATCTGAGAATGAGAGGAATTCAGGAGGAAGAAAGATATAAATCATATCACAGAAAAAGAGAGACAGAGAAAGATTAAGAGAGGAAGACAGAGGGAAGGGAGGAAAGAAGAGACAAAGTAAAAATGATAGAAATGGTGGATGTTATGTGCACTAATATCAAGTTCAGTTATTTATATTATGTAGCTGTCCTCTAGTATTAATTAAGGCTGAAATTTGGTGTTGGATAACTTTTTACATGCAAATAATATTTATACAAAGCTGAATTCGCTCTTTGAAACCTCAAATGAAACAAGTAATCTCACAGTTAAAATTAATGTAAAAGTTTTTATCAATGAGGCAACAGATAACATTTAGCATTAGCCATCAGGACTCTAATCTAATCCATGTCACATACACAGTATGTACTATTTATGTGACCTGTGACTGAGTATGTCCAGCACTAACTGGATAGCCTTGCCAAACCAATCCAATAAGCTCTTGTTACTTCGTCTGCAATGCATCAGCAAGCTTGGTAAGAAAAAGACAGATTGAGTTTAGCAGTTTGATCTTCATAGGATTAGTATTTATTCAATTTAGGAAGGAACACCAGAAAGCTCCCCAGCTAGTAAATATTAATAACCAAAGTGCAGCTACAGCTTCTATAATGAAATTGTTGCCATATTTTCCATAGTTTGGTTAACACATTCTGACAATGTCTTGTGGTGTATGTTATTTGTAACACCAGAATGCACCTTGTACTCGGTGTAGTGACCTATTATAACCAGATGCCTCATTATGTTATGCTTCATATTGAGTAGCACTGAACATTGTACTGATGCACACATTCAGCTGTTCACTGAGAGGCTTGATTTCAATAGGACCAATGAGTCATTAATCCCTGGAGAGCACAGGTTGAGTGAGGGGGGATGTTAGGCCAGAGACCACCTTTTGTTGTTTGAGAGATGACGTAAGATTTTAAGACCACAATGTCCCTAGCTGACCTTTGACCCACCCCTGACCCCAGCAGGCCACCCCTGTGGTGATAGAGCCTACTCCCCTCCCACTCTCTCAGCCACTTTAGGGTGATTCCTATTCAGAAGGAGCCCCTTGTGTTCACTGTCACACCAAATCTGCTCAGGGCTGAAGTTTTCACAATGGCAGGTATCAAGCGAGTGGGAGACTTGATAAAAGCTGTGAGCAGACATCTGACAGGTTCTGATGACCTATCCCCACCCCATCTCAACCTCTGACCCCTTCCTCCTTCTATACACCTCCCCAATCTACCAACAGACCTACAGGAATACACACATGCACCATTAGGACAACTATTAAATCATCTCCCAACACTCCATTATTTGCTCAAGCAGGTGTTCACAGACACATACACACAAACACACAAAATCAGTAGAAATGTGTGTACACAAAATGAGCTCATGCATGCACATGTGGACACAAACATCAGCTCAGAAATATCTCCAAGAGAAGACATGGTGTAGAGGCTAGTGGGTTCTGGTTTACTCTGCCGTGCTTGTGTGAATCTCAGCAGAGCCTTGTGAACACTCCTCACCAGGTTGACCTGTCTTTGTCATAGTTGACAGATACTACTATTCCCACAGATTCAGAGCAACACAGGCAAAAGCAATAGTTCGCATAAAAAATGAGAAACACTCTCGATGAGGTCAATCATGACAAAAGGAAATCATTGATTAACTTCTGAACAACACGATTGTGTCTCCTATTACAGCTCTGATACTCCAAGCCAGCAGTTAGCAGCCGCTGTGGTGCTGTTGGACTATTATTGAGTGGCCATGTGTTGCCCATAGTTTTTTGCCATGTGGGACTATTGGCACCAGTTGACCTTTATCAGTGACCATTTGGCCAACTGAGCATGTTAAATCTGAGCTATCAGGTTGTTCAGCTCAGTAAATTAGCTTTTCCTTTGTTTTTATGTTGAACATAAGACAGTGTAAACATTCACAGCATGAAAATGTAGGCTAGCTATTCTTGTCTTCTTTAAATGTTTTTTTGGATTGTGAATACAAGCACAGAGTGCACATCCATATTGGTGGTCAACTGGCTGTCAGGTGTAATCTTTGTGGTAGGTTCAAGTACAACTTTTAACAGAACATGTGAGGCCACAAGAAATGATCCAAAGCATCTTACTTTTGTTGGTGCTAGTTCCTTAAGGTCGGCTTGGTGGACCTTAAGGCCTTGACACACAGGTAAGACTACAGCGTGTGTTTAAGTTTAGGCCACTTGAGTTGTCAGCTTGATGTGTCAGGCATCAGGGCTATCTGATCTGAAAAGAAGCTATTGAACATTAAAATAACTAAGTTGTTTCTCCTCCTATGTAGGTATGGAGAGAAAGGGAATGCCATCCGGATTGAGAAGGTGCTGTACACAGGCAAAGAGGGAAAGAGCTCACGAGGATGTCCTATTGCTAAGTGGGTAAGTAGTGTCACGTAACATCTGCCATGTGGTTGAAGTTTTGAAAGAGGCTTATATTACATAACTTTCAACCTAGGTGACTGCAGTGGGGTATGAAGCAATATCCTTGGGAGACTTGGTATTGTCAAGTTCTTTTCTTTTTCCTTTTGCTGCCTGATTGTGTTCAAATGAGAGGGAGAAAAAGACACGGAGAGGTGTTTTGGGACTTTTGTCCCACCTGACAATAATGACAGCCAATCATCAACAGATTTATGCAGTGTGTATAATGAGGGGTCCTGGGGAGACACCTAGCCACGTTTGTCACCCACAGTGAGTAATCAGTATGAGGTCTCACTCTGTAACAACTGCCCAGCCTCCCCTCCCATGTCACCCCTGACACCTCCTGCTAATGACTTTATGGATTCAAAACAGCCATCCTACAGAGGGAAGGGTGAGTGTGGGTGTGGGTGTTGGAGACAGAGAGAGAGGGACGGAAGAGATAATAAAAGTGAAAGAGAGCAGGCTTGCACATATCAGAAGACATTTATCTTTTGTGGTACAAAAAGCAGTTGTGAGGAATCAGATATTGCACAAGTGGTTATTACTAAAATCAGAGAAGAGGAACTTAGTGAGCACAATGAAGGTGTTGCTGGGAAAGAGCCAGGGTGTTTACCTAACCTCCCCTGGATGAGCAAAAGCTAAAATAATGATGAGCTCTGTTTCCTCTCAGGTGATCCGTCGTAGCAGCGAGGCAGAGAAGCTGCTGTGTCTGGTTCGTCATCGTGCAGGCCACCACTGTGCCAATGCTGTCATCATCATCCTCATTATGGCCTGGGAAGGTGTCCCAAGGGCCCTGGCTGACAAGCTGTACAGCGAGCTCAGTGACACCCTCACCAAATATGGCAACCCCACCAGTCGACGCTGTGGCCTCAATGATGAGTGAGTAGTTTATGGGTACTCTTTGACACTGGTTTTCTATCATACAACTTTGTGAATGTTCAGAGAGCAGGCAGGTTCTCTGTATTCCAGCATTATGTTGCTGTACCTTTACAGAACCTGTATGTCCTGTATTTTGTTTATGGAGGAGGAGTTATTTTTGAAGCACGTGCTAAACTATTTTATGTCATGTCAACTTCAACAAAACTTTCAGGAAGACCTATGACACCAATGAAAGTATGCCAAAATGTGCTTGGTTTAATGGACACAACCTTATCAGGTGGGGGTCCGTGGCCTAATCTGTGCTCATGTGGACATCTGTGACATGGAGAAGTACTCCAGAGGCATAAAGCTAAATTAAAGAGAAATAATATGTGTACACACAATTATGCATCTTTGTTACCAGATGTCTACACGTTGATGTGTGCACATGCACATGTGTCCATGTCATACATCCCACTACTACAATTAGCCATGAATGGATGTTGACACACCCTTGTTTAACCTGGTTTAGACATAACCACTATTCACCCTCTGGGGTTAGAAAATAACAACTATTTTCTTCTTAGCAGCCTCTGTGTTGTTACACTAGTTTACACTGCTATAAACTGTATTAGAGTATTGACTGATGGCTGAGTGTCTGTGTTATACATATGTAAATCTTAGTTAAAATAAAAAAATATTCATTCTATGAAACTTTTAAGAGGCTAAGATGATGTGCTGTAACATTAATGCTCCAAATTTCCTCACTGACATTTCTCTCCACATTGTTATATCCCACCCAGCTCAGTTAACTTATAGTGTACACTTGATGTAAAGTTCGCACGGGATACACATCATTTATACATGAAGCTTGAGAGCGTGCTCACTGTCTCCCCCTGCAGTCGTACCTGTGCATGTCAAGGCAAGGACCCTGAATCTTCTGGCGCTTCCTTTTCCTTTGGCTGCTCCTGGAGTATGTACTTTAATGGCTGTAAGTACGCCCGAAGCAAAATGCCGCGCAAGTTCAGGCTACAAGGAGATCACCCTGAAGAGGTACTCATCACATCAAAGTCACTCGTTTTATATCATTATACAGGAATATATTAATGCTAATAATGAATAAGTCAGGTTTTTAATTTTTTATTTTTTTTTAAAGTCACCGTTATAATCTTGAGTAATGATAAGCTACTGTTTTATAGCTCTGTGTTTGGTTGTGCCCTCTAATCCTTGTTTTTGCTTGTCAGGAGGACAAACTCAGGGATCGCTTCCAGCATCTGGCAACTGAGGTGGCTCCTTTGTACAAGCAGCTGGCCCCACAGGCCTACAGTAACCAGGTTTGTTGTACAGGCAAATACCCATCATTGTACATTTACTGTGCAAGCCTTTGCAAAGTAACAACCTCATGCAGCCACCAACTGCACGTGTCATCTTCCTCACACACACTGAGTAGTACTGTACACCAGACCATCATGACTTTGGCTGTCACATAATAACACTTCTTCTTCTTAGCACAAAGACTGAGAAACAGAAAAGAATCTACTGGCAGGGATTGACTCAATTCTAAGCTATTTTTACAGTATGAAGTATTACACCTGTGAAGTGCTGCCTTTGAGAAAGGCAAAAAAACGTAACTGCTGTGTGTGTTTCTATCTTGGATGAATGTAAGGAAATAAAGTTTCTCTGTCCTCTTCCTCAGTGCCAGACAGAGCTGAAAGCTCCAGACTGCAGGCTGGGCTTGAAGGAAGGCCGGCCGTTCTCTGGAGTCACTGCTTGCATGGACTTCTGTGCCCACGCTCATAAGGATCAGCACAACCTCTATAATGGCTGCACAGTGGTAAGATCACTCACCATACATTAAATTGGGGGGGTAAAGGATATATTGTTCTTTTGTGTGAATAAGCTAAATAAAAAGTGTTGATGTTTTGTAGCTTGGCAGTTTACATTTCATCTTGCCCTCTCTCTCTCTGTTAGGTGTGTACTTTAACCAAGGAGGACAACCGTACAGTGAAGGAGATCCCCGAGGATGAGCAGCTCCATGTGTTGCCTCTTTACCGAATCTCCATGACTGATGAGTTTGGCAATGAGGAGGCGCAGCGTCTCAAGATGAAGTCAGGAGCCATCCAGGTGCTTCAGGCTTTCCGCCGTGAGGTACGCAAGTTGCCCGAACCTGCCAAGTCCTGCCGACAGCGCAGACTGGAGGCCAAGAAGGCCTCCTCGGAGAAGAAGAAAAATAAACTCATGCAGCAGGAAGGTGAGACACCAGAGAAAACAGTGGTTAAGGCTGAGGTCTGCATCACCGGTTCCCCTCAACCCCAAGGCAATAAAGGTTAGTTACTGTGTTGTGTTTGTTTTTGTGTCACCCATAATGTACTTTGAGTGTGTTCAACAGGTGTCCAGACTATAAGGCAAAATATTGTAAATTACTTGACTTACCTTGTTAGCTTGTCTGGTAGCCTAAAATGCATTTACCCTAACCCTAACCTGCATCAAGTATGTAACAGAACTCCAATACAAAAGACATAAACAATTATAAACTGAAATGCTTTAGAATTTTAGTTTGTAATTTACCTTTCCTTTGTTTAAATCATTCAGCATTTATAAAACAAGAGGTGAAGCCAAACATCAAGAAGGAGCCCTTCAATGGATCAATAGCTGGATACCCTGTGCAGGCAGCAGACCCATTCAACATCTGCCCACACCCTGCCTACTATGCAAGGGGAGGCCTCCCCCCAACTGGCCAGCCCTCTGCACCAGACCCAGTAAACGGTTACCACCACAATCTTCCCGCAATGCACTATGGCTACTACAACTATCCCCCCAATGCACTTTTCCCCCCTAAGCTGAGGACCTACGAGGGTCGAAATGGGTCTTTGCCCAAAGCAGGCAGCAAGGTTGACCAGGTAGACAAGAAGCCTGATATTCAGAGCCTTCAGGCCAGACCGGCCCTGCCCTACTCTAGCCACCCAGAGCAAGCCAACCAACCAAACCACAGCGCTTATACCCAACCTGCAGACTACAACCAGTCCCGTCCTTCCTCGGTCTCTTCTGAACCCCACAACAGAGGCACTCCAGTCATCAAACAAGAGCCTATGGATGTGCCAGTCTATGAAGGCACATTGCTGAGCCAGGTTGGTGCCAACACACCTAGCACCACCCCCCAGCTTGCAGCCTGGCCAGGGCACAAGCTTAATGGAAGTATCATTCCCACCAACTGGGATGGCCATCTGAACCCTAAACAAAGCCCTGAAGCCTCATTGTTAAACCCGGACAAGCAGCTGTTTCACCAGCATCCCCAGCAGCAGCAGCCCTCTTCTTACCCCCAGCAGTGGACATCCTACCCTGGCTCAAATGCCCTGATGGCTTCCCCTGCCCCATCGCCATCACTCCAGGTACCTCTCTCTCCATCTCCGTCCCCGCACCTAGGCACAGCGCTCCAAGTTAACATACACCAAGGCTCACCACGCCCTGCCACCCCACGCCCAAGCACTCCTCACCCAGGTACACCACAGCCTGGCAGCTGTCACTCAGGCTCAGTTACACCACAGCCAGGCACCCCCAGACACTGGGCCAGCCCTGCTCCTAGTCCTCAGCCAAATGCTTGGGCTATGGGGCCTGCAGCATATAGTCCTGGTTTGAAGCACAGCAATCCTGCAGGGTCCTACCCTGACAAGATTTGGTCCAAGACTGGGGAAAGTCGGTGTTCCACTCCCCTTGGGCTCCAAGAGAAGGCCTGGAAGTCTTGTGGAGGTTCAGTGGCAGGCAGTACCCCGTCCCCTGCCCCTGAGGGTCGCCTCTTCCCTGATGCCCTGCAGCAGTCGGATCAGGCCTGCTGGAACCCCAGCCGAGCTGAGAGTGACGCTGAGAGCACCAAGGGCCGTGAAGTGGACGATGATGAGGTGTGGTCTGACAGCGAGCACAACTTCCTGGATCCCAACATTGGTGGTGTAGCGGTAGCACCAGCCCATGGCTCCATTCTGATCGAATGTGCCCGTCGGGAACTACATGCTACCACTCCGCTCAAAAAGCCTGATCGCTCCCACCCCACCCGCATCTCCCTGGTCTTCTACCAGCACAAGAACCTCAACCAGCCCATGCACGGCCTGGCTCTGTGGGAGGCCAAAATGAAGCTACTGGCAGAGCGAGCGCTGCAGAGGCAGCAGGAAGCGGCTCTCCTTGGCCTCTCCCAGGATGACATCAAGGCCCTCGGGAAGAAACGCAAGTGGGGGGCTACGGTGGCAGGTGCCAGTCCAGGACCTGGACTAACTAAAGACAAGAGGGAGGGGCCAGTGACGCGGTTAGCCCCCACGTTCCACACCACCTCTATGGTTACTGTGTCTCCCTATGCCTTCACCCGCCTCACTGGGCCCTACAGCCACTTTGTCTGAGGTTAGACAGACACAAACAGACTGATAGATAGAGTGGTGCAGTGGAGGACTGGAGAGAGCAATGAGCAGGATGAATGTCTCTCAGCCATCCCGCAGTCTGGCATCTCTCCATCCTGCCCCCTCCGCAGTCCACTTGGAGGAGGGGACATTTTTATTGTTTTTTACCTCATGTCAGGCAGTGGTTTGGGCTTCAGACACACTGCCTGTGGTGCTCTTCCTCTCTCTTCCCTGGAGAGGAACTCCATTGCTTTTTCTTGTTTATAGAATTTTAATGATTCTAATTATTGCTATTATTATCAATATTATTATGATTGCTATTGTTACTGTCAATGTTGTTATTACAGGTATTATTATAATGAAGACTTTGTTTTTTATTATTGCTGTTTTCATTAATGTTATTATTAATGATGTGATTGTTTTTGGTTATATATTTTTTTAAATCAATCAGTCTAAGTCAGTCAGACTCAGACAATTGCTTTTTCCATGTTTGGAAAACGTGTACCCTATTTTCTGTTTGATTTTCTTTGTTCTGGTCAATCTTCCAGCTGTACTTAGAGGAGGAGCCATTATCTGCCTGGCAAGACAGCAAATCAATATTACAGTAATCATATGTACATATATAAAAAAGCCTTTCCAGTAGGCTTGCCTTCTATCTCTATATTGACATGTACAGATATGTGTCTTTGATTAAAAAAAAAAAAAAAAAAAGCCAGTTTAGGCCTCCATAAAGGATAATTACAATTACTATCAGCCATTGATATAGTTTACCAGCAGCATTGCTGTCAAATACACAAAAGACAGTCACACTGTACTGGAACCTGCCAACATCCCTTTTTAGATTTTCTATTGCCTGAAATGTACATATACCGTGTCTTGGTATTTGCATCATTTCAGATTTTTCCCATTAGCTGCACTTCAGCATTATTTACACATAGAATATATTCTATTATTGTCTACACAACTGGTGAAAAAAGGAGGAAAGAAGGAAGGAAAGACAGGGATCCATCAAAGTCAGTTATCAAAGCAGTATAGTGTATGTCCAAATTATCAGTTGTATTTGCACTGATACCAACAATTATACCTTTTTGATGTGGCTACTGTAACAAGTAGACACATAAAAGGCTGTGTCTTTGATATTACATGAATGCAGCTGAAGAGCAGTACTCGGTTTCAGCTGTTGTGTGTTTGTTTTGTGTCTGTGTATGGGAGAGCAGAGCCTCTACAAGGCTAAAACTGAACTCTAAAGTTAGAAACAAAACCAGTCATCATGAAGCAAAAAAGTATGAAAATAATGCCCATGTTAAAAATAATTGCCATTGCCCTTTAAACCACATTGAGAGAAAACGGTGCTGCTTCTCTTGTCGTTAGATGATGTGCTCCTCCTCCCCTTGTGCACCCCTCCAGCTTTCGACTGGTGCTCAACTTCCAGCTCTGATCCATATTCATTCCGCTACACTTCATGGCACTTGATGCTGTACTTAGGTGCTCTAGCTCAAATCTGGTTCAACTAGTATTAGCAAGTAAATATTTTTGTTTTGACTGAGGTGGAGTACCAGAATGATGGGATTTATTGACTCAAGACATACGTGCAGGAAATTTGTTATGCAGAGAAAAATATAATGAATTACCTTATACATGCTTGTCATGTTTTCCTATGTGGAAAACTGTACACAGCTGGTACTCCACAGAGGCTAAAATAAGTGATACTATTTGCAAATGTATTTTGACCCAGACCTGCAATTACCACATAGAGATGGAACAGGTGGCACACTTTATCTTCCTATAACATTCAAGTAGGGGTGAGCACTTCCCAGTGTAAACTCCAGAGGGCAGCAGTGACTGCCGTTTCAAAGTGGTGTGTGCAAACAAACCTACAAGCACTTGAGATCCATTCAGAAGCCAGTAAAGCCTTGCCTTGCTGCTTTAACCATCCATGGCCAGTAGAGGGGGATCTCACCCTGTTTGCTGACCATGGATGGGCCTCACTAAAGCAGCTCAAGGCAAAGTTGATCTTTGTCCCATTGTGGCACAAATGTGAATGAAGTCTGGAGATGCTTTTGGGAAGCCCATCCTGGGTTTGAGCAGAAGGAAACAGTGTTGGAACAGCAGTGCTTTTGGTGTTCCTTCACACACTCTGGTGCTCTCCTATTAAACTTGATTTACTGTGAAGGGCCCACTCCTTCCTCTGCATGGTGCTGTCATCTTCAAGCAGAGCGAGGTGTGTCCTTCTGCAGGCACCTTGTCACCACAGAGCCAGCCAATCAAAGTGGCCGCCCTATGGTTGCAGCTCTGTCACTGGGCTTAAGAACTGGTTTCTTCTGAGGTGTTTTTGCAGTTTCTTGTGGCAAAGTGGTTTTTGTCTCAAACTAAGTACACTGTACAGGGCAAAGAAAGAAAGCACAGTCATTCAATGCATTTATGGTAACCCATTCACAAAGAAAACAATAGTACTGAGCGTTAAAGAGCGAACTTGGAAAATTACTGTAGCTACTGGGAGTTGGCGCCAAATGCAAATTGAATCAATGAATCTCTCACTTTGTGTGTCTGTGAGTGTGGGTGTGAGTGTGGGTGTGAGTGTGTCTGAAAATGACACGTGGGCGTGAAAGAGAAGAGCCAAAGAGAGAGACTATTTGATAGCCTGGATAGAGTCCCGTGAATCACTCATTTTTATTTTCTCTCCATCAACCATGTGACTATTTGATCAATTAGATTAAAAAGTAAACATGTGGTTTACTTGCAACAACTGTTGAAAATGAAAATGAGCAACTAATAGAACTCGATGCAGGCTGACTCCTGGCTGCTAGGTGGTTGTTTGGGTCAAAGCCCTGGTCATCTGTGAAAGACCCTGTTACCTCTCTCGAGGGTCTCCAGCTCTCTACCTCATGCTGTAGAGACACTGGTCCCAATCACAACTTGCTACTGAGGGCAGAGAATCATGCATATGTCCCTTTGTGTGCTCTAGATCTCCACACTCATTTTAACCTGCTTTTTTTTACTCTTATTTATTACTACATGGTGGTGATGATGATGATAATGATTGTCTTTGATGTTATTGTTTGTTTTTTCATCTTTTTTTATATAGCTAATACAAATTGTACATAGAGAAGAAAAGATTTATAAAAGCACTTTTAATCTTGATTTTAATGACAAAAAGAAAGAGCCGATTATTGACAACTTGAAGCTTAGGGTTTTTGTTTTGTTTTTTTCTCAAGAGAGAGATAAAAAATGTAAATATTAAAATATTTAGGTAAGATTATTTAACTGGTGAGGATAGTAACTAAACCATGAATGACAGGGGGGTATTTTAAAGTCTCTGACAGCCCTCAACAACGTTAAACAACACTTGGTCCCAATGTGTTGTGTGTAAATGTGTGCTTAGTAACACTGCTGTTTTGCTTTCGTAAGTACTGTACCCCTTGTCAGCATGTAACTGGCAGAGACCTGTCACTTTCTAACAGCAAAATCATAAGCCCAATTATGTAACATGAAACCACACTTGACTTACTGACGACAGTCAAAATAACTGGAGGATCCCCCATGTTGCAGTTCTCTGACCAAAACCTCATATCTAAAAGAAAATATGAATTTTAGAGTTTTAGAAAAGCTTGTCTGCTTGATAGCGATGAATTTAGTTGACATTTTACAGCAGGTGTCAACAATCCAAGAGAAACTCATCACAAATTATTCCAATTGCAATTTAAGCTTGAAAATGTGTAATTATGTGGTACCCAGCAACAGTGATCTACTGTCAGTAAGCTAAGGACAAATCTAAAAAGGTAGCCACAAACCTGATATGTGTTTGTTGTGTAAAGGAATAGTTTGACATTTTGGGAAATATGCTGATTCGCTGATGATGAGAAGATCAATACCACTCTCATGTCTGTACGGTAAATATGTAGCAGGAGGCAGTAGCCGGTTATCTTAGCTTAGCATAAAGACTGGAAACAGAGGGAAAAAGCTAGCCTGGCTCTGTCCAAAGGAAACATAATTTACCTTCCAGCACCTCTAAAGCTCATTTATACGTTTTGTTTGTTTAAACAACATGCCAAGTTGTGGTTTTATGGTGGTTTTGTGACTGTTCCTTCGAGGTAACCAGGCAACCAGCAGAGACTACAGGAAGTCATTACTCCCGGCCAAGAAATTGTCTGGCACATAAACTCCTGTATAACATGTTGGTTTTTGTATGGATTAAACAAACAAGCTTTAGAGGTGCTGGTAGGCAGATTTTGTTACTTTTGGTCAGAGCCAGGCTAGCTGTTTCCCCTGTTTCTAGTATTTATGCTAAGCTAAGCTAACCGGCTGCCGTCTGTAGCTTTATATATTGCGTACAGACATGAGAGTGGTATGGGTCTAAACAAGAAAGGGAATAAGCTTATTTCCCAAAGTGTTGAACTATTCCTTTAATATCAGTGGGTTACCCTTGATAAATTTACCACCATGCACACGTGCAGGACGGCATCCAAGGGGGGATGTTTAGGAATATACTGGTAGTTGAGCCAGTCTGAGGTGAATCAGTGGGCGATGTTTTAGCGAGTAATAGCCCAGCAATCTTTGTCAGTTGTGTTAGACTATCAGGTAAGAGACTGCCTCCCTGCTTGTTTAGATGTATCTATCATTATTATCTACTCTAGTTCTCATAATAGTAAGTATGCACTTGGCATAATAATCATGACGCCCTGTGGAAAACACCAAGTGTTTAGTTTGTAATAATTCATTATATGACCACACATCAAGGCCAATAGTAGTTTGACTGGTGCATGGGCTGGGACTGGTACAGTAACAGGGCCCATTTGACTTTTTAACCATAATGCATGGCCCACAACACACACACACACACTTGCCTAAAAATGGGTGCTGAAGATACAGTGTACATGATATCTTCATAACTTTGTAAATTTCTAAATGTCTCACAAGTTTGGTAGATGGTTCTCCTCATGAGAGGCACCACCTCCCAAGCTCGTGCCGAGGTAGGGGGTCAGTCAGCTGGTGCTATGATGCTACACCTTAAAATTCACTGTGTAAAAAAATGTGAGGGATAAATGATTACCACAAATATTTTTCTGAGCTCTTCGAATGTCAAGAGAACTGTACTTTTGATTCAAGCAGTTTCACGGGATGGGAAGCTGCCTTGGTGCTGACTTTATGAAAAGTCTTTTGTTACAACGCTACAAATTTACATCTCTTTTTGAGGGCAGGGGGGCACTCAAACAGTTGATTACATTCTCTATTAATATTCATTCCACATTGTACTTGAACTCATTTGAAATAGAATGAGATATAGAATCATATTATATGAAGACTGTTATCTGGGTTTCTCATTTGGTACAGCGCAAGTACCAAAGGCTATTGAAATGATCTTTTGAGTATGTTGTACATGTTCATGGTAACTGAATGCTAAGATATTTGAACAATACAAGAATAACAACTGTATACTGCCTCCTCTTCCTCTCCCTCGTCATGCACTTCCTTTACTTAGCACCCCTCTTCCTCTTAACACCTTGTATATTTTGTCAAACATAGATATACATATGCATCTCACTGTGTATGGCCCACTTTTAGAAGTCTGTTGAACACCTAATTTAAAGAACACTCTCCACATTTGGGATAGAGACTTGGACCCTGGCCCATACAAAAAATAAAAATGAACCTACACGACTGGCAGCTACATTCCTTTTTGAGTTTTAGGATTGTTCTTGGTTCTTTATTTTCATGTCAAGGATGCAGTATGTAAAAAAAAAAAAGTGTTTTTGTTCAGTCTCTCTCTCTTTGTAGCTGTATGGTGTATTATGTGAATACATAGTGTATGTGGTAAAAACCCCACAATATTGTTTTATGTTGCGCGATAAATAAAAACATTGAAGTGAAAACATGTTTGGTTAAGTGACTATTTTCTGCTCAGGCTGTAACCGATTTTGATTTTGATAACAGTGGTGCGGTGATGGCCAACCTATCGCTGCAGAGCTCTCAGGCTCTGCAGTTTGCTCCAACAGGAGAATTCGCGTGATTTCACTGATTTGTGCCTCCACTTTGATTAGTAACCTGTGGGTGGTCTCTCATCATAAGGATCTAACTAGAGGCAGTAATAGAACGCTCCAGCTGACCAATTACCAATTGCTTGGTCTTCTCTGTCTTTCCCCTCCCACACCAATCACCTGCTAGTGGGGGAAAAAATGCGAGGGCGACAAGGAGAGGAGTGGAGCGAAGAGAGGAAGTCGAGGCCGTTTGTTTTAAAGTCAACAAACATACAGAACACAACACTGTACAACTTCTATTATTTTCATTATCCTCTCCTGAGGGTCTCCAGCTCATTATCAGTGCATTATCATATCAAGGCGTCTCAACGCACTTTAAGAAGCCAGGACAGTGACAACAAAGCTGACACCGCATGTGTATTTTTGTGCATTATTGGAATAAATAAGTGACAATCAAGAGGACTTGGAGTGGGTGCAGGCTTTCAGTATATGGTTTAATGTGGTCTGAAGCCAGGTGCTAGTCCATCAAGTGCTTTGAAAGCCAGTGTATGGGCAACCAGTGCAGATAGATCAAGACCTGTGTGATGTGATCACATTTTCTGGTTTGGAGCCCAGCAACATTGTTCCGAACAATATGGATGACAGAGATAGGCCAGAGAGGAGAAAAAGAAATAGGTGAATCAAAATTTCAACACTTGAAAGAGAGAACAGATTCTGGCTGTATTTCAGAGGTGTTGAAAAGCTGTCTTGACAGTAGACTTAAAGGAATAGTCCAAAAAATAGTCAAACTACACTCTGCAGTGTATTTGAGAAAGTGAATAAGCAAAAATGTCAAATGATTCCTTTAATGTTGGGTTCAAATGAAAAACACAAATCAAATGTGAGATCAATTGGAAATGCTCAACAATGTTTACTGAGGTTGGCAACAGAGAAAGACTTTGCTGATTGGACCCCATCGAAGTGAGGCATCTTCATTAAATGTAGGCCCATGAGGACAGGAGACATGATTCCCCAGAGTGTAGATGTAGGTGGTGATGGTGGTGTTTTGAGTATGACTAAGTGTCAGTAGGACCAACAGAGAATGTTGTGTTAAAAAATTGTGACTGAAAACGGTAGATTTAAGGTCTATTGAAGCTGTGAGAAAGTCCCAGCTCTCTATCAGCTCTTCCAGTGCTGCGGCTGCTTACAGTGTTACCAGATTGGGCGGTTTTCCGACCAACTGGGCTACTTTTTTTTATTTAATTGGGCGGGTAAAAATTGTTTTGGGCAGGTTGTGATCATTTGGGCTACTTTATGTGCCATTTGGGAGGTTTCAATAAATCTGTAGTATGATTGAGGTTGACAGGGCTCAGTTTATTACAGCTAAATTGAACTTATTTTCCTATTCAAATTATGATTCTGTCATGGCCCTGTGATGAAAGACTTAAAAATTTCTGTTCATATGAGTGAAGGCTTTTAACGTTTAATGTAACATTATCAAAAAGGCTTTTAGTTGTACCTCGTTCAACACTGAAAACACCAGTGTTCCCAAGTGTTTTTGAGGTTGAGTCATGTACACTACTTTGACTTGTGATGCCTCTTACTGTTTTTGTATTTATTGTGCTATGCCTCCTGTTGTAATGTTTTGTATCCTTTCGTAAAGCACTATGTAACCTAGGTTTTGAAAGGTGCTATATAAATAAAATTTTACTTACTTATTTTATGACTTCTATTATACATTTTTCATTCAAGGGAATAAAGGGACTGGAGCACACTGATTGACTTGCAGCCTTTCCAGTATAGGGGTTACCCCACAGCATACAGTGCCTTGCAAAAGTATTCATACCCCTTGACCATTTCCATATTTTGCCACGTTACAAGCACAAACTTAAATGTATTTTATTGGGATTTTAGGTGATAGACCAACACAAAGTACAGCATAATTGTGAAGTGGAAGGAAAATGATACGTGATGTTCAAGATTTTTTACAAATTAATATCTGAAAAGTGTGGCGTGCATATGTATTCAGCCCCCCTGAGTCAATACTTTGTCGAACCACCTTTCGCTGCAATTACAGCTGCAAGTCTTTTGGGGTATGTCTCTACCAGCTTTGCACATCTAGAGACTGCAATTTTTGCCCATTCTTCTTTGCAAAATAGCTCCAGTTCAGTCAGATTGGATGGAGAGCGTCTGTGAACAGCAATTTTCAAGTCTTGCCACAGATTCTCAATAGGATTTGGGTCTGGACTTTGACTGGGCCATTCTAAAACATGAATATGCTTTGATCTAAACCATTCCATTGTAGCTCTGGCTGTATGTTTAGGGTCATTGTCCTGCTGGAAGGTGAACCTCCGCCCCAGTCTCAGGTCTCTTGCAGCCTCTAACAGGTTTTCTTCCAGGATTGCCCTGTATTTAGCTCCATCCATCATCCCATCAACTCTGACCAGCTTCCCTGTCCCTGCTGAAGAAAAGCATCCCCACATCATGATGCTGCCACCACCATGTCTCACGGTGGGGATGGTGTGTTCAGGTTGATGCGCAATGTTAGGTTTCCGCCACACATAGCGTTTTGCATGTAGGCCAAAAAGTTCAATTTTGGTCTCATCTGACCAGCGCACCTTCTTCCACATGTTTGCTGTGTCCCCTACATGGCTTGTGGCAAACTGCAAACGGGACTTCTTATTGCTTTCTTTCAACAATGGCTTTCTTCTTGCCACTCTTCCATAAAAGCCAGATTTGTGGAGTGCACGACTAATAGTTGTCCTGTGGACAGATTCTCCCACCTGAGCTGTGGATCTCTGCAGCTCCTCCAGAGTTACCATGGGCCTCTTGGCTGCTTCTCTGATTAATGCTCTCCTTGCCCGGCCTGTCAGTTTAGGTGGACGGCCATGTCTTGGTAGGTTTGCAGTTGTGCCATACGTTTTCCATTTTCGGATGATGGATTGAACAGTGCTCCGTGAGATGTTCAAAGCTTGGGATATGTTTTTATAACCTAACCCTGCTTTAAACTTCTCCACAACTTTATCCCTGACCTGTCTGGTGTGTTCCTTAGTCTTCATGATGCTGTTTGTTCACTAATGTTCTCTAACAAACCTCTGTGGCCTTCACAGAACAGCTGTATTTATACTGAGATTGAAGCACACACAGATGGACTCTATTTACTAATAAGGTGACTTCTGAAGGCAGTTGGTTGCATTGGATTTTATTTAGGGGTATCAGAGTAAAGGGGGCTGAATACATATGCACAACACACTTTTCAGATATTAATTTGTAAAAAATCTTGAACACCACATATCATTTTCCTTCCACTTCACAATTATGCTCTACTTTGTGTTGGTCTATCACCTAAAATCCCAATAAAATACATTTAAGTTTGTGCTTGTAACGTGGCAAAATATGGAAATGGTCAAGGGGTATGAATACTTTTGCAAGGCACTGTATATCTCTTCAGGCAGGCAGGGTCAAAAACATTATCCTAAACACTGGAGAAGTGATCCATCTCTAAATAATATCCAATCAGTGCTGCTCAGCTCTTTCAAGATTTGCATGTCTAAACACAAAACATGGAGTAAGCTATTGCATTATATGGCATTATGCACAGGCTAACCACGGCTCTGCAGGGTCATTAAAGTTCTGAGGAATAGAAAAAATATTCACCCTCCCATAGAGGTGATGACACTATCAATCACTGCTCTGCAGAGAGGCAGACTGGATTCACACTCTTAACACAGTGGAGGCTTTTGGTCTAAATTAAGAACTGAATTTGTCATGTTTCCTCTAATTTATTACCCTTGATGGATGCAGCACTTTCTGTACTTTATCTTTGTAACTTTAAGACATGTCTGTGTTCTGTTGTTTCTGATGTGATTATAGTGCATGGGGTGTGGCACTTGTCCATTGGCTATGGCAACTCCCACCATTGAATCCATTATCCAATCCATTTGAAATCCATCATATGGGAGTGCAATTCTTTCCCCCAAAAGGGGATGTGGCCTTGGTGCTTGATGGCGTGCTGCCGGTCTGGTCTATACACCCCTGACACTCGGCAAGTGAACGTACACATTGCACGTGTTTTCCAGCGTGTCAGCTGAGAGTGTCACCTCTCTGAACATGGAGCTCTCTGGAGCTCTGTCCTCCTGCAGCCACAGACACACCAGCTACTAATTCTTCTCTGCTGCAGCTGATTTGGCTCCTTTCTTTTGTTCCACTCTCACATGGTTTATTATTGACTTTCATGTGACTTTGGTTTTTACTACGTAACGGATGCGACTCGTAGAGAAGTACAACACTTGAGATAAAAAATACTAAAGTAAAAGTAAAATTACCAATTACCATTTTTTATAATACTTAAAAAGTACACAGAAAAACAACTTTTGTTACAGTAATGAACTCTGTTTCACCTGTAACCACACCCAACAGTGATGTCATGGGGTCCTGGAGTACACATGTACATCACTGCAGCAAGTATTTCTCTGTAACATTTAATATTCATGACTAAATAAGCTAAGATAAGTTCAAATTTGAAACAAAAACAAACTTAATTATTATTGATTAAGAGTTTTACTGTCGGAACTCAACTAATATGCTTCATCAGGACTGTGTGGATGTGATTTGATCAGATTTGATTGACAATGGCCGGGCAACATTTGACTCAAATATTGCTAAAGCCTGATTGGTGCACACAAGTACATGATGTCACCTTTTTCCAAGTGAGGCTTACAGACAAAAACACAAATACAGAAATCTCTTCTAATTTTGGCAAATAATTGTGTGTTCATGTAGAACCCCATCCCTCATTGTAAGAAGCTGGTTGAGAAAAATGTTTTTCAGGGCCTTCAGATTCTTGAATAAAGCAGTCCAGTTGCCTTTATTCATGCCACTAGATGTCTCCTTTGACATCCTCCACATTTCTGCAACCACAACCCATATTTTGGGCAACTGGTGAGGCAATTCTGAGAGGAGGTGAAATAAGAATACAATCTACTACTATCTAAACTACTTGAGTTGTCACCTTAAACACCCTCAAAAGCATGATGAACAGGTTAGAAGAAATAATTGGCAGTATTACAATTCAGTGTCCTTTGTCATAGAGGGTTGTATAAACTTGTTAGTGTGTGTCAGTGTTATGTATGTTATGTGTCGGAGTATGAGTTGTGCAAATTAGTAAAAGATTGTTGTTACGTATCCAGTGCTTCTCTGCACATTTTGGTTAGTTCTTTAGCACGTGTGTTTTCTACCATTCAACACTGAAGAAATGTGTGGACGTTGTGCAGAAAGCAGATCTAAACACACACACTTGCCAGGAGCTGAGATAGGAGCAGCTGTTGAGGTAGCTCTTGGTAATAAAAGGATGGTTAAGGGGCGATCCTCTCCCTCTCATCCCACTTGAGCATCGACTTCAACAGCTCGATACACTCTGTCCTCCCATCAGCCTCTGTCATGTTGTCCTTGTCCAGATGCGTCTAATTTAGGAAACATTTGGAAAATATAACAGTGGTCAAGTCATCTTCCTAAATCATGAAAAGACAATTCATGAAAGTCACTTTTCAGCAGCAAGCTAGCACCTACTTAACCACCTACCGTTTTCACTTTGTCCAGATCAGAACATGTAAAACCTGTTATTAGTGGAGTAACTAGTTGGACCCCAATACTCCTCACGTGTCTAAAAGAAGGTTTAAAGTATTTAAGATACATGTATTTTGTATTATTCACTTTAACCGATTAACTGTAGAATTTTTAAGTAAGGTTAATGATGAAATAATCAGAACTTGAGCATCCACTGATTTCTGCCCAGCATTAAGGAGGGGCTCCGGACCCAAGAAGTCGATGATGAATCGAAGGTGGAGACGAAGCACAGCATCACATTTGTCATGAAGCTTTGTTCTGGTCAAAATCACAAAAATAAGCTTGAACAGTATAGCAGCTTTCATAGCAATTGCTAATTCTAAAAAGTGCTATACTGCCAAAATTAAGAATGCCACCTGGTAGATAGATGAGATTGCTAGCCTCATCTCTTCATCTGTGTTGTTGTTTTAAAGGCCCAGTTTCCAATCAATGTAGGCCTTGACACTCCTAAATTCATGTGCTACCTACTTGAAGCTAGAGCTTGGTTGGTTGTGTGTTTTAGCTTGAAGTGACTCTTCACAGCTCCATCTCCACACAACCAGATTTGAAGTCTTCGGCCCCAGCTCACACTGAATCAAGTGACATAAAAGGCTTTATAAAAACTCTTTTCACATATACGGTAGTATTCCCCAAGACCTGTAAAAAAAAAAAAAAAAAAAACTTTGATCTGTTAAATCGGTAGCATTCCCCTTTAAATCAAAGCAAATTAGCTCTTCTTAAGATTGTCAAGAACTAGATAGCTTTGTGCAAGTAATGAACTTGGATATCTGAGGCCTATTTGTTAAATCCAAGTCATAGTCCTTACACAGCAGCACAGATATTTGTGTCTTGTGAAGAAAATCCTACTTATGGTTCCAGGAAGTGGCTCAGCAAACACTAATGGACCTTTACAGTCTGTTAGTTTTGGCAAATGCTACCCTCACTTATCAATAAATATAGGGTTTAATACTTGGAATAATGGTTTAAAACTTGCCCAATTGTTTGTGTCTGTGATTCCCTGTGGGCCAGTAGTGGAATCCCTGTGACACCATATGTTAGCTAACTTAGCTGGTAACTAAAATGCTAACACTACATTTCTTAAAACAAAACAGAATTTTCATTAAACCTACGATAACTGATTTTTTTTTGTCCACTTGAAGGCAGTGGAAACAAGTTGTGAACACAACATTGACATATCATTGCCTTTTCTGTTGATAGGGCGATAGTGTTAGCAAACAGTTGCTTATTTACACATCTAGCATTTACGGAGCAACGTCATCATTCATTTGGAGTCGTGTTTGTGTCCACCTGGCAAATGCAGTCCAATATTCACTCTGCTAGCTAGCTGCTAAATGCTCCACTATGTTCACCAGTCAGTGGATAATAGAGTGGAAAGCAAGCAGAGTCTTTTTATAGTAAATTACACACTGCGTCGTAGTTGATTCTCGCCGGGAAGAGCATAAAGTTAAATATCATGATCGCCATCACACAGCCCAGCGACCACATGTCAATGGCTTCTGAAAATGGGAGTCCCTTTCTTGCTCTCTGAATGTGAGAAAAAAAACATTAAATGAAATAAAGAACATTGTCATATTTTAACAACTAAAACAAAACGTACACACTGAATAACAGCATCAGTACAAAGTAAGTATGCAGCCCTGAATTCAAGATTTCTCACTTTTAATAATGATCATTGTTTCTTTCCTGTAGTGAGGTGTCTGGTGAACTCTGCCCAGCTTGGCTTGTGATCTGAAAATAGCCAAGCCGAAGTCTATCAGTTTCACCCTGAAGGGCTGTCCCATGTGATCCACCATCATGATGTTGTCTATTTTCACATCAGAGTGGATTATGCCAACTCTCTCCAGGGCATCGAATGCTGTTGCCATCTGCAAGTAATAACATAATATTAATAAGCTTTATCTATAGAAAACTTTCGTTAGGGAAACCTTTAACCCATAAAAACAGAAGCAAAAGTTACACAGTGCTTCAACCACAAGAACTATATACTGTACTATATTACTAAGATACAAATAAGTAAAAAGTCAGTGGGGACCACAGATCAAAACTGAGTTTTGCTTTCTAGTTATGCCATACCTGTTTAATGACAGACCTGATGTCCTCCAAACGCATAGGGTCCTCGCAGTCCTGTAGGCCAATGTCCAGCATCTCAAAACCAGACCCATGTTACTGTTCATGAAAAATTCACCGTAAAACTTAATGATGCTGAACTTGTCCAGCTTGTGGCGCATGAGGTGTCTCAGCATGAACGCCTGGGGAAACATGATGAGATTAAATCACTACTAGGCTATCAGGCTATTTCTCTTCACTTGCAATGTATTGGTGTAATCTTATATAATGCGTAGTCCTGTTATTACTATAGACATTAGTACATGCCCCACCCAGCGCCATTTTTAATTAAATGAAAATGTCTTTTTTGCAAGCATAGAACCTTGTGGTACCCCCTTGGTTATTAAAAGGGAAGATGACGTGAGACCATCAGTACAGATCGCCTGTGTTCTATCAGACAAATATTAATTACATCTCATTTACGTTAATGGAACACAATTTATTTATGTTGGAAGAACTATTTGTATTTATAGTGTACATGATTCCCATTTGTCCTTCTAACATACACTAAATGTTAGTCCAACAACCAAAATTTTGTTTGATTTAACTTAAATATTAGCTTTTGTTATTTTCACTCATTGAGTTAACTTAATTCTAATATGTCAACAGGTTCAACACAAAAAATCAAGTAAACTCAACATGTTTGACTTATTTTCTTTATCCATTACCTTCTGGACAGTGGAAACAAAGAACAACCAATATTTCAGAGGCCACAGAAATTCAAATAGTGCAGTACCACAGGCTACAGCATCTTACAAACAAAATAAGTAATTCCGGGTAAGGCAGAAGTACACAGCTCTCTGATGTTGTATCAGTCAAAAGAAAAAAAACACTGTAATGCTAATATGATCTTATTATATATTATTATAACCCATAGACTTACAATGGGACTAAGATCATTCAAGTCTCAAGATGCCTTTGGAAATTAAATGGATTGTCCAGACAAAGAATAAACATTTTGATATAGCAATGAGGGTCTACCTTAGAGCAGGATTACCACGTTTGACAGATAACTCCAACAATTACTGAAATATATCAGTAAGAACAAATCTATAGTCATTGGCATTCCTTGGATACACCAGAACTAATCTATGATGTTTCCCGGCTGCTCTCGACTGAAGCATGACACATGCCCAGCACAAACACAGGCCAACCCTGTCCACCTACCAATAAATATGGTATCGAATGAAGGAGAGGCATGTACCATTTACCCAGGAAATTGGTTAGCAGAGATGGTAAGCAGGGCCTCAAATTACATTTGCTCTCTTTACTATAACAAAGTCAGTCATTTTCCATCTCGATTATTTTTTCAAGTCGCATCCATTAAAATTCACATTAAAAAGTCATGAACAGTGAGAATGGAACAAAAGAAAGGAGACCGATGTCAACAACCACTTCGTTGCATAGCAATGTAGCTTTGTGTGTGTATGTGTGTTTATGCGCAATACGGTGTGTAAAAACAGTGGCTCTCTTTTTGCTTTGTGGCTGCAGTCACTTTGGAGTTGATATTGTTTCTATATCTCTGTATTGTCTGCCTTGGTGCTGGTGGCATTGTTATTGGGTTCCTTAATTTGTGTGTGTGTGTGTGTGTGTGTGTGTGTGTGTGTGTGTGTGTGTATGTATCCCTTTGACCTTGTGTGATTAATATTTTTTTTAAAAAGCTTTCTATCTTTTGTTTATAATAGACATGGCAAATGTTGGCAGTGCCACCTGCAAAAGCGCCAGGTCCTTAAATGTAAAAACAAAAACAAAAAAATAAAAACTATGTTAATTAAGCTGGGAATACAATGTTAACACGTTGACCATGAGAAGAATAAGACACACATAGCAGCAACAAAGCACAACTGCATTTGAGCATAAAATAAACTGCCAAGAACTGAGTAGAATGGACATGGGGAGTATTCTCCACTCTGATATGGCTTGTCAGAAATACACACACAGAAATAAAGAGAAATCTGCTTGAGAGGAAAGCTGATTGTGCTCCAACAGTCAGACTTGTAAAAGATAAGTCCACCCATTTAAATAAAAAGAGGGGTCTGATCGTGTATTTGAAGCTTCAGTTATGGATTTGCCTGAAAACATATCTTTTCATCTTGTTGAGCCACATGATCTGAGCTTTGAAAGAAAATGTCCACCAAACGTTGGATCTGTGCTAACTTTACTGAGGGATTTCCCTCCAAAATGCTCGCTGGCCGCATGTGATGGTCCATCTGTTATGTTCGGGTTCAGCAGCAGAGTGGCAACCAGATTCCAAATCCATTTCCAAACATCAATGTTGTCATGGTTATGGTCGGTTTGCCCCTGTGTGTCTCCCTTCCCCCTTGTGTGTGTGTGTGTGTGTGTGTGTGTGTGTGTGTGTGTGTGTGTGACGTGGAGGTTCCCTCTGGTGCACCTGGCTGCTGGGTTGATTACACACACCTGACTCCCATCTACTTCATCAGCCTGCAGTATATCTACCCTGGTTCCTCAGTCACTCATCGCCAGATTGTTGAATCAACCTCCGTGGTAGTCAGCGCTCACAGCTCGTCAAGTACTCACCTTTGGGTGTTTCTTCGATGTTAACCATTGTTCTCTTGTCTCTAGTGTGCCCCGGTCTGCTTGCCTGTCTACTGCCTGCCTCACTGTCTGCCGACCTACAGGTCCACTGAATCATTCCTCACCTCTGCTCAACTCGGACCTTCAGCCAGCCACGTGCCTCTGCTCCTCTGTGCTTCTCCCCACTGCCCAGTCTCTGTCCTGCGTCACTCGCTCCATCAAAGTCCTTTTCTGCACCCGAATCAAATAAACCCCTTTTACTTGCTTATCTTGGTCTCCGCCTGCTCTTGGATCCACCCGACAGAAACTGTAACAAATGTATAGTGATACCCCACATATCATGTGGATCAGTGTCATACAGTTTACGAGTTATGACAGATGGAGTAATATGCATGATCAATATTAAAACACTGACCAAATACTATTGAATAATATGTTCTGGTATTTAGGATAAATTTGATTTATAGATTTTATAGGTCTCCCTGACCTGCTGCCACTGAGTGGTTGTGTGAGTGGAGACAGCCCCACCAGCTGCAACCTGTTCCACAATCAAGGCCTCTACACTTTGCCAGATTGTAGTCTCTTCATCAGTTAGTCTACGCTTCCAGCATTTTTTGCCAGCATATATCTAGTTATCCTTATATTTTCTGTTATGCTAGTCTAGCCTAACGCTTTTCCCCTCTTCCCTGCAGTTCTGCCTGCTCTGACTCCGGCACCTGTCTGCTGTCCCTCGTCGCGTCAGCCTGCTTCCCTGCCCTGGACTCCTGCTCTACTCAGCTACCAGCCCAAGCTGGAACACCACTGACCCAGTGTAACCTGTGTTATATGTTAGGTGATAGACTGTCAAAGGTGATTTGCTGCCTGTAACCTCACAAATTATGTGTGAAGATAAGAGACAGAGGCTGAGTGTTCCAGAGGCCTGTACTACGAAGCAGGATTTGGGGTTAGCGAGGTAACTTCAGGTTTAACTCTGGGTTTCCAGGGTTATGACGGTGGTTCACTTCTTACCACCCGTAGGGCGCGGGCTGACAGTTAGCCCACATTTGAATCGGTTTCCCAAACAGCAAATCCCTTCCACCGCCCCCCTGTCAGAAAGTTGCCCCTTTGTCATCCCCCCCTGTCAGAAAGTGGCCCCTTTGTCAATTTGACGATTGGGGAAACAAATACGTTCCCGTTTGTCAGCACGCCAAACGTCAAGCGGTTTCCTGAACGTCAAAATCGCGAGGGGCCAGCGTTCATGGCTCACCCTGGGGCCCTGGAGCTGGCTGTGGATGCGCTTCACCACCTCCAGAGATTTCAGGGGCGCATCAGCGGAGCCTGGCCGGCAGAGAGTGCACGTTCTCCCACGTAAAACTCGCCGAGCCACGGCCTATGGAGGACATGCGTCATGGGCTCACGCCGGTGCCCTGGAACCGGCTGACGGGCAGAGGGGCCCGTGCGTAAAACGTGCGGCGCGCCACGGCCTGTGGAGAGCCAGCTATGAATGCGCTTCACAACCTCCAGAGATGTCAGGGGCGCTTTGGCTGAGACAACCCGGCAGACAGTGCGTCTCTCGTGCGTAAAACGTGCGGCGCGCCACGGCCTGTGGAGAACCGTGATTATTATTAGGGCCCGAAGCACCGAAAATCGGTGCAAGGACCTATTGAAATTCAAGGAATTATTATTATTATTATTATTATTATTATTATTATATTTATTTGCCGTCTTTGAGTGCAAAAATGGGTGCCTGAACGTGCTCCGATTTTTGGGAAAATTTGCACGCACGTGTGGTTTGGCGAAAATAGAGGTCTGACATGGGTTCGGAGCAGGGGGGGTGGGGGGGAGAGAAAAATTGTTAGCGCCACCTATTGGCGAAAATGTCAATGCCCCCCACTTTTGCTTTGAGCTAATTTCACCAAATTGAGTGTGCATATGTATCATGCCCATACCTAAAAATAAGCCTCTTGGAGCCCTACTCTAAACCCAACAGGAAGTCAGGTATTTTTAATAAAGTGGTAATTTTTAGGCCTCATCACCCCATTTCCATGCCTCGTACTTTCGCGAACTTGTCCTACAGATTTTATCAGATCGCCTTCAAATTGGCCTATGCCCTCTTGACAAGTTGGGCACCCAACGATGCTCAAATCTTGCAATTTGCTACAACGGTGTGCCCGTGACGCGGCGTGGAAGGTAGGTGTTTCGCCGCCAAACAGGAAGTGGTCTATAACTGGACTGTACATTGTCCTACAGGCCCCAAACTTACCACGTGCCATGCCCCCCCCCCGCCCTGAACACATCTATATGCTCATTTTCAGCCACAGTCACAGCGCCACCTAGTGACGGCAGGAAGTGTCACGTTTTACAGTCTGACATGCATCTCAGAGTGGGTTGAGAAGAACAACCTCAAAATTGGCCACTAAAGCCTCAAGACGTTGATGATGCTGTACAATCAATAATATTGACTTTTTTACCAGAGGGCGTGGTCTCCGCGGGGCAGCGAATGTCGATGGTCCATCATGAAAATTCAAACTGCTGTAACTTGGCTGAAAATGATCAGATCTTTTCCATATTCCTCACGGTGGATGACATTCCCGGCCTGAACACATGTAGGGGTCAATTTTGAATCAAAGTCATAGCGCCACCTATTGACGGCAGGACATGTCACGTTTTACATTCTGACATACAAATCCCAGTGGGTTGAGCAGAACTACCTCAAAAATGCCCACTAAAGCCTCAAGATGTTCATGATGCTTGACAGCGAAAATTGTGACTTTTCACCAAAGGGCGTGGTCTCAGCGGCGCGGCGAATGTCAATGGTCCATCATGACAAATCAAACTGCTGTAACTTGGCTGAAAATGATCAGATCTTTTCCATATTCCTCACGGTGGATGACATTCCCGGCCTGAACACATGTAGGGGTCAATTTTGAATCAAAGTCATAGCGCCACCTATATACACACAATTTACCATGTATTTACATGTAAAAATCAAAGCCCCCCCCCCCCTTAAAATTTGACGTAAAATTATGAAATTCATGTGCCATATGCGTCATGTCCAGACCTACAAAAAAGCCTCTTGGAGTCGTACTCTAAACCCAACAGGAAGTCAGTTATTTTTCATAAACTGTTCATTTTCATGCCTCCTTCTTATCTTAATTCTTCCTACAGATTTTATGGGATCCACTTCAAACTTGCCCTATGCCCTCTAGACAAGTTGGGCATTTCAAGATGCTCAAAGCTTGAGTATTTGTACAACGGCGTGCCCGTGACGTGCCTTTGAACTTTCATGTCTGTCATGTGTCATTAATGCTCCTGTAATGAATTGATTCTTCCACCGGAGGGCAGTGTTGGTTTACTAATGGATAGACCTGCATGACAGCACAGGGAGGAGGACAGGAGACAGGACTGACTCCGAGTGATGTTTGTCTTTGTCAGTATTTCTAAACTTGAGCTCAATGAGCTCTGCACTCTGTCGATGTCAGTGTTTGCATGTTTATTTAAGTCAGTTATTCTGTCATTCCACTTGGTGGATGAATTTTCAGCCCAGGTGAATCATGCTTCAGACCAGTTCAATTTAGTTCACAACCCAATATGCTGGAGATACATAGTTTTACTATGTCAATTCACTGTCTCCTCTGCAGCCTCTCTGACCTGCTGCGTGTGTGTGTGTGTGTGTGTGTGTGTGTGTGTGTGTGTGTGTGTGTGTGCGTGTGTTATCTTCTTCTCATTCAATCAGATTTGAACATGACTCAGAAAACAAAATAACAACTAAAGCTACAGTTTCAACAAATACATCTCTTAATCACATCTCTAACAAACGCACAGGAAGTCAGTTATTCTGTCATTCCACTTGGTGGATGAATTTTCAGCCCAGGTGAATCATGCTTCAGACCAGTTCAATTTAGTTCACAACCCAATATGCTGGAGATACATAGTTTTACTATGTCAATTCACTGTCTTCTCTGCAGCCTCTCTGACCTGCTGCGTGTGTGTGTGTGTGTGTGCGTGTGTTATTTTCTTCTCATCTTCTTCTCATTCTGCTTGGGGAGGCTCGGCCCAACCTCCCCCTTGGCATCTCTGGTCGCGTGCACGCTCTGACTTGGTGGTCGTGGTACCCGGTCGGTGGCGTGTGTGTGTGTGGGGGGGAGTGTGAGCTCTGCGCGCTGTGGTCGTGCGCTCCCCGACGTGCGCAGGTGTGCTTCGGGCCCTCCAATGCTGCTTGCAGCTTTAGTTATTATTATTATTTATTTTTTTATTATTATTCAGGGGGTGCTTCAGAATTATCTGCCCAGGATAGAGGCATCGTTCCTGGCTCACGTGAGGCCAACGAGGGCGTGTTTTTGGCTCACGTGGTGGCCTGGAACGGCTCAATTATCTGCACGCCAAATGGCAAACGGTTTCACCTTTGTCTTTGGTCTCAGCCAGTCACAGGCCGTCTCCAGGCGGATTTGGAAATTCACTCAGCACATAAGAGTGAAGTTTCGGCTTTGGTTTTTCCTCATTTTCCGCAGAACACGCTGGAGGTAGGTTGTGTTTCTCTTCTCCCCGATTTCGATGGGAAATTGCATGTTTATCACAGCGGTCTAATCGCTTTTTTTCTTCAGCAATGACACTTCCAAAGAAGTCCTCCACCTGCCCTCTCTGTTTCAAGGCTTTTGCGGCACTGTCCAATCACCTCAGGCGGACACACAATGTGGCGAACCTGGATGAGCGGAGGATTCTCCTCAACCACGCCACCCGAAGGGTCAACATCAGGGACCTTGCCTGTTCGGTCTCGGGACGCACGTACAAAAGCACGAGACTGGACAGGCACCTGAGGGAAAGCCACCTGGAGCTCAGCAAAGAGGCGGAGGTCCACTTAAATAGGGTAAGGAGAAATGAAACTGTCGTCCTCCTGGCTGCACTCCGTGCCAAAACCCCCTCACCTGCCATGGTCTCCGGCTTGGACCTGGTGGCACGAGAGGAGGGCGATGACGTGCGTTTGGCAGGCCGGGTGCAGGAAGAGCCGTGGCCGCCCACGTGCAGCAACCCGGGATGCAGGTGGAGGAAGAGCCAGAGGCTGGTTATGGAACTGGCCGACCTCCGGCAAAAATACAGGCGGCTGTCACAGGCCGTCTCCGGTCGCAGAATGACTGGGTCCGGCGTGGTGACAGAGCGGGCCGCGGAGGAGACAGAGCGAGCCGGGGCTGAAGAGGAGGAGGAGGAAGGACTGAAGGAAGTGCGCATGCTCTTCCAAAGTAGTGGAAGAATGCTGGGTCTGCGCCATCTGATCTTCCCCAAATACATTGAAAGTTACTTGGAGGATTACCAACATTACCAGGAGGGGATCTGCCCTTCTACCAAGCATCTCGAAAACGCCTACTCCAAGGTGAGTCGTGTGAAGTCTTTTGTTTATTTCATGGCCATGGGAAAACGCAACCTACGCAGCTGGCTGTTTCTGGATGACGGGGCCCAGATCAGAAAGTGAGTGTGGCCGGCTTTCATAATCATTTCTCGGGTTGCTGCCCGGCCCGTGATCCCTGACCATGTCCAACCTTGTGCTATTTTTTTTTTTAATTTAACAGATGGTCCTCCCATCTCCTGACTAAGGGCAAGACGGTGACAACGGCGAACTTGAGAAACGTGTACAAATTCCTCCAATATATGAAGGAGACCCCTCCTCCCCTCTGCCGCCTGTCCCAGGCCCACCTGACCGGCGTGGTGAGAGCCGTCAAATCGGCCCTCACCAACATCACAAAAGGTGGTCCTGCGCCAAATGCAAGTGAAGGCGGAGAAGATGGCGAAAGTCGTCTCCAGAGAGCCTGAAGAAGTGCCGGGACACGGCTGGGGCAGGAATCCTATCCATATATCCACTGCTGGATATGTAACCGGCGGTTTAGCCCGGGCGGGTGGGTGTGCGCGCGCGCGCGGGAAAATGCATCTCCGAGGTGGTTTACTTTTGGCGTGTCCTCCGCTCAGATGAAATGAAGAAGAACGGCTCACAAGCGCTGAGGTATAGCTTCTACGGATACTTCTCCGCGTTTGTGGCGTGCATCTACGGCCACCGTCCCGGAGTCCTGACCAACATGACGGTGGAGGAAGTGGAAGCCGCGAAGACCACCGGCGGCCGGTCCTCTGAGGGCTTCGTGGTCTCGGTAAGTACGGGGGTCTCCGCTGACGTGTGCCCGAAATATGAGTTCGATCTGACGGGGCGTCTAAATGTGTGTTTTGTTTTTTTATTTAATTTATGTATTCCCCCCCCCGCATTGCAGGTCAGCAACCACAAGACCAGCAGGGACTTCGGGGCGGCCCAGATTTTTTTCCGGCCCGAAGAATACGAGTGGCTGGAGACGTGGCTGGAGCTGCGCGAGCGCTGCAGGCCCACGTCTGATCGCGTGTTCTTCGCGGCTGGAAAAGCGGCACGGAACCTCGTTATACATGCAGGGTGCCTGGGCGGAGATGGGATTGCCGGGAAAGCCCAGCTTCATCGACCTCAGGACCGCCGTCTCCGCACACGTGAGTCACACTGCGTCACGGCGGTGCCTACCGCAGTTTAACCTTTGCCGGCAGTAGCGATCTTTCTGAGTCCCTCTCCTCCACCACCGTCTCGCAGGCCAAAAATGTGCATTCGGCGGAGGTCAGAGACAAGATGGCGACATTCATGTGCCATAACACCTCCACGGCGGACAAGTTTTACGCTTTGAACCTAGACGTGGCGCAGTCCAGGCAGATGCGCCGTCGTTTCGAGGAGGATGCAGCATCCAGCACCCCCGCGGGGGATACAGCATCCGGCACCCCCGCTGCCTCCACCCGCAGGAGCCCCCGTCCCACCTCCGTGACCCTCGGCACGAGTGAGGGAGAGAAGGACCGGTCTGAGGAGTCTGATACTCGAAGGACAGAAAGCGTAGGCATCGGTCTATTTTAACCATTTTGTCCCGTATATAAAGTTGAGGCCTGACCGATCGTGATGCTTCTCTCACTGGGTGTGTTTTGTTTTGTTTTTTCCTCACCAGACGCCGACAAGGAGAGCCACGGAGCGGTGCAAGAAGGCGGTGGTACTCATCAGCCCCTTGGGCGACAGACTGAAAGCTGCCCACGGACCAGCTGTCTGGTCCTGCGGGACCAGGAGAGCTGCGCTCGGGGCCAGAAAAAATAAGACTCTAGCGGCAATAATGATACACAAATAAAGGATTTAAAATAAATAGTTAGTTTGCTTTTGCCGCTGTTGTCTTAGTAAATCTTAAAAACCGTTTGGTCGGTCTCCTGCTTACTCACTTCACCCTCCACCCGCCCCACCCGCGGGGACGGAGGAACGGCCGGCCCTCGCCGGACCAGACATGCACAAACAAACAGCCGTGCGTAATTTCTTCCGTCGGAGCATCCAGCCGTTAGCTTCGGTCTAACACAGCCACATCACATGGGACTCCAGTGCACGTATTGCACCATAAAGTTGTAGACTGACTTTTACTCCCTAGTATGAGTCAAGCTCCAAAAGCACTGGATCCTACATGTTCTGTTTTTAATGCATTATGTAAAGCACTTTGAACTGCCTTTGTGTATGAAATGTGCTATACAAATAAACTTTACTTGCCTTGACATAATGCAAAAGCCCACTTCTTTCAAACCCCACATTCCCAGTTTGTAATATAAGCTTTCATATGTATGTATATGTATATGTATATGTATACATGTATACATGTGTGTATATATATACATATATACATACATATATGTATACATACATATATGTATACATACATATATGTATACATACATATATATATATGTATGTATACATATATATATATATATGTATGTATATATATATATATGTATGTATATATATATATATGTATGTATATATGTATATATATATATATATGTATGTATATATGTATATATATATATATATATGTATATATGTATGTATATATATATATATATATATGTCTCAAGCTCAACCCAAGATAACCCTGATTACATCACCAGGGTTATTTTTTCAGACTTCAGTTCTCTCCAGAGCCACTGAAGGCTGAGTCATTGATCTCCTTCAAGTCCCTTCTTCAAACATACTTTTATCAAAGAGTCTTTCCTGATTTTTCTTGAGTTTTAATTTTCTTGGTACTGGCTTTTATTTTCTTTTTATTTTCCTATTCTTGCCTTTTCCTACACTGTATTCATATCTGTTTTCTTTTAAAACCTGTGCTGTATTGAATGACTGCAAAGACAAGTGGATGATGGGAGGCCGGCAACTTTATTTTTTTCAGGAGTACTGACGTCACTGGACCACACAGCGGTGATTACTCCCGGCAATTTCCATTAACTTTGAAAAACACGTAGTTGTTGTCTAATCAATGCTGTGTCCCAAACCTTGACTTGGCCCTCGCACTTGACCTGTTCCCTTCCTGATTGAGGTTTCACATGAAAAATACTGTGGTAGTGTGTGGCGACCCAGAGTCAACCATACACAACGTATCAAACTTATCAAAATGTCCACAGAAACTTCTTCCCTCTGGATCTGTATGCTCAGTATGTTGGAAACATTAATATTTCCTTTATAATATAGGCATGATAGTTTTATTTATAAAGCACGTTTCATACACAGAGGAAGATTCAAGGTGCTGTGCAGAGAAGTTCAAACAACACAATACATTCAGAGTTAAAGCAACTGAACTGTAAAGGGCTAGAGTTAAATCTATACAGAAATAAGAGTAAAAAATAAGATGAGAGTAAAGGACTAAAAAGGAATACATATATTTAAAATAATGATAATACAATGATAACAATGCCTTGGGCTTTAAAAACATTTTGTTAAAAGCACTTGAGAACAATATGTTTTTCAGTCTGGATTTAAAATCTGCAATGGTTGTGGCATTCCTAACATCATCAGGCAGTTGGTTCCAGCGCTGTGCTGCATAATAACTAAAAGCCACTTCTCCTTGTTTAGATGTGGGCTGTCCTTTTGGTTTTGGTCAGAAGTCTTTAGGCTGAATTTTGAATAAGTTGCAGGTGCCTGATGGTCTTTTTAGGAAGTCCTGTCAGCCAAGTCCACTGCAGTAATCAAATTTGCTGGAGGTAAAAGCATGAATCAGTTTTTCCATATCTTGCTTTAGCTAAATACACCACTGTGTTGCACTAACGCCTCCTCATCGGAATAGGGTATTTACTGATTTATTGATAAATAATGTAACTGTAAAGTTGGATACACACTGTGTGAATGTAACACAGGCAAAAAAAAAATCTAAGTCATCATTATCCTGTTAACAGTATGATAGCGTGCTCACAATTACCACTATATTCTGCAGTTTAATTAGCAGCTCTGTGAGGTTGTACTGAGCTGTGAACTAAAAGCTAACATCAGCATGCTAACATGCTCACAATGACAATGGTGACATGCTGATCATCTCACCATCACCATCTTGGTGACCTGACCCCTTAAGGTTGCAAATCTGACCTATTGCAGGCAAGAACAAGCCAGTCTGTAATTGTTTTATTTTCAAAAACCTATGAACCTACACATTACATAGACAAATCGGTAATACTAGAAAATATTAACAAAGGTTATGTAATGCAAGACGTACAGTATAACAATAATAAAAAATATTGTTATACTGTAAAACAAGATAGAAGATAGAAATAAATTATAAAATAAAGCAATTACAAATACAACAGAGGTGTTACAGTGGTGAGCTGTGGGATAACAAAGTCACAAGTTAAGACAAGTCAAGTCATGGTTGATTGGGAGTCCAATCTAGAAAACTGTGGAATTTCCTTGGATCAGTTCAACCACCTTGGACCACTCTGATTGTTCCTCATTGTATAGCCTGCTTGTCACCTTCCAGGTCCTCTCTGTCTTCGTCAGACAGTGAGAGGAGATTCAATTTGCTAAAGAACGGGCAAAAGTCTAATATCACTGGCTCAACTTCAGAAGTATAAAGTGTCTCACAGAACTCCTTGAATTGGTCATTAATGGTTTTTGGTGTTTTCAGAGTTTCTCCACTCTTGGATAGAAAAGCAGGGATCATGCGTGAAGCTTTAGTTTTCTGTAGTCAGTGGGCTAAAAGACAGCCTACTTTATCTCCAGCTTCAAAATACTTACTTTTTAATCGATAATAAATCAATCTGTCTTCTTGTTTAGTATTTCTCTAACTTTTTTTGTTATCAGCAATTTAGTGTCAGCTTTATGCAAAACTTCTAGGTCAGATCCCTGGTGAGGCTGTTAAGTCTTTCTGTTCTCTTTTTCTTCTGGTTTGATGTAAAGTTAATAAGCCAAGGCTTCCCAGTTCCCGGTCTACAGTTCTGAGTGATTGTAGCCACCCCATGTTGTTTTCACTTTGATCTACCCATTTCATTTTCAGTTTGTATTTTTAACAATGTCTGTCAAAGAAGCTTTTTTTTTTTTTAATTTTTTATAATCAGTCAGATCTGAGTTATTCAACTTCTTTTTAGACAGACTAATGGAGTGAGTGACTAATGGAGGGACAAAATGACAATGTAATTGGGCAGTGGTCACTGTAAATCATGTTTTGGATATTTGTATCCCATACATTGGACAATATATCTTACAGGGCATCTATTCTGGAGTATGTCTTGTGGGGAACTGAATAGAAGGTATAATCTCTGAGGTCTGGGTTCAGTACCTTCCAGACATCTCATAGTCCTGCGCTTCTGCAAACCTCAACAAGAGCTGCTGAATTGGCCCAGTCTGATGGAAGGGGTTTCTGAGATCTATCAACAGAAGAATAGGTCACTATTTTAAAACCTCATTCCAAGATAATAGGTTTGTTATGGTTGCTCCCCTCTCACCCCCTTGTGTTCCCTTTATCCCTGTGTTCCTGTCTGTCTTCAGTCTGTCTCTCTGTGTTTGTATGTCTATGCCTGGGCATGGCTTGCGACTCCTGCTCCTGTCATCCACCGGCGCAGCTGTGGCTCATCACCAATCACCCCTGCAATACTCAAATACCCAGCTTAGCTCTCCAATCTCCGCCAGATTGTTCCGTACACTTGTGTGGTAAAGCGGCTAGGCCAAAACCTTCTCCAAGTCTGCAGTTTTTTGAGACTTCAGAAACTACCAGTGGTTGATCTCCAGTCTGCCCAGCCTGCCATTTCTCCGGTACCAGCTCTGCCTGCCCTGCCTAGCCCGCCCAGGCTCTGTCTCCACGAGGATTGTCCCGGCTCCTCTCCCACTCTCGACCCAGATCGTACACTCCCAGCCATCCTCCAGTATCTAATAAACCTATTGTGCCTCTTTTGAACTATTCAAGTTTGTGTTCTGCTTACTGTGGTCCTCACACCGCCTCCCCTAACAAGGTTTCCCTGAATATTGACAGTGCTGTCTGAATGTGGCCTTAACAGCCTGTCCTTCCAAGAAAAACGACAGAATTAGTAATTTCAGCAAGTGCCCTAAAAAGAAATATATTAACGTTCAACTGATAAAACCCTCTAGTGGCTGTAGTAAACATGATGGGAGCAAAGGAGGAAATCAGGTGACGTTATCTGTGGGCGACAAAGCACTGGACTCTAACATGGGAGACAGCTGTTTCCCATTTTCCACCGCGAGGCAGCATTGGTTTTGTTTTTTTAAAGCATGACGACAATTGTCCCCTAACCTTAACCACGCGTTTATAACGCAGTAGTAATTTTAACCCTAAACCATGATGTTTCCCTAAACCTCACCAAGTCGTTTTTGTGCCTAAACCCAACCAAACCTTAACCATAGCGTTGTCACATCATAAAAAGGATTTCTTTTTCAATAGTGATCAGTAACAGTCTTGGAAGGCACTGTCAAATGATGTCGTCCTGCTGATAGGGGCGTCAGATTGCTAACGCTTCTATGTGTTGTACTGGAGTGCAGGGACAGACAACATATTTTGAAGTTTAATTTGGAGGACTTGTTGGGCTTCAACCATACCCTAACCTTGACCAGGTTTTTTAGTTGCCTAACCCTAAACATGCCTTAACCATAGTTTATTTGCTATAAGCACCGTCTTTTCCTAACCTAAACATACAGTAGTTGCAATGCGCAGATATTGTAGTGTAGAAAGAAAGAATTTTAAAAACGCTGGTATTGGATTAAAATGAAAAACGTTGGCGTTGAAAGTAACTGTTCTGCAGAAACTTCTAATTTCAGCATTCTTGTCTTGTAATAGGGTTGTAATGGTTACATGGTGGTTACTGTGTAATAATAATAAATAACTAATTAACGTGGAGCTGATTGTCTAAAATTCCTGTTTGATTGGTTCTAACCAGCTGTTATGGTTCCTTCAAATACCTGAGCAGTGCAAAACACCGTCCTTCGTCTGGCACAATCAACACCATAGAATAATCTTAATAATAGAAGTCCAGAGTGCACACAAGCACAGGTTTTGAACCCAATAATCAATGCTGCTACACGGTGTAATAATGCCCCATTTCGCCAGAGGGGATAATGGCAGCTCTGACTCCACGAAAATTAATCATAGGTAAAGGGCACGGGGGTATGATTCTGCTTAGGTCTTAAGACACGGTAATAGCGGCAATGACGCATAGGGTAAAGCATAGGTGCATGGGCAGATAGATGGTAGACATAACTTAAAATATCCAAACAACATTAAGGCCTTATAATCCAGGCTTTAACATGACTAATTTGGTTGAATCCCTTGGGTGCTGTCAGGGAACACAGTGTGCTCTTTCTGCACCATCGGTTGATGCTTCTTTTGTGTAAAGTTACACAGCGGCTAGAGAAATTCTGTTTGATGTTTGGTCACATTATCCGCTCAATTCTTATGAAAGAGCTAATAAGGAAACAATGCTGATGCAAACAACTCATTCAATGAATGCCTTTTTTTAAAATAGAGAATTAGCTATAGTCTTTCATAGGGTGTTTTTCATTGAGGCAATATGTGAGCTTTGAAAAATTGCTGTCTGTTCATTTAAATTCAAGAATCTACACGGTGATGTTGGTCAACATTACCATGAACTAAAAGCACACTAGGGACATTGAAGTTGAGCTGCTGAAGCAATACATCATTATTATAGACTGTTTTTTTTTTAGATTTTAGTTTTATTTATATAACAAAGTTATATCAGGGCACTTTTTCGAGTAGAGCAGGTCTAGACCGACTCTTTATTTAGACTGTGTACTTTTGCTGAGCAGCTCGATGAGGAAGAAGATGCATTTTACTTTGTTGAAAGCATAAAACCATATAATTTTGAGGGGGAGTTCAGAGAGAAAACGATAAAAGAAGATGGCACAGACTAAGAGGCAGAACACGAGGGAAGCACAGATCTGTATTAATGTGATTGCTGTGGCAGAAACAGAATGTTTCAACCGGTCTAGGCAGATGACCGCCCACCCAGAGTCTGGTTCTGCTTGAGGTTTCTACCTGTTAAAAGGGAGTTTTTCCTTGTCACTGTCGCCTAGTGCTGCTCATGGTGGGAATTGTTGGGCCTCTGTAAATATAAAGAGTACGGTCTACACCTGCTCTATATGAAAAGTGCTGTGAGATAACTTCTGTTGTGATTTGGCGCTATATAAATAAAACTGAATTGAATTGAAATTTGAATTGAATGTGTGTTACATTAAATGGAGATATGATGGCTAAAGTACAGTACTGAATACAGAATACCTCATTCTAAATGTAGCTGGTTACTTACAAAATACACAAAAATCTAATGGATTCAAAATACATCCTCAAAACTAGGCCCATGTTGAACACTTGTGCTCTGCTTTCAACATTATGTACTCTCTTGTTGCTTATTAATGTTTCCCTAGAGCTTGTAAACTTCTTTTATATAGCTGTGAATGGGTATGACAGTTATTGCCCCATTAATCTCCATAAGCACAGATTTACAGGTATGAAGTGAGCAAAACAGATATAATAGCAATTAAAATGTTATCTTTAATATTTTATGCAGTCTTTACTTGTTCCATAATTACGGAGCCCCTAAAGGGGCGCATGAGAAACTATCTGGTGTGCACGAAAAACTTGGATAATTTTTTTCTATTTTGGTTTTGCAAAAAAAATTAAATTTCTTGTGCGTATGAGAAACTATTTCCGGTTAGGCATAGGAAAACACCATCCAGCTCAATTTCAACCTCGGACTTCATTATAAGGATATCAAAGCGTTGCTTGATAGTCGTCACCATTACATTGTCTCCAAACGACATTTAAAGAGAATTTTGAATTTGTGTGGTCTGTTTCGGCACAAGAGATATACCAGTTTGGATCGGGTAACTACTTTTATTCAAGAACAATTGCAAACATCTGGTCAACTACATGGGTACAGGTGGATGTATACCAAATGCAAAAAGAATGGATTAGAGGTCAGGAAAGAAGATGTTCGTTTAATTTTAAAAGAACTAGACCCAAGGGGTGTTGAACTCAGAAGAACAAGATGTCTGCATCGCCGAAGCTATTTTGCAAAAGGGCCGAATTATATTTGGCACTTGGACTCCTATGACAAACTGAAGCCATTTGGAATCTGCATTAATGGCTGTATAGACGGGTTTTCATGGAAAATCATCTGGATGAATGCCTTAACTACAAGCAGTGACCCAAAGATTGTTGGAGGCTACTACATGGAGGCAGTCGAGAGATTAGGTGGTTGTCCAAGGGTTGTCAGAGGTGACCGAGGCACAGAAAACTGTAGTGAGAGACTTTCAACGTTTTCTCCGTCGCAATATAGGCCTACATGACGGCTCTGCTATTGACAGCTACATTGAGGGGGCAAGCACGGCAAACCAGAGGATAGAAAGTTGGTGGGGATTCCTCAGGAAGGAATCGATGGAGTTCTACATCGCTCTGTTTGTTGATCTGAAGGACCGTGGTGTCTTCAACGGTGGATATTTAGACAGAAGTCTAATTCAGTTCTATTTTCTTGGTATCATCCAGGTAAGCTGCAAATGTTGTATCAGACCTAAGTTGGTAGACTACCCTTGATCAGAAAATGAATAGGGCCTAAAACTGTTTCTGATCGTTTATTTTGAGCTCGCAGTGTTGTTGAGGTAGGTGGGCCTATTAAACTATAGGCTACATGTTCGTTTGTAGCCCTATCGCTGTGCATGCCAAAGAAATATTTGTGCTTTATTTCACAAGTCAGGCTTTATTTATTTGTAAACACGCAGACTACAAAATGAAAATGCCACAAATATGTTATAACTACACGTTATAACTGATGATATTACACTTATTTCTATAAATAACCGAGACTGAGGCAGAGATGTATAAACATGAATTTAGTTTACTGGTAGGAAATGTAACAAGTGCAGCACAGCAAACACAAGCGGTAACAACAATAGCTACGTGAGCCCAGGTAGCACTTTATACTTGAGGTTAATAGATAATATCATAGTAATTCACACCTGCACAAACAAAACCTAAAAAAGGGAATCTGCTCTTTGGATGAAGCTCTCTCATTACTTATCTATGGCCCACATGAGAATACTAAGATGTATTACTGATCAGTTAACTTGTTTTCTTACTTGTTAATATTCTGTATATTTCAAGGATGAATTAGATGAAACCAACTGTGTATGGGATTCATGTCATCAGATTGTTATCAGATTAGTGCCCAGCGGTTGACCCAAAGCACAAATGCACATTTCGACCAGCAGTGCCATGTGACACAGACATCTACAACCTCTGCAACATTATCATGGTGGAGTCACAGTTGCATCATCCGGATGATGCTTATCAAGCGTTGGATTTGTACCTGCATTTAAGAAACAAAATCAGATCCTCTCTCTGATTTGAGATTAAACTAAATGTGTTACAGTTCAGTCATGTGATGTATATATCAATATAGTTAACTGTACCAAACAACAGTACAATGTTTCAAATGATTTTTCAGAAAATACACTTACATTAGAGTACATACTGTAATTTGTTGAAATTGGGTGATGTGTTTCATTTTGATGGAAATGAATTGAAGCTCACACTCTCATGCTCCTTGTTCTGTGCATTTAAGTTAGACAATGTTGGAACTAGATGTATACACACTGTTAAGATTTCCAAGAAACTCTTTAGAAGTGATATATGGAACTAGGAACTTCACCAATCACCAAGGAGAAAGGATTGCTCTGTGTGCACTGACTACAGCAGAAGTAGTAGTAATGTCTGCAACATTATGGATTAGTCACAACAGCAACTGCTTGCTCATCAAGCACTGCATTTGTCCCTACATTTGATTAATGGCATTAGTGTGTAAGCTTATCTTGTTAGTTTCATAAAGTCCCATTATGCTGTCTTTGGTTATGAAAGTTGGCACAGCATTGTGAATACTGGAGAGGAAACAGTCAATAATGGACTTTGGCTCTTGAGTAAGAGCTTTACAGTATGTGCCATTGTTAAAATGGCAGCCCGTGAGTTGTCTTTAGATGGCATGCTGTGAGAGCCCATTCTTGAAAAGAGGTCCTCCTCATCAGTTTCATCCATGTTGCCTTGGAGTGCTTTTTCAACTGCTGCTTGCTCTGCCACAGAAAGAAATCTGGAAAATGACGTCAGCAATAGTTGTTCATTCACTGAACTGACTCCTTGACAACATGCAAGAATAAAAGCTGGGGTAAAAGTCATACACATTTATTTTAATTGTTGCATATTTTAATGAGTTTGCCTACCCGATTGTACTCTTGTAGCCTACTGAATCATTGTAAGGAGCATTAGTATGCTAGCTTGCACCAATGACATTATTGTGATAATACCTAGCTAGCAGTGTTAGTTTAGCTAGCTAATGTTAGCCACGAGATGATCATATTATTGGGAGGAATGCATTCCAAGTCTTTCGGCAACAATAGGCAGTATTTACTTACTATTTACTTACTATATACTTACAACTTACAGCAAGATAACTTTTATGCAGTCACACACTGAAGACGACTCTGCGGAGTCTGCGTAGATGTGTGAGATGTGCGCAACTCGCTCGACAGTCAAATTATCCGCTTAGCCTGATGCTAATGTTCGCTATGTTAAACACCCATTGACTTGTGCTAATAACGTTAGAAATCAAAAATCCGCTAGATGTAAAGACATGATGAACTAAATATATTTTTGGTTCGATTATGAGAATATGGTGGATAAAATTAATCTATGGCGGGCCACCATACATTAGTTAATGGATGGGAAACACTGGGTCTAGGATAATGGTATGTGGTCAATACTGATGCATAAAAACATGCCTGTATCAGCCCAAATGTCAATCCTACAGATAAGGTTGCTTTGGATGACACCATTCACCATAAACACTGTGAGGAGGCCTGTTACAAGAGTGTGGTAAGTGAATGCATATTTACATGTCAGCAGCACATTTTAGTAAATAAGTCTGTTTAATTGATTTATTTTAAGTACTATTTGGATTATTGAGGGGTTGTTTATATACACAGTGATGAGCCTGCTGGAGGAGAGACACCGCAGGATGATGCTGACCCTGCACCCCACCCTGACCACGACTATTAGTGATGTGCTGATCATGAGCGTATCATTCATTGAACTATTCTTTTGATATGAACCAGTAGTAACGAGTCGTATCAGAGAGTAATTCGTTCATTTTGGCCACGCCTGCGCATTGCGCAACAATAATAATGCACGTTTTTCTAATGTGACAGCTCCATTTCCGACATGGAAATAACTAAACAGTCTGGTATCTTGTCACTGCTTGAAGAGGGGGATGAGGTAATGACAGACAAGGGTTTCCTCATTAGGGATCTGCTGTCAGCCATCATCATGCCCTGAGATAACTTTGTTATGATATGGCGCTATATAAATAAAACTGAATTGAATTTAACTGAATCAATGTGTCACTTGTTATACCACCATTTCTCAGTCAGAGGAGGCAGTTCACAACGGAGGAAGTTACCACCACTCAAAAAATTGCCAGACTGAGAATTCATGTAGAGCGAGCCATAAGGAGAATCAAGCAATACCATATCTTTGATGGAGTTCTTCCCCTGTCTCTCTTGGGGACCGTTAACCAGTTATGGTATGTGTATGCCATGCTGAATAATTTTCAAGGGCCACTCTTTTAAGCCATGGAATGAGATGAAAAAAACATAGACACAGCACACGTTCTGAAAATTGTCATGTATAGTCAAATGTCAGTTTTTAAAAATGTGATTGAAAAGTAAGAGCTGCTGGCAGTTAGTCATGAAATGATTTGTGTCAGAGGCTGTATTAAAGAGAGCCAAATAAAAATGTTCTATAGGATAATGTAAGCCAGATCTGTAATGTTTGTTTTTCCCTTATTGGGGAACCCAGAGTATCTCTTGTTTCCATTACACTGTCCTAATCTGGTATTCACTGATGTGCCATGCTATCTCAAAATGCAATATTGAATAGCAAACCAGAAATACACTTGAGCCTATGGGCCAGAATTTTAAAATCCCTTTGCACAAACCATGTTGATGATTAAATACAGTTTCTTGTCGTAATTATGAAGCTCAGTAGATTTTAAAAAATTTTTTTTTGCACAGATGGCACAGTTCTTTGCTGGCAAAATGCTCTAAGTGCAAGCCGGCCCCCATATCTCTCTATATAAGGCCCTAACTCCTCATCAGTCATAATATTTATGACATTGATGTCGATCTGAAAAAAGGAGGGCAATGTCACAAACGTTACAGAAATAACCAACCCAGCTGCCAACTGTTCAAGTTGATAGCCACTTCAGTGCCGAGCAATCACACTTCACATTTTCTTGCAGAAATGCATCTCCAGTTTACCTTACCATGTTTTAGTGTATTGATGACAAGATCCGGTATGTTTTGTATTCTCATGGAGGCGAATACATCCACATCTTGAGCTGCTGCCATCCCTGGCATCTGTAATCATGTTTCTCTAACCGGAAATAGTTTCTTGTGCGCACGAGAAACTTGGATAATGTTTTTTTTTCTCATGCCCCCTATTTTTTTAGGGGCGATCGATTGAAAACATACCAACAGAGAGAAGAGAAAGAAAACTGTATAAAAAAAGGTTTTGATAAATCTCTACAGCACATATAGTAAATATTTAAAAAACATCATTTAGCCCTTTTCCACTGCAGGAACAAAACGTAACATAACCTTTTTCAAGCTCCATACTTTCAGGGGATGCCAGCAGTGATTGTGATTGGTCAAGCAGATTTGACATTACATTTCAACAATGACGACAAACACAACAGTAACCTCCATTTTATTTTTTGAAGACTTGAAGAGTGTGAAATGTTTCATAATCAATCAAGTATATTCCCACCCTTACACGTGTCAAGATGGAGGAAGTTATGGCGTCATTTAGCTTTCATAATCATGAGAGCGCAAATACAAATTAAACGAGCACAGGATCAGGAATTGAGGGCGTAAAAACATAAAACTGAGAGGTTAAAAATTATCTTGTGGCGAATAAAGTTTTTGTCTCGAGCCTGTAAATTGTGACAGAGCGCAGATATGGAAGCTGCAGCGCTGCTCGCTCTCTCTGTTTGAAACTTTTCCTCGCTCTTGATATTTTTCCCAACCGGAAATACGTCATGGGTGTAAGGCTCGACAAGACGATTGCCGATTGAAGTGGCCTGTGCATAGGCCTGCCTACTTAAAACTGCCACTAGACGTCAGCGCATCGCCATCATGGAGCCGGGAGGAAATGTAAGTTAAAGACATGCTTGCTGATGCATGCGAGTGACATATGAAATTTGTGCTCCAGGTTTAATGCTAAAGCTGCAGTTTTAAAGTAGGTCATTAGTGTTTGTCTAAAACTAGTTACGTTACTAGCTACGTTAGCACCAATAACCAACTGTTATGATAAGCCATCGAGGAAGCAGGGAGAGGACCCAAATGCAGACAGCCAGGTAAATGTCAAAAGGTTTATTTCCGAACACAGGAACTCAGGCAAACAGCAACAGCAACAGCAACAATGACTCGACAAAGAACAAAAGAAAGGGGCTGGTATAAATATGAGACACAACGAGGAAACGAGAAACAGGTGAGAGACAAGACACAGGTGAACCTAATCAAACTGGTGGAAAACAGAACAAAGACAGGAAGTAAATCAAAACCATGAACCAAGAACAGACCTTCAAAATAAAACAGGAAACAGAACAAAATAGTGTACACCAGTCCTTGGGATCATGACACCAACAGCCAGCAAACGGAAACCAACAATAGCATCAAGCAGCTAGTATGAATATTTCAGTTATTTAAACGGAACTGTTGTATGCCATGTTCATCACTGAGATGATCAATTAAAGTCACATTATAATAAAATGCGTTTGTTCATTTTAAAACTAATACTGTCTCTTGGGCTTTCAGGAAATCCTACGTAGCATACTGGAACGTCTAATGACAAGACTTCAGTGGATCCTTGAACAGTCATCTGTCGATCTGGATTATTTGGAGTATGTTTGCAATCAAGAATACATCTTACTTGATGCAGCATCACGGACTTTTGAGATACCTTCCCCCATAACAGAGAGACTGATACAGCTAGGCAGACTTGTGAGAGCTGCCATAGAAGAGAAACAAGGTTCAATATTGTTCACATTTGAGCAAGGGGAAAGAGGACGCCCAAAGTTAGAGTTCTCTGCTGATTTCCTGACTTATCTTTTTGAAATACCACTACCTGTAAAGTGTGTGGCCAATCTACTTGGCGTTAGTGAGAGTACGATTTTCAGGAGAATGAAAGATCATGGCATTTCATCAAAGACATCATACATATATTTTGAAACATACTCTGTTTTATATTCCTCTGGCATAGTATGGTTTGAAGGATATCTGCAAATGTCATGGTGAACTTTATGTGTCTGTTTATGTGTCTTTTTGTCTAAGGTACAACATTGTGATCTTTGGCAGTGTGGATGGTTACTCAAGAAAGGTAGATCTGATGTTGCCATTGATCAGTCACCTTATGTGTTCTTGGTAGGTTCTCAGGCTGGATAAAATTGCTCACTCTATTGTCTCTAGATCCTGTACCTGAATGCTGCTAATAATAACAGGTCCAACACTGCTCTCCGTCTTTTCCTGAAATCTGTGCAGCAGTTTGGTTGGCCATCAAGGTACGCTTCCTTACTGTTACTTGAGGCTGGTATCCCTTTAGACCTATTCCTTGAATCAACAGTACAGTCTGCAAAAACAACAGCTAAGCTGAAACAGCTTGCATGTAGGTTAGCTTCCTCACTAACCATTTAATTAAACATAGTTTGCTTTATTGTGTCTTAATGCAGAGTAAGAGGTGATCAAGGAATTGAGAATCTTGGGATAGCACGCTGCATGTTCACTGTGCGAGGGACAGGACGGGCAAGCTTTGTGTCAGGAAAAAGTGTACATAATCAGAGGTATGTTTGATTTGTAATCCATATTGAGAAACTAAGAAATAATGTACTCTTATCAAACTTTAAAACAGTATTTGTAATTTCAGAATTGAGCGTTTGTGGAGAGATGTGTGGATGGCTGTGACCCAGGTCTACTATGACATACTGCATACCCTGGAAGAAGATGGCCTACTTGTGACTACCAATGACATTCACGTTTTGCACACGCTACATCTTCCTACCTCGGCTGAACGATGACCTGGCCAAATTCAGCGATGGGTGGAACAACCACCCACTGCGCACAGAGCAAAACCTCTCAGTTCTCATTACTCCATGTTGCTTTTGATTGAACAGTGCCACAGATGTTTCCCAGCAACTGACATTTGGCTAATACATTTGCTAAGTTTTATTATTATTTGGTAAATAACTGGTTTGAAACTAGCTAGTAGACACTAAGAACTTAGGTTGTATTCAGACCAAATCAGGCATTGTGGCGATTAGTGCAGGGTTGTGCGCAGTGTGCGAAATATGTATATATACACAGGGCAGGGCCACTGCGTTTTTTTTCTGCACCCCATGCGGACCCCACTGCCACAGCCTAAACGCACTGCCCACATTTAAATGAATGGGAGGACTGGCGTTTTTGACGTGTCGTGGAAAAACTGCCTTTACTCTTAAGTTGAACAAAACGCAAGAAACACTTACAGATTGTTGACAAAAATATATTGTACAATAGGAGATAAACAACAGAAGTCATCAGGCATCGCTCTCTATCTCAAAGAGAAGATACAAGAATACAGCTTTTATAGTATTCTGGAGACAAAGAAACTCTTTTCCATTGGTCAGTGTTACATGGCTCGATACGTTTAAACCTATAGGAACTTTCAAAAACATACTAAGACCCTTAACGTACATCTGGAAATCATAAAACATCTCTGTACCATAGAGCTGACCTTTTGACCTCACGTTGAGTCACGTTGCTTAACACACACAAAACCTGAAGACATGAAACTAGATAAGAGTTCAAGAGTAGAGACATGAATAGAACTGGGACTATTAACTAATTAAAGTAAATACACAATCATATAATTACTAAATATTAATAAGTATACAAACAAATGATTATGAATAGATGATTAGCATGTGAATAAATGATAAGTTATGAGCTCACAACAAAGTTTACTTTCACAGACGCAGCGCCTGATTTGGTCTGAATACGGCCTTAGGAAGGACTTTATACAGAAAGTTAGCAATGGGTTTAAACTGGTGCAAGGGACATTGACACAAGAAACCTGTAGGTCAGGGGTCAGCGATTGGGTTCAGCCATGGGCCATTTTGTTTCAGCATTGTTCAATGGGGGGGGCAACATACTTTTACAGGCACTGTGGAGATGCAGCACATTATGTTGTCTATATCTTTTTTTCTCAGAGTATTTCATTTTTGAGAATTTGATTTCTTTTAAGAATAGAACTGATTTCTTATTTTTTAGGCCAGAGGTTACAGCAGCTAATGTGCTTTATGTGCTTAAGCTACGTGTTGCATTACTAGACTTGTTAGACCTGTTCCATATACTATAGTCAGTATTTTCATTCAACCATAAATGCCTTAGAAATCTTGCTGTCAGCCTGCTACCTATTATTGTTGTTACAAGGTCATGGTAGTCATGTAACAAGCCTTTTATTTACATTGATTGCTGCATAGATTTGGTAAAAATCACATTTAGGTTTTGAAGCACACTATTTGCCCACCACTGCTGTAGATTTTCACTGTCTGTACAGTGTTGTTAAATATGATGAGAGGAGCAGTGTTGGGGGCTCCTCCTGAAGTCCACTGTCGTCTCCACAGTTTTTAGGGATGATTTCCTTTACATCATTTTTTTGTTTCAGGCTTCCATGATCCTCAATATGAACAGACTATCAGAACAAGCCATATGGAACCTCTACACCAAGTGGCATTGACAGCTACAAAGTGCCATTTTTTGCCAGATGGTGCCAGAGATTGATCTTGTCACACAAACATAATCCCAAAAGTGACCTCTTGTCATGTCAGTCCAAAACTACACTCCAAGCTATACAAGCTATAACAAATTGAAAACTTAGCTGTTTGTACCTTTGTAATACTACACTCCAACCTAGGGGTGAAAAGATGCTTTAATGCTTCAGTTGCTTGAGAGTTCTGGTTTATGGTGCTACTGAGCTTATTACAGTGTCCAACCTGAAAATTCACTTAAAGATTCAAAGAAAGGATACTAATTGTAGCATACACTTTGATTTCTTACCTTTCAAATGATTCTGATGGAATAAGTGTGTATGTGTGGACATACAGCCCATGTTTATATCTTTAAAGCCCCACAGTCAATTACAACAGAAGCAGTTTACCATTCTTTGTAGATGGGCAAGACGTTTATGTAGGTGTTGAGCACATTGGAGTTTTTTAATGTGTTTCTCTTAGAAGTCTTTTCTTTCCCGAGCTGACAAAATGGTGTGTTTCTAATGCTTCATGGTATTCTCAAGTGTCCAATCAAATCGGGGTTTTCAGTTTACCGAGATTGACTCAGAAAGATTTCTTTTGGAAAAATACAGATCTGAAATGCAGTTTTTCAGTTGCAGCAAAGCAGTGCCATGTTTGATTCTCACTTATGCAACAGGGCCCAACTTTTCTTATCCAATTAAATCCAGTAAAAATTGTTCATATTCATATTTATATTTACTTGGGCTGCTGGGTTCAACCCGTTAAGTCAGTCTGAACACAAATGTTAAACCTGTGGGAGTGGTTCATTAGCATCTCCATCTTTTGTCTTGGGTTATCACTGATCTGCTCTCCAGCGGCACAAGTTGGGAATCAGCTTTATTTCCAAATTCCTCAAGAGAAATCATTTTCTCTTTGAGCTCCTCCAACAATTTATTAACAGGTGAAAGTTTAAGGTCTAGTGCATAAGAAATCTTCTCACGGACAATCAAACAAATTAATTCTCAGCAGAGGCATCTGCACTTTGTGTGTGTGTGTGTGTGTGTGTGTGTGTGTGCATGTTGTGATCCTCTGTGCTTGCCTTTCTCAGCTCAAGAGGTCAGCTTTAATGCTTGACCACCTTCCAAACAAAAAGGTGATTTGTTTCTGGTTACAGTATGGATTTACTCCACAACACAGGTGATTGACCCAAAATCCAACATTCCCAAAAATGTATGTATTAAGTGCTTTGTTTCAGCACAGAGCATTTTGGCTAATGTGGTTTCTTTGTTAAGTTATATCTAGTTATTGCATTAGTCTGGACTCAGTTGTCTTTGTCCACTGGATGCTAAATGTTTGACTGTAGAAGGGTTAAGATACAGGAACATTACGCTTATGTTCTGCAAATATTTACTCCCTCTCCCATTCACTTCAATACAATCCTGCGCAGGCAAATTTAGTCATGCGTTTCCTGTTTTGGTGTAAGCTCCATCCAACTTTGACTCGAAGGTCAAATTTTATAGTGGCCAATAGAAACACTGATACACTGTGTTCGGAAATATAGAAGCCATTATTCTAGCTTACTACTGCAGCATCACTCTCACAGACAAAGCTGGATAACCAACTGGACAAAGCAGGTGAATGCCCAGAGGATTTGTTAGGGAATTTGCACCATTAAACTACAGTATCAACTAAGATGGTCTTGCATTATTAGCAAATTGTCTGGCATGTCTTGACAAGGGACCCTTTCTAGTTTTAAGAGTTTTATTATTTTAGTTTATGTTGTGCTCACATTGTGCATATTCCCCTAAATTGTGTTAAACTAAATTACCGCAAACTAACAAAAAATTACTATACCAGCATATGAGTACTGGTTGGGAAATTTTTACCCTGGGACCCCTAACAGGTTAATCTGGCCATGCTCACAGATGTTTTTACAGTTTGTGATCACTTGCTCAATAATTATTTATTGCCTATGTTGGAACTGTGATATTGCATTGAATTTTCAGGGCTGAGTGTTGTGTAATTTCATTGAATCCAAGGTTAATGTGGGCAGACATTGACAGTTTATTCATTTACTTGGTCTCCCGTTAACGATGCAGACAATATATAATGCAACTCAGAGTGAACGAAATAATTCTTTTGAGTCACATATTTAAAGATATAAAGGACACCTGACAAGTGCAGGAGCAACAAATGGCACCAGCAGCAGGAGTGAACAAAGCAGTGGCTTTAAAGACAATAATGTTGCAGGTGGCTCTAATTTGTCAGCTGATTAGATTCACCTGTGCTAATTAAGCCACTTTAAGCCATTCATTATATGCCCAGATTTACACCTTTACAGTGTGAGAAGTTGACATTTAAAATAGAAACTGTTCAAGTGAACAATTTAGATCCCTTGACTCCAAGTAGAAAGTGGTTTACAAAAGCTCTTACATATCTGCTTTTAGGATTTGTGCAGTATTTGAAAAGGAATTCAAAGTGTACATTAGATTTAAAAAAAAAAAACAATACTACCTGTTTGCATATTTGCAGAGTCAGTGTCATTGCTCTGGTTTGTCTATAGACAATAAAGGTGTTCCAACATACCATGTTACAACGGTGCCCAGTCTCCTCTCTGCGCGGAGCCAGTCGGAGTGGGGTCTCTGTGGCAGCGGACCGTCGGTTTTCACTATGAATTCTGCATGAACTTCTGACTATAAATTGTGACTTTTAAGTATATTATTGACGTTATTGTTAGAGAGCTGTAAACTGGTCGACGGAGAGCACCTGTCGCTTGTTCATTTTCTGTCTTTTTCTTTCTTTATTTGTTGCTCATTTTCAACAGTCGACTCTTGACATCATCTGAAACCACCACGGTAAGTCATTTTCATATTTCACATAAATTTACCTGCTTCGCGGCAAAATGCTCAGGCTACAAACACACTGGGTTAAGGTCTTTTCTCACCCACAGCGATGTTAATTAGGCTTTGTCTTATATTACTGCTACACAGATACTCATGCTTTTCCAAAAATGAAACGATAAGTTCACGACAGTAAAATGACGACTAGCTTGAACTTTATCTTTCCAGCAGCCCTTCGTTGAACCTGTCATCTCCCTTTTCTTTCAACAAAACTACAAAAAGAGCGAGAATAATGAGAAACTATTCAAGTCCCCATAAAAAGTCTGAGGCTGCCATTTCTTATTTATCCCTTATTGGAAATTGTGGAGGTTTGTAGGAGTTAGAGTGGGTGTAAAAATATATTTATACAGCTAAGATTATATATCTAGCGTCCCTCACGTTAAAATAGCATAAAATACTATTGGTTTTAATTATCAGCCTGTGTCAATGCTATTTCGGAAGTGACATTTTCAAATTTTCCTTACATGTAATACATTACTTAACACCATGTATCATTTAGCATCAGTTCCTCTATAATTAAGGAGAAATACAATGATGGTATAGACAGCACACAGTGTCATGCATGTTGTCTACAGTGCAGTTCATAAAAATTGTTGGTGTTTTGGCTTTGTTCCCCAGCACATTGGATTTGAAATGAAACAGTGACTATGGAGGTTAAAGTGCAGACTAAAAGCTGTAATTTTGTAGGATTAGTGGTGTGTGTAGCCCTTTTATATAAAGCAGTACAGTCTTTGTGTTGTAATACAGTAGATAAAAGACATGTATGTGACTCAGGTGCTCGTTCTCGTGCTCACACACACAGTAGGTGCGAGCGAGCATCCTGGACATCGGCCAAAACAGTGACCTGACTATACAGTAGACTGAACGTGATCGACCGACATGTTGATAGATGAGGTAAGTGAAGTTACACTGTTATTATAGTTTGACCAACGTTATTTAAAAAAAATCAGATTTATAAAGAGCAATATCGTTATCAGCTTGCACAATATAGGCTTGTGAATTTGAACTAATCCGTAGTCGTTGCATGATACATTGACTGCATTTATATGACACTTCAGCGTTAGCAAACGTTAGCTAGCCAGCTTTATCAATCGCCATTGGTCTAGTTTCCACCGAGAGGCTCAGCAATGTCAGCATAGCTAAATTTGCTGGATAATAACGCTAACGGTTAGTGAACTAGACGTTCATTATTGATACCTGAATCGATGCGCTAATGTTTCTGCATAATAGATGAGACTTTTTTATTGTCAGCTAACGTTACTGTACTGAAGGGGTCTGGCAGTGGGTTTAGACAACGATATTACTAAACTAACATCAGTCATAAACAGATGATAGGAGTGGGATGACTGACGTTAGACTGGAGATAATGCACATAAAGCAAAGAACAGACGTTTTTGGCAACATATCCTATGTATTCATCAATTCGTGCATCGTCGTAGTTTACTTTGCTTTATCATTACAGCTTACCATTGAGTATTTCACTTACTGTCAGTCAGCATCCTCAAATATGGAAGGCATCACAATAAAACTACCCATTTTATACATTTTCATTTTCTTTCATTTCAGGATTCAAGTTCTGAAGATTATGCAGCTCTACTGGAAGAAAGCAGATGGTGGTCTCCCGTCTGCCAGGGGTTTTTCTGGACATCATCTGGGATGTCTGGGAACCAGGAACCGGATGCCGGATTAGAGACAAATACCCTGACCCCTTTAGCAACTATGTTGGCTACAAGGAAGCACCATTTAGGTGAAATTAAAAACTGTGTTCATTGTCCCTGCATGTGAGTTCATTACCTCAAAGAAAAACTACATTTTATTTTTTATACAAGCTCATTTATTTTATAGAAGTATAATTTTTTTCTACAATCTCATATTAATTTGTTTTCTTTTTACAAGTTTTTCAAAAGGTATTTATAATAAACTATGGTACTGTAAACCACACTCTCAGGACATCTTTCTTTTCTTGATCCCATTGCTGTCATTGCTTATGTAGCTGAGGTCATGTCCTTTATGGAGAGAGAGAAAGAAAAAGGTAGTTAACAACCATGTCTACAGTATTGGAGATAAATGCATCTTGCCATTACAGGACATGGTTTGCAGGCCTGACTTCTCTATGAATCATAATCAAACACAGCAGCTCCTTGTGATAGATCAGCTAGATCAGACGTTATTTTGATAGAGATAACGTTAGTGAGCAAGCTACAGGAGTCTGGATGAATTGGCTGACGTTATCAGCTCTAGACAGTATTTTGCTATGTTGGCTAACTAGCAGTTTGTGTGCGTTACATGGATGTATTAGAAGGTCTTATACATCCATGCCGCGTTAGCAAATAATCTAACGTTAGCGAACATTGCCCAGCTAAAATCACAGTATATTTCACATGCTTTGCAGTAATGTTGGCGTACCTGGTCGTTTGTTGACGTTGGCAAACTCAGTTTCTAATGTAACGTTAGCTACTGTGAGGAGCTTCTTCTTCTTTTGTTTTTATTGCGGCTGTTGGGGAGCTGAACTCTGACCTGTAGCTGAAGAGAGGTCAGGCACTCGGGAGTGTGCATTACGTCACAAAATCCGACCCGAGTCCTCATCATAGAAATCAGTCCACAGGCTGCTATAAGACAGGAAAGGTCTCATTTTTTAAGTTACATTACAGTCGGTTCACACATGGGCAATATAAAGTGATTAATACATGTAAAACTTGATGAAAAGTTACATACAGTACCTTTAAAACAAAAGGTACCATATGGGTTGTTTGACCACTAGTGGTCAGTGCTCATTTTGGCACCTGCTTTTGATTTAGTTTTAGTCTTAAGCTGTGTCTCAAATCGCAGCGCTCCACACTCAACTTTCTGGCCGTTTTGTGTACACCATCCGGGTACTTACAGTACACTGCATTTTTCCATACTTACCAGTGTGAACGCACTTATGCACTCAAAATACTAAGTTTGAGTACGCAAATACGGAATTTGGGACACAGCATTAGTCTTTTGACAGAAATGCAGAGGTGTGGACTCGAATCATATGACTTGGACTTGAATCACGAGTCACATGACTTGGACTCGAGTCAGACTTGAGTCATAAATTGGATGACTTTAAACTTGACAAATTCAAAGAAGACTTGCAACTTCACTTGGACTTTAACACCCAAGTGACTTCACTTGGACTTGAGTCTTCCATCCATCCATCCATTTTCTATACCGCTTATCCTCTTAGAGGGTCGCGGGGGGCTGGAGCCAATCCCAGCTGATTGGACTTGAGTCTTTTGACTTAAAAATACTTGATACCTTCCCAAAAGCCCAAAGATGAACAAGTATGTTATTTAAATACAACAAGACAGGACAGAAACATACAAAAGTCATTCTGTTGTGGTACTTGTTAATAGTGCTCTATGCTATGAAAGTGCAATGTCAGCACTACTTTTCTTTATGATTAAGTTCAGTTGCACTTGTTTTAAAAAACGTGTTTGAACAAATAAAAACACATTTTAAAAAGCATTTCTGATTTGTTTAAATTTAATATATTATTATTATGTTGTTAAAATTGCATTACTTTTGATGAAGAGCACATAATGACTAGTTTAGGACTCAAAACTCAAAGTTTAGGACTTGGGACTTGACTCGGGACTTTTCTGTCTTGACTAGGGACTTGAGTGCAAATACTTGAGACTTACTTGTGACTTGCAAAACAATGACTTGGTCCCACCTCTGCAAAAATGTATATTAGATTTTGTCAGAGGAGTTTTGTTAGTTATGTACAATAGGCCCATGTTCTTCTAGATAACTTTATTTAATTGCTTTATTAATTGTATTATTCCTTCCAGCCCCTACAAACAAAAGTAGGCACTTGACTACGCCCAAATACTGCAGATGTAGGTATTGAGACAGACCCATTTCATCTTCATCCATCCATTCCCCAATCAGCTTATCCTGTTCTGGATCATGGGGGGCTGGAGCCTACCCCAACATGCAATGGGTGAGAGGTATGCAAGTTTCAAAATATTTAAAAAAGCCTGTAGATGTTTCTGAAGTAGGAAATGCATTACGAGGCCTTAAACATAAACACAATGTTTTTAGTAAGAAAAGCTGAATTCAAACAAACACTGGAAATTCTACTCCTTTTATATAATCTTAATCTTTCTCAGTTTCCGTGGGAGGTGTGTGTGTTTAATGTTTACATCTCAGAGTGACGCATAAACAGAGCAGCATGTCTGAAAAGAACCAATGTTTCTGCAGGAGATGACAACCCATCCAGCACATGTTCTGGAGCTGTCAATCCAAAGAATGACAGCACTGATGTCTGGCACTGCAGTATCCATGCAGGGAAGAATTAGCATAATATAGTGTTATGGAAAACAAATGACAGTGTGGGAGGAACAATGAGCAATGTGCAGCCTGTGTGCCTGTCAAATAAACAAAGTAACAATGAACTCTGTGACAAGACTACAATCAGCAGGGCTGTGACAGGGGGAGGTCTCCATGGGGTGCTGCAGTTTGATTGTAACCTGCATGGAGATATTTAGTAAATCCTGCCTCCACCTGCAACTGCATAACTCCTGACTATTCACACTAAATTCAAATTCATACATCAGACAATAACAGAAAATAAGGCAAATGGATGCACTCATTAAGTTGGTATCTTAGGAGTGAAAGCTTTTTGAAATCATTTCACTCAAAAGCGAGATGCAAAGGTTTTACTAATCAATCCTCACAGTGTTTAGATCAGAGGGTTGATTTAAAACAAAACATCAAACATTTATTATACATATTTCTAGCAGGTGTAAAGGCCCAGCAGTCCAAACAAAAGCATTCCTGAATAAATAAAAGTGTATTCAGGTTTTCTTTGCCAGCTTTCCATGTGGGAATAAAATGTTCTTCACTTGCACAACAACTTTTCTTCCAAGATGCATTCAAAAACATTGAATGCCCTCTCAGATAGGAGCTACTGTAGATGATATGATTCAGATGTGATGGGCCAATTTAGGCAATGCAGGACATTTCCACAGACAAGGACTCTCTCTGGGTTCGGATGGTTGCACAGTTGGATTTTGTTAAACCATCTTTGTACTGTAGCCAGAATGATGTTGATGGTAATATTGGCAAATGGCGAAAAATGTTGGCCACTTCTATTTTTTGTTTAAGATTTATTTTTGGGCCTTTTTGCCTTCATTTGTTAGTGGCCGCTGCAGAAAGAGACAGGAAAGGTGGGAGAGAGAGAGGGGATGCCATGCAGCAAAGGGCCCGGGTTGGAATGGAACCCACGCCGTTGTGATAAGGACTCAGCTTTAATGATGTATGTTCTACCAAGTGAGCTACCAGGGTGCCCGAATGTTGGCCACTTCTGCTATACTTTATCTTCAAAGAGCAAGCAACTCTTGGCTAGCAACATCAAGTGTATAGATCAATATGTTTCTCAATCACGTCTTCTTTAATACAGACAGGGAAAAAATATTTCCTCTGCATCCAAGTTCAGTAAACACAACACAGACATATTATAACCTAACGCCAAAGCTAACTCACTTGTTAGCAAACAGTTACTTGCATTTAGGAGCAATATTAACATTAATTTGGAGCTATGTTTCTGGCCACCTGTCGAATGTAAGTCATTTTATTCATTGTTTATATAAAATATTGATTATAGTAGCTTTAAAGCTATGTAGGAATTAAAAAAGTTGAATTATTTCTCTCTCTTGCTACATTAACCAAAACAAAACTAAAAAAAAAAAAAAAATATATATATATATATATATATATATATATATATATACACATACTAATTGTCATTAAGAAAGGTCCATTGTTGATGATTTCTCAACTGCAACTAGTGACTCCATGATGTTTCACATTTAGCTAAACATGGTTCACTGGCACACTTGGACAAGAGGCTGCGTCGGGAATGGAATACTTTAATAGTATTGATTTTCTATCTGCCCACAATAGGGTAAAAATATCTTACACCTGTGACATTTCTGTCAGGTTCCACAGGAGCAGGGGAAAAAAATCCCATTGCATTTGTTTCTTGCTATTATTAGACAGTCACAGGTGTAATCCTTGACAGTCAATGTGTCCATCAACAACCAGGTGTCTGTCAAGTGTCTTTGAGGAATTACCTGTAAATTCATTGTATGTCTTCAATAGAAATGATCAGGTTTCTTTGGCCCGTCATGGCTCTGACCACATTAGGATTCAGAGGAAATATTTTGCATCTGTGAGCGTGGGATCAAAGGAAGACCTCCTATCCTTCTCAGAGAGCAGGAAGCGTGACAGGTTCTGACTGCATTTCTCAAACAGACCACCCTGCTGAGAGGCTCTTATCGCCCCTGCCTCAGACATCTGTCGCCATCTACTGTAAGTGCTGGTAACAGCGTCTCAGCGGGGTGCCGTGGGCTTTGGGAATTGGCTCTCAGGGAGCACACCCCTCTGAGAATACTAATTTCAGGAGCACTGAGGAAGCAGTCCTGAACTCACTGCAAGAAGGGTGAATTGGCCCCAACACTTTCTGCTTTTCTAATTTTAGAGTACATTTTACATCAAGTGTCATACAAATAGACAAGATTAGTCAACTTGGAGATTATTTTGTGCAACCAGTGTTGCCAAACAATTTTTTGATAGTGCCTATACTGATTTTATTAAAATGATAAGAACTACTGATATCACATATTTCATGTTTAGCCTCCTGAACCGACTGAGAAAATATGACTTTCTTGACATTGAGATGCACTTCACTCTCATAGTGGAGAAGGTGGATTTCTACATTAGAAGACTTGGGCTGTCCTGGAAATTTCCCAAGACCCAACCTGTTAAGTAAATGTCCTTTAACCCTACACTGGTTTCAGATTTGTTCACCACAACCCTAGGTGCAGTTAACCCTAGCTTGCACAAACCCTAGACCAAAACAGAAAATAATGTATTTACCAAGAATATAAGAATAGACTTAACTGATAGTTATCTGACACAGCACAATTTACTAATACCAATGGTTAAAATTCAATAATTTAAGCTGGAGTAGGAGACTAACTAAGTTATAGTCAATTGACACCACAAGAACTGCCTGCAAACTTAGACTTGGACTTAGCAAATACGCAACAATATAGAGTAGGGCTGCAACTAACAATTATTTTCATTATCAATAAATCTGTTGATTATTTTGGTCATTAATTGATTAATTGTTTAGCCTATACAATGTCAAAATATACTGAAAAATGGCCATCCCAATTTCCTAAAGCCTGAAGTGATGTCAAAACTTGCTTATTTAGTCCGACTAATACTCCAAAACCTAAAGGTATTCAGTTAACTATCAGGAGACAAAGAAATGCAGCAGATCATCGCAATTTAGGAACTAGAACTAGGGAATGTTTGGTATTTCTGCTAGAAAAATGACTTAAACAATTGTTAGATTATCAAAATATCGATACCGATTATTTTTCAGTCAGTCAACTAATAGATTAATCAACTAATCATTTCAGCTCTAATACGGAGCTGTAAAGGACTCTTAGCCTCCACTGCAGAGTTAGATCACGAGGCAAAGTATGAGGGACAAGTTTTTATTTTAATTGGCATGTTAGCTGGTCACCTCATCTGATTGGAGAACTTTATGTATATGCCCTCAAGTTCAAGATGAGTCAATTTTAATGTTTTACATAAAGAGAAAAGAGGAGGATTTTGATATTGAAACACTCACAAAAGATTTTTTTGGGCATATATTAGGCATATACAGAAAGGTAAGTGAAAAACTGTAGCTTTAGAATGAAAAGTAATTAGAAGAACACTGTAGGGGAAAGTTGATCCATTTTATATTACTGCAAAAAAAAAAAAATTAATAGGTCTGTCCTAAGTGTTTAGTTATGACAGCTGTGTGTTCATGTTAATGAAGTTATGAGAAGGCGTCTTTGTTTTAATACATACATACACAGGCGCACACAGACACACAAGTATCCTAGGTTCAGCAATTCACGGAATTCAACCCAAGTTGGACCATGAACAGCTGTGACGCATCACATGTAAGTGTGAAATAATGGGCCACAAAATCAAAATGCAGCTGTAAAGGAAAAATCCACCATAAAATAAAATTCACATTGTGCTGTTCTAAAGATCGGAGAATAAAGATCTGAGATATCAGAAGACGTTGTGAGGTGACCACCAATATGGTTCTGATTCATCTTTGTTTTTTTTTGGCAATATCTTATCATTTACATTCAGAAGAGTTTTACATTAATATAGGGCTTACAGCTGTGCATCACAAAATGTGCACATATCCCAGTAAAATCACCATGGCTTCTGTCATTGTATCCATGTTGTTCTATTATTCTCTATCAAAGGAGCAGCTCCAGGGTTTACTGTATCTCTAAAAGACATCATCACTACAGTCTATCTGCTGTTCAGCTGGAGGAGAAACCAGTTCAAATTTACATATATGTGAATGCTATTTCAGGGTGAATTTTCCCCACTACGCTGTCATATTTAACTTGATGATGTTGCTCATATACTGTACACAGGTTCAAGAAATGCAGGCTGCAAAAATGCTAGCAACTTCTTATCATACACCTTCCTAACAGCAGCTCAGCTAATTACTTTGTGTCGTACACTTTTTTCTGCATGTATCAAGTGATTGTAAAATATGACTCTTGTCTGATGCAAGAAGTTGAGAGAGCGTGAGTCATGTCATCGCCATTCAGCCTACTGGGACAGTTATTTTTATAGTAATGGCTGACTTTGAATAGTTCTGGACACTGGGAGCAAGTAGCTGTGAAGTACAACTGATTTGATTGCAGATTTTGAAGGTAAGAAGCATCTTAAATCATTTGTCCAGGCAAGTTAAAGGAGAGGTTTCATTTTTTTTATGTCTGTCTTAATACAATATTCACATTCCATCTGTGCACTGAACGAGTTTTTGGTTTCTGTAACCGTTCCTCCTCTCCATACTGGGAGAGATCCCTTCCTAGTGTCACTCCAGCATAAGTGACGGGGGACAAAATCCACAGTCCTTGTTCTGTGCAAAACTGCGTTCTAAAGTTTATCTATGAGGCTTCAGCTGTCTGAGTTAGATCAAGTGGGTATCTTCCAAAGTTAGTGTTTTTAGGATGAAATTCTCTCATCTGACAGTTTTTCCTTGCTGAGATGTGGGGCAGAGATAGTAGCACAAATAGGGAATTTCTCCACAGCCAGTGTGGACAAGAGGAATGAAAAAGACCAATAACTATTTCAGTGTACTGTACATATGGGCATGTGCAGATTGTTTACTTGAAAAATGTAAACCTTTCCTTTAATTAGACATGTAGCAATACTAAAACAGCATGGAGCAGAAGTATCATTTCTTCACAAAGCAGAATTCGCTAGTTCACCACATAACTTGAAAATTAAATGAAATGTGTAAATCACATACATTTTATCAGTCACCATCATGCACACTGGCATCATGAAAATCTAACCAGTCATTGTATAAATATGCAGATGATATGGTGCTAGTTGGTCTTATGCAGACGGGACACAGTTAATCAGTCTGCATGTTTCCACCATATTGGTGAGCTTACTAAGTGGTGTGAAGCCCTTTTTATTAACAAAAATAAGGTTATAGTCACCACAATGCCGGTCATTATTTCCCACCTGTTTTGATTAATGATCAGTCTGTTGAACCAGTAGAGGAGTTTAAATATTTAGGAACCTTTTTTGATTGCACTTTGTAAAATACACTCCAGGTAGTTCAGAAAAAGGCAACAATTAATATGGTTACGTTTTATTTTTATGTATAATATAGTAGTAGTAGTATTGTGTGAGGGGCCTGGTTTGTCTGTTTGGTAGTTGTAGTGAAAAGAGAATATCTGGGTCATGTGAAACAAAGTGGTGATGATTTGGATTATTGATCAGTATTGATCACACATGTATCCCAAAAATTCCCAATATATATTTAGGAATAAAGCCTAAATACAGATTTTGGGGATGTTTTATGGTGTATGACTCCGTACAATAGCATCTTTTATATTTATTATTTAAAGTGCAACTCCACCCTCAAATTCAGCTACAACGCTCTCTTGCATCAAATTTAAAAAATGCAGCGAGTGTAGCTGTAGGACAACAACTGTAGGAGGCGTGGCCTCGTGGTTACGTAGTGTGTGGGTCAAGGGAAATGTTGGAGACTGTTGACTGAAACTGATTACAGTCATTTTTTTATATTAATTTCATGACATAGACAGGTCCCAACTGGTTGACTCTATGTCAGTATTGGCCTCACAGGTTCAGGGCTGATTTAAAACAGTAGATGGTGTGTTGAGCCATTTTCAACCCATGAAATGACGATTTTTATAAATTTGGAAAGAAATGTCAACATTAACACCAGCACTGATGTGTTCAATCACAGTACAGTCATATCATTTAGTTTACAGCTCAAAAAACACGTTTAAGTGTGGAGTACCTCTTTAATATTTAATTTAATTCTCTTAATTTTATCAGGCAGGTTGCCAAGTACAAAGTCCTGATCATTGGGTACGAACACTGTGCAAAAACCTAGTATATGTTTGTACATGTGTTTGTTTCTGGGAATGTCATTAGCATAAAGAGAAAGTAAATAAAAAGCCACTAGACTGAGCATATTTGAACACTACAGCATTGTGCTGTCTGAGTGGAGTGTCCTGTGATGGTAGATTGCTCCTCATTACTTCAGTCAACCATTTCTTTCTCCTTTCATATTCAGTAGGAAGATGTACATCGAGAGCCTTCTCTTAGAGCAGCTGGTGCATGCAGCACAACCACAGTAGAATTCATGAGGCTGAGTACAAGGACATGACACTGTAGGTTCAGACTTGGTTTCTGATATGGTATCCCATTACTAGTAGATAGGAGAGTACCATTGTATTATTCACATTATTCATTATTCACTTGAGGAGACCTTTCTCTCACGTTTTTACTTGCTGTATTTTCTCTCAACTGTAATTGGGGGTGCTGCTTCTGTATAAATAAAAATATGTGTTACCATAACAAACAGTGACCTATTTTGCTTGAAGCACTTGACTGTAGCCAGGTTTCCATCCAAATGTAGCACAAATTTTAACCACATTCTCAGAAAAACAGAAAAAGAAAATGTGAATTAATGTGCATTTCCATCCACTACCGTTTTGTGAATATTAGAAGTTGGGCTCATCAAGATAAACAGTTGGTGGCGCTAATTCTCCAGTCAGTGGCCATTAAACTATTGCAGAAGAAGAGGACCAACGAGATGTTGTAATTCAAAGAGCGCCAGTAAAATCTCAAACGGTGGAAAACGATGTACAAAACATGATGGACTATGGCGTTTATGTTTGTTTCATGTAATCATTTTAGGAAGGTTACAGTCTCCTCATCGCTCCACACAGGTCTGATGTTTTCATCTGCCGATTTTAGTTTCTCCAGTGTAGCATCATGCATCATGTACGTCATGCATGATGTACTCGTTTACATTTCACTTTGCTTTTTACTTTTATTGATGGACCAACTTTTCCACCTCAGCCAAGCGTAAAAACTTTTTATTTTTATTATTTAAGATATTTTTCAGGCATTTTTACCTTTTATTAGATAGTGACAGCTGAAGAGAGACAGGAAAGGCAGGAGAGAGAGAGAGAGGATGACTCAGCCTTAGCACACGGTTCGCGCTGTACCAGGTGAGCTACCAGGGCACCCCGTAAAAACTATTTTGTGGTATTTAGATTTAATTTGTTTTACACTCGTGCTGGAAATTGTCAGTTTTTTTCCAACACATGCTCTTTATCAGTGGAAAGTGGCACCTTTTTCCTGTTTGTCAGATGAAGTGGACAAGCTGCTGATGCACTAAAAGCAGGTGCAGCACATGTAACACTCCTTGAAAATCTCCAAGACATCATCAGGTGAAAAGGCAGCAGATTACGTTCCTCATTGACTCTTTCACTGCAGAATCAGACTTTTTGAAAGACCCATGTTAGAGATGAAGCAGTATCTCAATAGACTGAACAAACTGAAAACTGTTCTCATGGAAGGGACGTGGAGTTTTGGAAACTGCTTCAATTGGGAAGTATTCTGTCAAACAGGCTGTGCTGAAACTATGCTCAGTCCTGCCATCTCAAGGTCCATCAATCATTGGGGATTATAAAATGCCTTTTATGTACAGTATATGTACAAAACAACGATATTTACATATTTACAGTAGTCACTCCTGCCATAGAAGATGTATAAGAACAGCATTGACCAGCTGGCCTTTGCTCCAATCCAAATTTTGATCGCACACCAAAATACCAATATACCATAATCATAATTATTCAATAATCCAGACATCTTAAAACTACAAAGATTATAGTGTATTGCTATTATAATTGCTATCTGCATTTACATTTATTTTGCTGAAATGTAGCTGCTGTGTGATCCACACCACTTTGTACAGTGCAACGATAGACTCAAAATTGCTGTATCAATCCTGTGCACAAAGTTTAATAGTATCTGTATGGTGCAGTAATGGTAACTGTGGTGGTGGGGCGTGGTTGGAGCTTGGCTGCAGAGAGGGAGAAGTGGAGAAGTGGCTCAGGAGCTCAGGGCGGGTAGCCCGGGGAGACGCAGGTGCAGCGCATCAAGTAATTCTCTGTGCTCATATCAGTAGCGGCAGCCCTGAGGAGAGGAGAGCGAGGACTGAGACGACGACACCGAGCAGGAGAGCCTCGGCAGCTGAAGAGTGGAAACGGACAGTTATCAATAAAAAGAACCAGATCGGTTCCTACACGCAGACTGTATGTGTGCATGTGTCTCTGTTGACGGGCCCGGGGTAGCGGGAGCACGCTACATTGGCGCCCAACGTGGGGCCGCGTCAGCAGGGAATATGTCGGAGCCGACGGCCGTACAGCCTGTGGCAGGCCCTGGCCCAAATGCTCGGGGAGCTTGCGGCGATGCACCAGGAGCAGACGGCGGTGAACCGCCGGCAGCTGGAGGCGCTCCAGGCACAGTCTGAGAGGCACACCCAGGTCCTGGAACGATTGGTGGCTAGTGTCGGGAGGACCACGGGGCCCACCACCACCGCGCCGCTCTCCGGCATCTCACTGCCGCGGATGACAGCCACCGACGACCCGCGCTCTTTCCTGGAGGCGTTCGAGGTAACGGCGAAAGCATGCGACTGGCCGGCGCCGGAATGGGCTGTGCGCCTGCTCCCGCTGCTGTCGGGGGAAGCCCAAACTGCGGCGCTCAGCCTGCCGACGTCTTCGAGGGGGAGCTACGCCGATATCCAGCGTGCCGTCCTGGACCGGATCGGCTGCTCCCCCGAAGATTACAGCCGCCGGTTCCGCGAGGCTTGCTTGGGGCCCGACGAGAGACCGTTCGCCTTTGCGCAGCAACTGCGTGACGCGGCAGTGAGATGGCTGGAACCGGGAGACTCAACCGGTGAGCGGCGGATGCTCGACCAGGTGGTGGTGGAGCAATTTGTGGAGGCGCTCCCAGCCAGGACCGCCGCATGGGTGAAATGCCACCGTCCAAGGGACCTGGAGACCGCCGTCACTCTGGCTGAGGACCACCTGGCTGTGCACCCGCGGAGCAAGCCAACGGAGGCCCGGGCTGCGACAGCCTCCCGGCCTGTCCCGGCGCCGCGGAGGAGATTCGGCGGGGCCGCCGCAGCAGCCACACCGCACCCTCTCCCTCCTCCCTCTCCCTCTCCTCCTCCTCCTCCTCCTCCTCCTCCTCCTCCTCCTCCTCGGGGTTCTGCCGCCACCCGACCTGACTCGATCCCACCGAGAGCCCCTCAGACGGCAGGGCAGGAGTGCTGGAGGTGTCGGCGGCCCGGCCACTTCCGCAAAGAGTGTCCGCTGATGGAGGTCGGCCAGGTGGTCCGGGTCACCGGCCCTCCGGTCCCCTCCCCCAGTCCAGGAGGGACATACAGCATTCCAGTAAGGATCCAGGGGGGTGTACACCGGGCTATGGTGGATTCGGGCTGTCAGCAGTCCCTAATCCACCAGAACCTGGTTCGGCCGGGGGCATTACTAGAGGCATCATGGGTGAAGATTAGGTGTGTGCATGGGGACGTTCACGAATACCCAGTAGTGCCAGTGCAAATTAAATATAACGGCAACACGCATAGTAGTCTTACTTAGTCTAAGTTGGAGGCTCCGCAGGTCCCCGTGTTTAACTCCATGGAGGATTTTCCACTCGAGCAGTCTCGTGATGATACTCTACGCTCAGCCTTTGACCAAGTGATAAAAATTGATGGTCAATTGGTGCGCCCTGACGCAGCGCAGACGTACCCGCACTTTGTTTTGATTAGGGAGAGACTATACAGAGTGAGTCGTGACACTCAGACCGGTGAAATAAACACCCAGTTGTTGGTGCCAAAAAGCCCATTACAACCCGATGGCTGGGCACCTGGGGAGCGAAAAAACACTGAACCGGATAATGGCCCGTTTCTATTGGCCAGGTATTTGGGGTGATGTTTGCCGGTGGTGCGCGGCTTGCCCCGAATGCCAGCTGGTAAACCAGCCGGCCACCCCCAGGGCCCCATTGCGGCCCTTACCGCTGATGGAGGTCCCATTCGAAAGAATCGGAATGGACCTCATCGGGCCATTTTCCCGTAGCGCACGGGGATATCGCTTTGTTCTAGTCATAGTAGATTATGCAACCCGATATCCCGAGGCGGTGCCCTTGCGCTCTATTTCGGCGAAGAGAGTGGCACAGGCACTGTTTCAATTAGTCTCCCGAGTCGGAATCCTGAAAGAGATTCTGACTGATCAGGGCACTTCGTTTATGTCACGCACACTGAGGGAACTGTAAGAATTACTGGGCGTCAAGTCGGTCCGCACGAGCGTCTACCACCCGCAGACAGATGGACTCGTGGAGAGGCTGAATAAAACCTTGAAATCCATGATTCGTAAGTTCATTCACGATGATAGTCGCAATTGGGATAAATGGCTTGATGCTCTGTTGTTTGCAGTGCGGGAAGTTCCCCAGGCCTCCACGGGATTTTCTCCCTTTGATCTGTTGTTTGGCAGAAAACCACACGGGGCACTGGACCTGGTTAAAGAAAGCTGGGAGGAGGGTCCCAGCCCCAGCAAAAACAAGATTCAGTACGTCCTGGACCTGAGAGCAAAACTCCACACGCTCGGACAGCTTTCACGTGAGAATTTGCTGCAGGCCCAGGAGCGTCAACAGCGCCTGTACAACAGAGGAACCAGGCTGAGGCAATTCTCACCGGGAGACAAGGTACTTGTATTACTCCCATCTTCCAGCTCCAAATTACTCGCCAAGTGGCAAGGGCCCTTCGTTGCCACACGACGAGTGGGTGATGTCGACTATGAGGTGGCACGCACTGACGGGGGGGGGGGGCGCGCCCAAATTTACCACTTGAACCTCCTTAAGTTGTGGAAGGAGGTGGTGCCTGTTGCTCTGGTGACGACGGTGCAGGAGCGGGAGCACGCTATAGTAACGTTGTTAAACATTGATGTAATTTAATTCAATTCAGTTTTATTTATATAACGCCATATCATAACAAAGTTATCTCGGGGACCTGCTCTACTTTTTCAAGTAGAGCAGGTCTTTTTATTCAGAGACCCAACAGTTCCCACCATGAGCAAGCACTAGGCGACAGTGGCAAGGAAAAACTCCCTTTTAACAGGTAGAAACCTCGAGCAGAACCAGGCTCTAGGTGGGCGGTCATCTGCCTTGACCGGTTGGGTTGAAGGGGGGGGGGGGGAGCGGGAGAGAGAAGGAGGAAAGAGAACATACAGCAACACAGTACAATTCCACATAGGGATGTAAAGTAATAGTTGTGGTAATGGTATTGATGATAACACCAACAGAAATAATACTAAGAGCAATATTATAATAGTAATACTAATAACAAGAGCAATAACAGTAATAGCAGCAGTGGGTGCAGAGCAGGAGCACGGGGGCAGCAGGCAGCCGCAACCATAGATCCAGACTCTACAGCTCCGGAGGCAGAAATACCTGCAGAAAGCAACAGAAGGAGAGAGAGAGAGGAGAGAAAGCACACAACTACGGGAAGAAGTTGAATTAGTAACAAGCATTGATGGGATATGAGGGCGTACAGATGGAGAGGAAGAGGAGGAGAGAGGAGCTGAGTGCATCATAGGAAGACCCCCTGCAGTCTAGGCCTATAGCAGCATAACTAAGGGGTGGCTCAGGGGTCACCTGAGTCAGCCCTACTATAAGCTTTATCAAAGAGGAAAGTCTTAAGCCTACTCTTAAATGTGAGGAGGTTGTCCGCCTCCCATACACAAACTGGGATCTGGTTCCACAGGAGAGGAGCTTGATAGCTGAAGGCTCTGGCTCCCATTCTACTTTTAGAGACTCTAGGAACCACAAGGAACCCTACATTCTGGGAGCGCAGTGCTCTAGTGGGGTAATAGGGTACTATGAGCGCTTTAAGATGTGATGATGCCTGACCATTTAGGGCTTTGAAGGTGAGGAGAAGGATTTTAAATTCTATTCTGGATTTTACAGGGAGCCAGTGTAGAGAAGCTAATATTGGAGAAATATGATCTCTTTTTCTGGTTCTTGTCAGTAAACATGCCGCAGCATTCTGAATCAGCTGGAGAGTCTTAAGAGACTTATTGGGGCAGCCTTATAGTAGAGAGTTGCAATAATCCAGCCTAGATGTAACAAATGCATGGACTGGTTTTTCTGCATCCTTTTGAGACAGGATGTGCCTGATTTTTGCAATGTTACGTAAATGAAAAAAAGGCAGTTCTTGAAGTTTGTTTTATGTGGGAGTTAAAGGACATATCCTGATCAAAGATAACTCCGAGATTCCTTATGGTGTCGCTGGAGGCCAGGGCAATGCCATCTAGAGAAACTATATCTTTAGATAATGTGTTTCAAAAGGTGTTCGGGGTTCAAGTACAATAACTTCGGTTTTGTCTGAGTTTAACATCAGAAAATTGCAGGTCATCCAGGTTTTTATGTCCTTAAGGCATGCTTGAAGTTTAGCTAATTGATTGGTTTTATCTGGCTTGATCGATAAATATAATTGGGTATCATCTGCATAACAATGAAAATGTATGGAGTGCTTCCTAATAATATTGCCTAAAGGAAGCATATATAAGGTAAATAGAATTGGTCCAAGCACAGAACCTTGTGGAACTCCGTGACTAACTTTGGCGTGCATAGAGGATTCATCATTAACATGTACAAACTGATATCGATCTGATAAATAGGATTTAAACCAGCTTAGTGCGGTGCCTTTAATGCCAATTAAATGTTCTAGTCTCTGTAATAGAATGTGATGGTCAATGGTATCGAATGCAGCACTAAGATCTAGTAAGACAAGTACAGAGACAAGTCCTTTGTCTGATGCAATTAGAAGGTAATTTGTAACTTTCACCAGTGCTGTCTCTGTGCTATGATGCACTCTAAATCCTGACTGAAAATCCTCAAACAGGTTGTTGTTGTGTAGAAAGTCACACAACTGATTGGCGACTGCTTTCTCAAGGACCTTAGAGAGAAAAGGAGGGTTAGATATATGTCTATAATTTGACAAAATCCCTGGATCAAGAGTGGGCTTTTTAAGAAGAGGCTTAATTACAGCTACTTTAAAGGACTGTGGCACATAGCCTTTAAATAAGGACAGATTGATCATATCTAGTACATAAGTGCTAACTAAGGGTAAAATTTCTTTAAGCAGCCTAGTTGGGACGGGGTCTAAGAGACACGTTGATGGCTTAGATGAGGAAAACATGGAAGTTAGTTGATTAAGGTTGATGGGAGAAAAGCAATCTAAATGTACAGGTTTTACAGTTTTGTGTTTGAAGATAAGTCAGTACCAACTGAGGGCAGGAGGTGCTGAATTTTGTCTCTAATAGTTAGAATTGTATCATTAAAGAAGCTCATAAAGTCATTACTACTGAGGTCTATAGGAATACATGGCTCAACAGAGCTGTGACTCTGTCAGCCTGGTTACAGTGCTGAACAGAAACCTGGGGTTGTTCTTATTTTCCTCTATTAATGATGAGTAGTAGGCTGCTCTGGCATTACGGAGGGCATTCCTATAAATTTTAAGACTAACTTGCCAGGCTAAACGTGATTCTTCCAGATTGGTGGAACGCCATTTCCTTTCAAGTTTTCGTGATGTTTGCTTTAATTTGCGGGTTATACCATGGAGCTAACTTCCTCTGTTTTATTATCTTTTTTTAGAAGGGCGATAGAGTCGAGTGTCATTCGTAGTGAGCCTGCAGCACTATCAACAAGATGATCAATTTGGGAGGGACTAAAGTTAGCATAGGAGTCATCTGTTACATTGAGACATGGAACTGAATTAAATGCCGATGGAATCACTTCCTTAAATTTAGCTACAGCACTATCAGATAGACATCTAGTGTAGGAATGTTTGCCTAATGGTGTGTAGTCCAGTAATAGGAATTCAAAAGTTATTAAATAATGGTCTGATAAAAAAGGATTCTGTGGAAAGACTATTAGATGTTCAATTTCAATGCCATAGACAAGAACAAGGTCGAGGGTGTGGTTAAAACAGTGGATGTGCTAAATCTGGGGAACACTTATCTGTCTACAGTCACGCTAGCAGCTCTGTGAGGCGGTCCTTGGGCACAGTGATGGTTTGAGCTAAATGCTAACATCGGCATGCTAACATGCTCACAGTGACAATGCTAAGAGGCTGATGTTTACCATGTTCACTATCTCAGTTTTGAGCGTTAGCATGCTAACATTTGCTAATTAGCACTAAACAAACTACAGTGGAGGTTGATGGGAATGTCATTAGTTTTGCAGGTATTTGGTCAAAAAGCAAAGTATCTGACAAATAAATATTTTGACCTGATGATGGTGCTAGATGGCTAGCTAACTCTGGATAACGCAATATACCGCTGTCTAAATTAAAGTCACAAGCCTTTAAACACTGATATGGGTAAGATATTTATATATTTGTGTTTGTCTGTGTTGTGATAGTGAAATGGGAACGTACATATCATGAGACACATAATGAGCTGATTACTGTATTCATCAAACTGATTTCAAAATTAAGAATTTTTGGCCATTTACAGGTTATTTTGTGATAGAGCACTGTTGATTTTAGAAAAGTATGTTTATATTTGCAATCCTTTTTTTTTTTTTAACCAGGCAAGTCAGTCATTGAGAGCAAAATCCTACATGAGTGTTTTGTTTTCAGAAATCATTGGCATTAAGGGACGTTTATTGAGAGCTACCACATTGAGCTGGTTTGAAGATTAGTCTATTGTCTGAACAGCCAGTCCCCTGTGATGGAAGATTGCGTTTCCTCAGTTGTGTGTGTGTGTGTCGGTCATTTATCCTCCTCCTTTCTCCTGTCTCCTTTCATGTTCAGCAGCAAGCCATACATTGAGACCTGTCTCACAGAGGCAGAAATCAAGTGGCCGAGTACAAGAACAAGGCAGAACAAAGACAAAGACACTGGCACCCTATTAACATCTCTCAGGTTATAAAAGCTTCAGTCGTAGCTTCATTCTTGATGTCTTATTAGATTTGTGATTGATTAAATTAGCTATTGATGCTAGTTTACTTAGAGTATGAGCTAGTATAATGAGCTACCAATGGAAATAAAGTTGTTTAAAGTGAGGCGCTGTAGCTCACTCTGCCACATGGGCAATATCTATCAAACTGGATGACCAGTATCATAAATGTGCTTGGAGTGACAATGCCTTTGAATGTAATGAAAATGTGTCTGTCGTAGTGTAGCGGAAAGTAAGAAAAGACATTGTTAATAACGTTTCTAATTATATTCACAGCCGTATCTCACATACCAAGTAAGACAGGCCGGGCTGAAGACATGCTAACAGCATAACCCATCATTATATTGCTAAGTTTTGTAGCGGTATTAGTCTCACAGAGCAAGCAAAGCACATAATAATTGACTTCTGTACAAATAGGTAGAAAACTGAAGAAGAGCTATGATACTCAACTTCAGCTATCAGAAATAATCAATATTTATACTAAATAACAGAATTTAACTAGTATTAAATTCACCTCGGTGCACCACCCTTGAAAAAGGGAAAAAGATAGCCAATTAATTAATTCAGTCTCAGCCTAAAGGTTGCTACGGAGTTCTTGACTCATGTACAGTGACCTTAATACTTAATACACACATTAAACTCCTAACTACATACACAACTATAACTGCAAGACATACCAATAAATGAATAAATGCAACCAAGAATAAATCCAATGAATACAGCGATGAATGATTAATAAATGCATGAGTGAAATGACAAATACAATGACAGACAATTAATGCATGAAAAGAGGACCATTTTATACCATATGACGCAGTGAATGAATATCTTGCTGCGTTAACTTGTGTAAACACAGGAAACCACTAAGTGGGTAAAACTTAATATTTGACCAGTGAAATCAACTTAATGCATCGTTCAGTAGCTGAGAGGTTATTAGGAAACAAAGTGAAATACTTTACGATTCTTTATCATGATTATACTAAAGGGAGATTCTATTCTTGATCTAACAGTAAATTACTTTAGGTAATCTATAGCATCGACCCCAATATCACAGGAAAAGTAAAGTTTCACCCAGTAGTTCAGATAGTCAGGGGAGCAGGTGTCATGGAAAAACTGCCTTTACTCTTAAGTTGAACAAAATGCAAGAAACACTTACAGGTTGTTGACAAAAATATATTGTACAATAGGAGATAGACAACAGAAGTCATCAGCCATCTCTCTCTATCTCAAAGAGAAGATACAAGAATACAGCTTTTATAGTATTCTGGAGACAAAGAAACTCTTTTCCATTGGTCAGTGTTACATAGCTCAATAGGTTTAAACCTATAGGAACTTCCAAAAACATACAAAGACCCTTAACGTGCATCTGGAAAGCATAAAACATCTCTGTACCATAGAGCTGACCTTTTGACCTCACGTTGAGTCACGTTGCTTAACACACACAAAACCTGAAGACATGAAACTAGATAAGAGTTCAAGAGTAGAGACATGAATAGAACTGGGACTATTAACTAATTAAAGTAAATACACAATCATATAATTACTAAATATTAATAAGTATACAAACAAATGATTATGAATAGATGATTAACGTGAATAAATGATAAGTTATGAGCTCACAACAAAGTTTACTTTCACACAGGCGGGCCCGTTCTGGAGCTTTCGGGCCTCCTTGGGTGTGCTCATCCCCACGTGGCGACTCGGCTCAAGATGCCAGTCTCTCCGTCAGGCATTTCCGGGGTGCTTTCAATCCCACGTAGTGATTCGGCTTGAATCGGAGGTTTCTCTCTCTGTCAGCAAGCAGAGGAATGATAACACACCCCCACTTCGCTGGGCGCGCAGGATTCAGAGTTTCTTCAGTTCTAACTTTTGTTGAACACAGAGGTGGAACAGTCTTCTTTCAGACAGTTCTTACTTTCAAAGTTGGCTGGATGAGGCAGAGGGCCTTCAGCATGTTCTGTGTGGCTTAGATGCCGCTGACGGGCAATCTTCTGGGCCCGCTCTGTATAGGCCAATGGTCAGGCTGTAAAGAACAGAGCCAAGCGCAGGTGCCAGCAGCCTGCTCATCCAAGACGAGGCAGATAACAGTTAATCAGCAAGAGAGGTGTAAGAGTCTAAGAGCCAAGTGATCTTTGGGTGTCTTCTTGTTTTTGTAGTCTTCTGTAAAAGGGGCGGCGATGTCCGATGTCAACGACGCGAAACTTTACTCCACCCACCCTAGATGTATTCTATCTTAACTAATTTCTTGTTCAAATTTCTTTCTAAAGAATTAATTTAGGTAATAAAATTGATTACATGTCTAATGCTTCCATATTTAATAGCATGGCATTCTCTGCTGCAGAACGATACCAAACACCTTATAAAGGCAATCATAGACAGTGTTATACCAGGTTTAAAGGGCACTTATACACAAACTGTATAATTATAACAATAAACCATATATTTACCATATATGTCTGTAGATATATGCATATGTGTACATATATGCACAGCAAATTAATGAGTAAATCACAGTAAACTCAATATATACCAGGGTTCTTTTGGTCACAGAGAGGTCTCTGTCTCCTAAGAAGAAAAGAAGACAAGCACATGTGTGTGTGTGCGCGTGTGCGTGCGTGTGTGTAGCCCCCTTCTTCTGTTGAGGAGGTCAGACTAATAAAGTATGCTAATAGTGTATGCCATTACAACCAATCAATCACCCGCTGTGCTCCTGTTTTCATGGTCAATGTCAGCATAATCATAATTAGGTATACCAGAATAAAGTAGTCTTTTACTGTATGCACTTGTTTTCTATGTAGATAAATGTATTGCAATTACTTGAATAAATGGATGACACTCAGTTTGTGTCTACATCTTGATATCTGAAAGTCCAACAATTACATCAAGATGTGAGACTGACTTCCATAGATGCTAAAGCAGAACAAGGATGACGAGCTCACAGCTAATTTAATTAAATCTTATGTTTCCACCATTGTCTTACTGTAGTAAGTACTATCTTAGTATTTCAGGCATTAACAGATTGATTTGCAATAACGTGCATCAGTTTGCATCTTATTAACAACAGTAGTTGTACATCACTGTTTGCTGGTAAGTCCCACTGTTCCTCATGGATAATATAGATTTAAACCACCTTGTATATGAAGCAGTATCATATGATTATTGATGCAGGCAATGTGCTTTATTTCTTAAGGGGTTGTGAACAGGGGCATTCGCTTCTTTGGGGGTGTAGGGTGACTAAAGGGAGAGTAGGAGGACATAATGTCTGATTGGCTTGTGGAGCCACTCATATCATCCAGCATTACCAGCCTTCACAGATGTGATGTAGTCGTGGCAGTTTACTGTCTATTGTGGATTCACTATGTATAGACTTTCATCCACTCAAATGAACTGGAAATACATTAATTTGGCTTTTAACTCTTTGTTCAGCAGGCAGCTAATTATTTGTCCCCTGAAAACATTATAGATCTAATCATTCGAAAGCCTAGATGCCAAGGAAAAAAAACATACTGTACGTTAAGATTGGAGCTGTTGATAGAGCCCATGAGACTTCTAAATACACGCTGATTGTTCGTGCTTACAGTTAACTGAATTTTTAATCTCTACATTTTTCAGTACTAAACTGTAATGGTTACATAAGAAATTAAATTTGTATTTTCCTGCCATAATTACTGATCCTTTAACCTTGGAAATGGCATTTACAAAATGAAAGTCAAACAAAATAATTAAAAGGTGTAAGTTAATCTCTTCTGATGTAGTTGAATGTTTTGTAGCTGGAAAAAAAACAAACCGAAATTGAACTAAAAAGATGTGAACTAAATTTGTCATGATCTGTCGTTCAGGCAGCAGGGGAAGGACCCAGATGCAGACAGATGCAGGCAGATTGGTGCAGGTTCAAGATTTATTGATGTCAAAACTTACATTAACCAGGGAAACAGACAATCTGGGAACCAGAACGTGGAACTCGGAGAGAACAAAAGACAACGAGGGAAACAGACACAGGTGAAAACAATCCAAACTGGAGGGAAAACAAAGACAGGAAATAAAAAGGCACACAAGGAAACAAGAACAGGGATTTCAAAATAAGACAGGAAACAAGACAAAACACACAGAGTCCTAACAAGAGTCCTTCGTGGACCATGACAAAATTCCTTTTAATTACAGTGACTGTGTAGTGCAGTCAAGGTAACAGTGAAAATGTTGGTTGATATTCTCACATAGGAAATGTGCAGTTATTGTAACAACAGATAAGCGGAGGTTTTAAAGTCTTTGACATTGAGGAACTATAAATCCTGCAGTTGTTTACAGATTATCAAGGATGAAGCCAGTTTACTGGCCATGGCCATGAGAAAACCTTTAAGAGATCCACCAAACAAAGCAACTATATTAGATAACAGTTTTTGTCCTGTCCTCAGGAAACCTTGCTGCTAGAGAACAAATTGCCGACAGTATGCCAGCTTTGTGTATTTGGGTCTTGTTAGTGTCTGTGGGCCAGTATTTTGCACAGGAGTTGTCTCACTCTGTGAAGTACTCCTTGCCCCGAGCACAGACGCTCCATGTTCTAATACATGTTTTCTCTCCACATGGGTTGGCATTTCCTGACTGTTCCCAGACGTATACCATCGGGGTTGTCAACAGTCTAGCAGATCCTCTTGATGTTGCAGCAGGTAATCCAGTCAAATCGAACAATCCGCCTGGCAAATGCACCATTTTGGCTCACTGCTCTCATTGGCAAAAAGGGAGGCTACTGATGTCTGTGTCTACAGAAGCAGAACATCAATCATCGTCACCACAGCAACAAGTCTGTAAATTATCAGAAGATAGCAGAGGTATAAATTATATTCTCACCTTGTCTTCCTCCTTTTCCTCACACTCTTCTCTGGTTTATTAATAGTTCATCTTGTGATGAGCAGTTCATTGTTGAGCAGTTTTCTGCAGGCTGTAAGAACTTCAAGTGATCAATAACTTCAGATGTTTGGTATCAATACTATGCTGTGTTAGTTGAGTCAAGGTTTCAGAATGTGTTCATCAGAAGTCCTGAAACTGAACCACCTCAGATTAGTCCATCTTAGTCTGTATTGGTGTGGAGAAAGGCTTGAGGGAACAGTTGTATTGCTTCTATTGCAATCACCTGCAGTTGTCTAATGTATTGAAATTGTATTGAATCATTGAAAATGTGAATTTTAATGAAAATACATAAACAAAAATGTATTCTGTGCATATTTTATCCTTCAGCCATACACACCTGATACAAACAGTCTTCCCCTCTTTTATTGTCACATTGCTACCTGTAATAGTTCATTGCCGCCACCAACTGCTGTTATGTGTAACACCTTGAAATTGAGGAGCTCTTGTCCCTTTGATTTGCAGTAGACATGGCCAGTCTTTTTTGACAATTTGACATGCAGGTGTAACATATGCTTCTTGCATGTTACATTAAATACATAATTTGAGGTTTAAATTGTTACTTTGTCTAATAGCAAAATCTTGTAATATAGAATTTAATCTTGTCAGTAATGTTACCTTTATTTGATAGTTGTAAGTTGTACATATTTGTGTTATTTTCGTATTTTTATGATGATTATTTTATATTTCATATTTATTACTAAGCTACACAGTACACAGTACACATGGTAACAATGCAGTCATAAAGTCCATCACCGGAGGAACAAGTCAGACCGGGCTTGTACCCCCCAGGTGAGTGGTTGACCGTTAAATGAAAACCTGTAAATATTAATGTATAGCCTATCGGGGGGAGAGACGGTAACTAAATTGACATCCAGAGTTATTATCTATGTGAACTAATTTATCTGTATCGGTAGTGTCTTTGTGTAATGTGTCATTTTTAAGAAGTCTTGGACCGTTGGCTCTATAATTTGTCAGTTAATGTTTATTTAGATTGGCTACAGAAATCATTCATTAGTATTGTAAGTTTCCTTTGTTTATGATTTTCTTTTATACTGAATAGTTTTACTGAGACCGGGCTTGTATCCCCCAGATCCCGAAGTGCTTGTAAGCAATAAATCATCTGTGAATCGACATCGGAGCCGCTTGTGTCTGTGTTGGAGTTAACTACTGTAACTGTCAGCCGTTAGTCCATCAACATCACAAAACACAACGCAGAGACTTGGCTGTTATCACTATCAGCGATATAAGAAATGTATTTGCTGTTTTAATAACTGTAATCAAGAGTAGATAGACCCTGGTTCCACAAGCCTAGCTAGTTTCCAGCCGAAGTAAAAATCTCCTTAACCACTGTGTCACCTAGACGCCCTTTACCTCCCACTTTTATTGTTTAAGATGCATTCTATGTACAGTGACCATAATAGCTTTCTTGAGAACTTCAGATTTTTCACTCATAAAGATAACTAAACGTGGTGGAGGAGGTTGCTATAATGTTGAGATCATGACAGGAAGAGTGACAGCACCATCATTAATTAGTGTCTCATCAAAACGTTCCGTTGTTGTCGTTTGTATCTGCTGCTGAATCTACCTTCAAGTCTTGATATACTGTACTGCCCACACTGTTCATGACCTTAGGTGTGTCTTGCAGATACCATATCTAGTAATCTAGCCCTGGATGAGAATTGACGTGTGATGTGATCTGTCAATGCCTTCGTCATATATGAATACATGACAGTTTCCTTCAGTTTTCACACACTCAATAATTACATGTCAGAAGAAAGTTCACAACCTGAAAATCCATCGTACCATGAGGCTGACATTTGCAATTACAGTACTTACAGTTGGGTCACCCAGCATCACACAAACTTCCTCTGTGAATGTTTTTTCTCAACTATAATGAAATTTGCCTTCACAGTTGTGACATGACGGAACGAGTCTCCAAACTTATGGAATCAGATTTGTGGCAATAAAATCAAACAAAACTTTTCCAATATCAAACAAAAATAAGCATTTGAGAGAGAATAAAACTCACTGAAGCAAACAAAATATCATCACAAAAGTAAAACTTACAACTAATTATTTGTGTAATGGTGTAAACTATTTACTGTTTTTAACAAATGTCCTTTTGTTTACAGCGCCCTCTGCTTCTCTCTCGCTGATCAGACTTTTGCTCTTACTGTCTGCTTTGTGGTTGTGCTGCCTGACTTTTGGTTTGCAGTTCTGACACAAAGCTCTCACGTAGGCGGGTTTTTTCAGCGGTGCATGCCCATTGGCTAATGAGTTTTTGAGTGACAGCTCAGTACGTTGTTCAGGGCAGCAAGCGCGAGTTTCGGTTGTGGTGGACACAGACATCCCAGCGGCACTGGGCATTCACTACCCTAGCTGAATACAATTGGACAAAACCAGACAAAGATGTGAAATTACTTTGCAGCATCTATTTTGGGTCTGCAAAATTACAAGATCCTGCTCAGTTATTTTTATCAACTAGAAAAGGTTATATTTTCTTAAGAAATTTGTGTGCATGCTCGTCACAGATTGTTTCATCAAGTTTTGTCAACCACACCAACAATGTAGTGCCATCTATACTGAATAATCACGAACATTAAACTAATTGTGTTTGTGGGCAGTCAGCTTGCTAGCACCGACTTTGGATTATCGGTACCTAGATAACGTTACCTACCTTGGAGAGGGGTTCTTGGGCTTGGGGTGCCCACTCCGGCAGCTCTAGGTGGAAGCTGCTGCATCACAATCCCATTGAGGAGCTTGGCAGCCTCTCTTAATAATTCTGAGATGCTGTTCTCAGTCAGACATTGCAGATGAGCAATGAACAATGACTATATGTAGCGTATTGTCCTTACTTCCCAAAAATGTTTTTCTTCTTCTTCTTCTTCTTCTTCAGTGTTTATTGGCAGTTGGCAAACCAGCTTAGAGGTGCATTACCATAGACATATATACGTAGACGCCGCATTGACTGCTTCGGAACGTTGCTGCGATACGTCATCGCGTCCGCCATATTGGAAAGGGCAAGACTGGCCTGTAAACAAATAGAACTGCGGTTTTGCTGGATTAAAAACACTATAACGTTAACATCTCTCAACCGATTTCAATGACTCGATTTATTTTCAAGGGTTTATGATGTACGTGGTGTAGAAAAAAATGTTTTGTCTCTAGTTACTTAGAATGTCGATAGTTAGGTTAAAATATTTGAATACTGGTACTAGTCCCCTCTATCAAAACCTGTCCATCACTGTCTGTGTTTAAGTCCGACATGAAAAATCACCTATGCCATAATTAATATGCTCAGTGCTCAAGAGTTTGTGTTATGTGTTTACGTTTGCTTCATTGATAATTATTACTATTACTACTAATTTGTTTTCTTCATTTTTCTTGTTTCTTACCTCTCCTGCACAATCCCTGCTGTTTGAACAAAAATACAAATCAAACAGAGAGACACTGGCAGTCAGTCTGCTTTCTATATTTTGTTGCCTATTTGTTATAATGTGTTACAGCAGATCAAAGACAGAATAAGTACAGACAGAATAAAATACAAATAAAGAATGACAATAGAAACTATACAAGTCATTAAACTCAATTACAGTACACGTGACCAGTGTTGTGCTCAGGCTAACAATTTAATCTCAAGTGACACAGTCGTGGTATAACAGTATAACATATTTACATAATATGGTAAGAAATAATAAAAATATAGTACAGTATTAACAGAATGGAATAGTGTGATATGGTATAAAGTCAGATGTAGTAGTACAATATACAGATATATACAACAGTATAGCATATTATTGTCTATAAATACGATAAGGTGTAGAATGAGTATTATAGTAGTAATATAATTAGATTGAAATAGTAAATAGTATATGTAGTATAAACAGTAGTATAACAGTATATGGTAAATAAAATAGTGAGTAGTGAATTGTATATTAGCATTATATATATATATATATGTTTGCATGTAGTATTACCTCAATGAATTCAGCCGTTGCTTCACAGTGTTTAAACTGTGAATAGCCCAGATCCCTCAATGTGAGCAGAGCTGCTGTCACAGAACGACTGTGTCTGCGCAGCCAGGGAGACCTTCATCTTCTGGGAGTCAAAATGGACATGCTTGTCTGTTACCTTGTTGGCAGCATGCAGTCCATCTTTTGCTTGGATATCATTCAGATGAACAATGTATGTCCAGCTGATTGGGCCAGTGGTGCTGGTTATTGGACTGTAAGCCTGCAACATATTCCGTGCCAGCTTCAACATGTGGCAAGCGTCCATCATCACAAAAACCCTCTCACCAGTCACTGGATGAGCAAAAAGGGTTTTTAAGGGCTCAATAGGGTTTGCCTTAAGCTGGCACCCAAGTTGGTTGCACATGCTAACATTGGTGGCATGCCCATCCATCGTAACACACACCACTCTTATGCCACGCTCATGCAGTTCCTCCAACGCATGTAGAATTAGCACCTTCTGTGTATCTGGTGACAGAGACTTGGTCAGGTAGTAGGCAATTGGAGCCTTCCAATGGCCTTGTAGGCCAACCACCAGAAAAACAAGAGCCTCAGTGGCAATTTCCGTCTCATTTGTTCCATCCCCCATATCCACATATCCAGACATTTTCTGGGTATGAGGATTGTATTGAACATGTTTTTTGATAGCCATGGCATCTAACATGAGAGTCACACATCCATATTTAACCGGGTCTTCTTCTTGTCTTCTTTTCAGCATGTCCAACATCATCAAGATCCTCCAGAAGAGCACGGACTGATTTCTTTGCCCGCCGTTCACGGTCCTTCGCGTTCCTCATCTCTCGCTGCAGACTCTCCACCGTAGCCAAGGCTTCACTGAGTTTGGCCTTTAGACCAGTGGGAAATGCGGGCAATGTATAGGAGTGGTCCTAGTAGAAAGAAGGATGAAAATGTTTGAGTAATGTTCATATCACATCACTCACAGACTCAGTCACAGTTGTTTGGGGCATAGCTAGTACAAATACTCACAACATTAGGCAGAGGTTCACTCTCTTGGAAATGCGGAGAAAAGTCCACTGGCAGGCTCTCTTCAGCGTTCCTTGAGGCTTGTGTTGTCCTGGTTGCCACTGGCTAAAGTGGAAGAAAATGTTTTTAAATAACTAGGTTTAAGTATCTCACAATGTAATACACAATACATTATTGATTCCTACATTTTCAGCAAGGTATGAGATTGACTACCTATCAAATCCTTACAGCCTAGTGATACACCTACTCTTTGGAGATGAGTCGGGAAACTGAAGACAGATGGTTTAGCTCCATCTCTAATCCTGACAATCTGACCTGTCCTGTCAAAGTCCTCTGGCTTGAAGTGCTCACTGCAGAGCACGGAGAACTCACTGGCAGAAAAACCTTCCCTTCTTACAGCTACTTCCCAGTCTCCTCAACTCTCTCTCTTTGGGAAACCTTCAAAGTGTGAAAAACGTTAGCTAGCCAGCCAAATACAGTCAGATTCATAATAATAATAATAATCATAATTTTATTTGTATAGCACCATTCATACATAAAATGCAGCTCAATGTGCTTTACAGTATGCCATCAAAAACAAAACACAATAGAATAAAAAATACAAAGGGTTAAACAAGTAGTAAAAACTGGTAGTAGAAAGACATAAAAACGTACTACAGTAACTAAATGCCTGCCTGAATAAGTAGGCCTTCAGTTGATTGTTAGAAATGTCAACAGAGCTCACATATCTAATGTAAATGAATCAATTTGTCGGCATCCTACATTGTTGTTGCTCAGCCGAAACGAGAAACGTTAGCTTGTCATAAAAATCGGTTTGGAGAAAAACACCAAGATAGATAAAAAATCTCGATTATGGGCAATTTAGTTTATATGATTTTTTATCAATTCAAGTCAAATGGCGTTATTGGCATGAAAGTTTCAAGAACAATGCTGCCAAAGCATGTTATAAAGTCTCGGCTTTCATAGCTAGCTAACGTTATCGCTAGCTATTAACTAATATCTAATAATAGTGTGACTGGTGGCCAACAAATTAGCTGTCAACATAACGTTATAATGGCCAAATACAAGCAAAAACAATCGTTCAGTCTTACTTGTGAAAGGTAATTCCCCGAGATCTGGCTGTGATTGTCCGACGGTTTGTACAGCCCCAAGCTGCACAGGAGTCGGCCATCTTTTCCAGTCCCGCCTTCTGGACAAGTTGCCCTTTCCAATATGGCGGCGACGTTGACGTACGATCCAGAGGCCATTGCGGCGTCTATGTATATATGTCTATGTGAACAACATCTGGGGTACTGAGCCGTCACTCAAAAACCTATTAGCCAATGGGCACGCACCCTTGAAAAAACCCGCCCACGCGAGAGCTTTGTGGGCAGCACAAACGAGAGAGCAAAAGTCTGATCAGCGAGAGAGAAGCAGAGGGCGCTGTAAACAAAAGGACATATGTTCAAAACAGTAAAAGACAAATAGTTTAAACCATTACACAAATAATTTGCTTGCAAGTTATAAGTTTTACTTTTGAGATGACATTTTGTTTGCTTCAGTGAGTTTTATTCTCTCTCAAATGCTTATTTTTGTTTGATATTGGAAAAGTTTTGTTTGATTTTATTGCCACAAATCTGGCACAAATTTTACTGATACAAACTGAGGCCAACAGGGTTTCAAAAAGTGATGACAGCTATTCTTTAAAAGACTGACATTGACACCCTGCTAATGACTGTCGTCAGGCCTGTCTTTAATCTTGTTGATTAAAAATAAAATTCTGTCTGTCTCTGCTTTGCATCAGCTTTCCAATTATAAGTCTTTGTGCTAGTGAGCTTGTGTGCTAAGAGAGGCAGGTGCTGTAGGTTCAACTGCAGCTTTGCATTCTGCATGGCAATATGGTGTTGTCACCAACATGAATACCATTACATAATTGATATGCAGACCTGATGAAAGTTGGACCCTTCACACATGGTGTGTATCTCCCATGTCAGTGAGATGGTGTTACTGCCAGACTGCACATTACAGTATTTCCAATTTCCCAGCACAACTACAGTGGAGTTTAATCAAAGAAATATTCTTCAGATCAAAATATTAATATTAAAACAGGAAGAGATCCCAAATACCTGACCAACAGGTGCCTCAGTAGACAATAATACAGTAGGAGTCAAGTAAAGTTATAACTTGTCAGCGACTTACTTTATTGGAAACCTCTCTGCCTTCTAGTATCACTGCTGCTCCCTCCGCCTACACATGAAACCCACAGCTGAAAGGCAAAGGTGCACTCAAGCTTCTAGTCAAAGGGTGTTCTTTAATGACATGCCCACCTGAAAAAGACGTGACTGGCTTGATGTACAGTAAGTAGGCAAAAAGGAAATTACAGCATTTATTCACTAAATGACTGCACTGGCATGCAGTGAACATCTCAGAATGATGAGAAGTAACACCGTTATCAGAGGCTTTTTCTGAGAAGTCTTAATGAAATGGGACTTTTTACAGCATTTTGCTTCCATACTTTGATGTTTTCCTGTCAAACTGGGATATTGGGGGATAGATCTAGCAGATGTAGAGGTGCTTTAAGTTTGCCTATGCATTCTGCATACTTTACACAAATCCTGTCTCACCTTATTGCTCCTCACACTTCAGATGAGAGGGAAAGATGCAATGATTAGATGACGAAAGTAAGAAACTATTGATGGTTCGCTAACCCGTCCCCTTCAGTTACTGTTGTTATTCCTCTCAAGCTTTCCATTCTTGCACACATGAACAGTTTACAATGAGAATGGTGGCAGATTTACTGACCTTGATTTCAGACAGAGGCAGACAAAAGCAGGCTTCTTGTATCTAGCTGACGACCTTCAATTTTGTCATCTGAAATGACAACTGCCGCTGGAAGATTTTAACAGCTGTAGCTAGCTAGTCAATGAAGCTAATGTTAGCTTCATGAGTTGGTTAAAATTGCTGTCTCTGGTTGACTTTTTAAGTTTCAAGCTGACTCAATTAAAATGAGAACTCTACATATATGATATTATGCTAAAGCACTGAGGCTAAAGCTTGCATGTCCCAGGAGAAAAGTCATCATCCTCACCAGTTGATCAGTTGAAGACATGAAAATAAAGTGAGCATTGTTCTTGTATTGCAGTGCAGAGCTAGTTAGACCTAGTTTTATGAGCATTATAAGAAAAAATATTAGATCCAACATAACGCTGTTCGGCTGCTTAGCTTACATAATTGGACAAGCAAGTCAAATTTAGATTTATACGTTATTGTCATATTTTATGTTATTATATTAAGATTTTTTGACAGTTTTTAACGTTGCAAGAGAAAAAGCTTTTAGGATGAGAGCTTGGTGATGTGTTGCTGGAGCTCCAAATCCAATAATGAGCAGGACACAGCTGCTAACGTTAGCCTACACTGTGTTATAGTAGCATCCAAGACCGGCTTCCACTCAGTGGTGAAATACTACATGTGGATGTGCTATCATGAACGGGGCTTTTCTTTTCTTTTTTTCATAATCTGTAACCCCACAAAATAATTTAGTATGTAATGCTCCTTGGCCTTGAAAGTAATGCTAGGCTAGGTTAGTAATGTAAGTAGTAAGCTAGTTAGCCAGGCATGCTGATGTTTGCAGCAGACACAATTTTTAATTCATTCCTTACACTTTGCTCTTGTGTTTTTGGTCTAAGATGGATAAAAACAAAACAAAAAAACCAACTCTTTAAATGCCGTGTATCGCTCTTACTAGAGCGTCATGCACACCACTTTGGCATGTGGAGAATTCCAAAGCTTGACAGGCCTGCCATGCTAGTTACGGTTGCTAAGCTATGATTGGACAATCACTAAATGGTGGAGGAGATAAGCGAACGGTCAGTTGACAGAACACAGATTTTCCAAATGAGACATCCTTGCTGAGTGTCATTTGCAGAATGAAATTTGTTACATACTGTATGTTGAATGTTTTATTTCAAACATCAGGTGATATTTTTGATACTATTTGTTCCAGACAGAATTCTAAATGATCTCTTCTCGTCACTATTTGATTTCCCCTGTAGTGTTGGTTCATCCAAAGGATGGAGATACTGGACAACATGGGCGAGGAAGGGATAGAGCTGGAGGGATCAGCCATCACAGCAGCCGCTATAAACACCAGCCTAGATGGTGCTGCAAACATCACCAACATTACCTTTGTTCCCTACTATCAGCACTCTCTGTATGTGGCTGCCAGCTACATCCTGGCCTACTCCTTCATCTTCCTGCTGTGTATGGTTGGGAACATCCTGGTGTGTCTGATTGTACTGGAAAACCCTCGCATGCGCACGGTCACCAACCTCTTCATCCTCAACCTGGCTATCAGTGACCTACTGGTGGGCATCTTCTGCATCCCTACAACACTGGTGGACAACCTCATCACTGGTAAATACCTTGTCTTAAGTCCTCACCTCCTCCTAACTCCTTACTGTCACGAGTGGGTTGCAGGAAGGTCAGTTCTCAGAGTTGTTTTGAAGACCGACTCTTTACAGAGTAAATTGAATTATATTCTCCACAGTAATTGTATTTACATTATTTCCTTCATGTTGTGGTAATGATTGACCGTGGGAAGGTTCGCCTTGTTTCATTTCTGAAAAGGAGACTACTTCTATGCAATCCCCCTGTTTACATTATCAGAATCAAAATCAGCTTTACTGGCCAAGTATGTGTACACATACAAGGAATTTGACTACATTTTTATTTTTTTTTGTTCCTCTCAGTGTACTTAAACAGAATAGAAATACAGCTGAAAAACAAGGACAGCAAAGCTGAACAACGGTGAACATAAACATTTAGCTATTATGTACATACAAGTAGGTGAAAGAAGACAGTTTGCTTTATATACATAACGTAGGTGGATGTGTACGGTATATGCGTGTATACATGTCAGTTTACAGTACATACAGTATAGGTTATATTTAACAGTGATGTACATGTTGAAAAACCAGTGTGTATGTCAACTATAAATATAAAATATATATAGTGTCAGGAGGTGCACATTAGCTACAGCATAGCTACAACCTAAGCCCTTAACTATAAATCCAGTTTCAAGGATAAGTCTTCTGATATTTCATATTTTTATTATTGTCAACAAATCACACTAAAAGACCAAAACACATAATGAATGGATCTTACAAGACAAGTATTGTCTTTGTAGCGGAAGCCTGGTATGACTTATTCCTCTGTGTATTAAGCTATATATTTGTGACCTATTTTTAAACCAATGGGCTTGGGGCTGAGCACAACAGACAGGCTTTTGTGAGTAGAGTGGAAAAGCAACAGAGTGGCAGGCCCTGCTGTGTCCTCTGGAAGACTTGTAAGTGACGGTTGGTAACATCCTCTAAAAATAGGATCGGAAAACTAGACTAACATCAATTCATTGTCAATTCATTGAAGCAAATAATTTATGTGAAAATACTGTCTCCCTATCTCCCCCTAAAATAACACCTAAAACACAGCTGTCCAGGTGATGACGGACTGCTGCACAAACACACCGGCATCATTCACGTACACCCATACATCTCTTGTATTGATTTTTCCTTCCTGCCTCTCAAAGGTGACAACAACATATGGCATTGAGGACAGGTGATACAAGATATATAATGGGAACATGAGTCAGGGATTCGTATGATTTAATTAAGAAGAAATGATTACACCTCTTGGCAGCTGGGATTAGCTCCAGCCCCCCGCGGCCCTCTTAGAGGATAAGTGGTATAGACAATGGATGGATGGATGGATGATTACACCTCTTCTTTCCATCTGTCCACTTGTCAAACAACTATAGACTGGATGGATCTTGCAGTCTGAGCCTTGCTGAATGAAGGATTTGTAGCACTTTTACAATGTTTATTTTGTGTTCTCACAGACAATTCAGGTATCAGCCCGTCATCAGTGTATGGAACGCCACTTATTTCACAGCATTACCCCAGGTGTTGGTAATCATCTAGTTCAATTCCCCCCACAAATAGGATCTAAATTTGAACCATAGGAGGCCACATCAGGCACACAGTGCTGTTCATTAGTAAGCACTGTCTCCCATAGCTCATCTGAACTGATATGAACTAAATTACAAACAAGCAGACTGCAGCAAGGCAATTATTTTAGTGGGAAAAAGAAAATTGAAAGAAAATAAATGATACATGCAAGACAATGTTTTTTCAATCAGCAGGAATATTAATTATGCCTAACAAAATGTGTAGCTATAGGAAGTGTATGGGTCTTGGCTTTGAATGTCAGATCTCACTACAAATGTACTCCATTGTATCGCCATTTAAAGGTGCTGTGCGTCGTTTTCAGAAAGTCGTGTTTTTGGTGACACCAGTGGCCGTTAAGATAATAGCAGTCAGCGCTGTTGCTCGTTCTCGTGCTCACACACACAGTAGGTGCGAGCGAGCATCCTGGACATCGGCCAAAACAGTGACCTGACTATACAGTAGACTGAACGTGATCGACCGACATGTTGATGGATGAGGTAAGTGAAGTTACACTGTTATTATAGTTTGACTAACGTTATTTAAAAAAAATCAGATTTATAAAGAGCAATATCGTTATCAGCTTGCACAATATAGGCTTGTGAATTTGAACTAATCCGTAGTCGTTGCATGATACATTGACTGCATTTATATGACACTTCAGCATTAGCAAACGTTAGCTAGCCAGCTTTATCAATCGCCATTGGTCTAGTTTCCACCGAGAGGCTCAGCAATGTCAGCATAGCTAAATTTGCTGGATAATAACGCTAACGGTTAGTGAACTAGACGTTCATTATTGATACCTGAATCGATGCGCTAATGTTTCTGCATAATAGATGAGACTTTTTTATTGTCAGCTAACGTTACTGTACTGAAGGGGTCTGGCAGTGGGTTTAGACAACGATATTACTAAACTAACATCAGTCATAAACAGATGATAGGAGTGGGATGACTGACGTTAGACTGGAGATAATGCACATAAAGCAAAGAACAGACGTTTTTGGCAACATATCCTATGTATTCATCAATTCGTGCATCGTCGTAGTTTACTTTGCTTTATCATTACAGCTTACCATTGAGTATTTCACTTACTGTCAGTCAGCATCCTCAAATATGGAAGGCATCACAATAAAACTACCCATTTTATACATTTTCATTTTCTTTCATTTCAGGATTCAAGTTCTGAAGATTATGCAGCTCTACTGGAAGAAAGCAGTGACAGTGAGGCTAGAGGGGGAGAGGCCATGGTAGGGGGAGAGGAAGAGCAGGAGCTGGTTCTGTCACTGAAGAGGACGGACTCCAGGTTGCTCAGCTGACTGCTGCCAGGACAGCAGAGATGCAGGTTGGTCAGTCATAGATCTTTGGTAAAATAATATATGCATAAAACAGCATAAAGTACACACCCACTTGACATGTGAAGCCATTCTAACAGATGTTCTTGCTCAATTTCCAGACAGAATTGCAACAATTGACACAAGAGGAGAGGGATGAAGTCCTGCAGATGGTGGTCTCCCGTCTGCCAGGGGTTTTTCTGGACATCATCTGGGACGTGGGAAAAGACAATACCGTAACAAACAACTGACTCCAGACAGCAAACTGAAAAACAACCATCTTTTTCAACACTGTGCATCAATTCATGAGTTGATACCTGCTGTCCTTTTAACCACGATGTACAAAACTGAAAATAAAATGAACTCAATATTTTAGAGAGTCTGGTTACTACTCCATAACTTGATGTTGTCATTTAAATCAGGCAATGGATTTTCAGCCACAGTACACCTACTGTACTGTAATAGTCTCCCTGGTCAGAACCCTTGGATAAAATAGTTTATGTGACATATCCAGCCTTAGTATGACCATCTCAGTGTGGCCTGGATACTTTCGATTGCCACACTGACAAATGTCTCGCAGTCATTAAAGGTTGGGTAGGCAGTTTTCTTTTGGCGTCATTGGGCAAAAATGCCATATTAACCGTGCAGCATATTGTAATTCAAGTGGTGTGAGCGCAACCTCTACTTCAGCCGCCCCTCTTGGCTCTGTTTTCAGGCTTCAGAAAATCTATCCCGTGACGGTAGCCAATCACAGGTTATTTCAGAGAGACGGTGTGTTCGTATTGGCTAAGCTACAAGAGCAGATGTGTGTGCACGTCCCTTCAGACTGTAAAAACCTGATTCAGTGGCGGAAATTTTTGACGGGGGACAGTGGTGTGTGTGTGCGGTGTACTAGCCTCTCTTCCCGCTGCTGGATGGCGTTGCAGCTGCCTCTGAAGCCTGGGGCGCTCTGCTCTGCAGCCGCGAAGCACTGGAGAGGTGTCTTTGAGAAAACAAGTCACGGCGGGAGGGACCGCGGTCTCGGTGAGGCTCATGCCGTGGAGAACGAGCCCTACGAGGGACACAGTTTCACTGGGGAACCGACTCCTTCTGCTGCCGGTCGAAGTTGTGGGTTTGGTGGGAGGGGCTTAGCGGAGTGATACGAGGCAGCAGAGAGAGAGGCGGAAGGTTTTGCCTAGGTTGCACAGATTTTGCCTACCCCAGCATTAAGGAAGAGAGAACGTTGATATTCTTGATTGGGCTTACTGTAGAAGCTCTGGAGTTTTGTACCTCTTCTCTGCAAGAAACAGATTCCTCTTCATTAGGAACAAAATGGAAAATGTTGTTAGCAGAAGACTCAGCATGTTACGCTGAGTGCAGAATTGTGTGAAAACAACCAGAAATTATTAAAAGTTGAGTGAATGTATTTAAAGTTTTGATTACTGCATCACTGTTGAATTAAATTAAATTTCTAGACAATTTTCATCATAAGTTAAAGCATAGCTGAAACTGGCTTTTTTGGAATTTTCTATAAAGCTGTTAGAAAATAGTCTACCTTTTACTGTCTCATAGGCTGATTATTGCCGCTTTTAAGTCTGTACTTCATACTGCTCTGAGGAGGAATACACCTCTGTGATGCCAAAGTTTCCTTTTTACATGTTGTGTTGTCTTAGGTGGCTAGCTAGCAGAAACAAGCGCTGTGCTCCTGATATGTCATGTGGCCTCCTATGGTTCACATTTGGTTGTATTTTTCTCTGCGGAGGTGATGATGTGATTGAACTGGATGATTGCTTACACCTGTGGTAGGGTGTAAATGCTCTGAAACCATTAGTGTCATTTCATCTCCTGATGACTAAATGTCACTATGTGTGCTATCCCCACCTGCTCTTGAGTAGAGAAGAAGAAATATAATAAAGTGAAGAATTACTTATTGTGAGTGCAGACTTCAGTCTGTCCCCTTGGTTAGTGACATTGTTCTATGCATTTGTGTTCAAATCAGATGGGAAAGTTTTGTTGTTAGGATACCGGAGGGGCTTCAAATTCAGTTTAATGTCACATGTTTGTGTGTGGCAGAGACGAGACAAACCACAGTCATATTTGCTAATCTTGTAAAACCCATGGCTCATTGTTTTGGTTTTACGACCCATAACTTACCATTGTGATTCAGTCACACCGCTCTCATCAGCATCGTTTCCAACCCCTTTAGTGAAAATGCTCTGTTAAACCCACTGTACACTGTGGTGGAAATTGTGTATTTCCTTTGGAGAAGTGAGCAAATAAAATGAAGATTCAACAAGCCGTTTTCTTTTGTATATTTAATTAAGAAAAGAATGAAACAATCAGATGAAATTGTGAAAAAGAATAAAAGAGATAAATGAAAGGGGGGGTGCAGGCGAGCACACAGAGTCAATCCAATTCAGCTGAAGGACAGAGATCATACACCAAAATGCATATGAAGCGTCTGACCAAGAAGGAAAGATGCTGTCACATACTTATAACCTTACAATACACAGACAGACATATCGGAGTACAGAATCACCTCTAACAAAGATAGTCTGTCTCCAGCTAAGTTTTCCTGATTACAATCTGTCCTCCCGCTGTAACCAACCAAGATACCAATGTACCTAAAACAGAAATTATCTGAGTGTACAGAATTAAGACTGATTAACAGGAAAAAACAAGTTATCACACTAAATATATCTAGTGGACATAAAGACAGAAATTTAATTACACTAAACATATCTAGTAAAGGGGAAAAGAGAAATTTTGCCCTTACATACACTACCTACTCAGCACCGAACTTCTGACGGACACAGTTAGCGACCAACTGAAGAGACGACTAAAGAGCCAGATATTTCCCTCTCTCTTTTTATATATACAGTACCAGTCAAAAGTTTGGACACACCTTCTCATTCAATGGTTTTTATTTATTTTAATTATATTCTACATTGTAGATTAATACTGAAGACATCAAAACTATGAAAGAACACATATGGAATTATGTAGTAAACAAAATAGTGTTAAACAAACCAGAATATGTTTTATATTTTAGATTCTTCAAAGTAGCCCCCTTTTGCTTTGATGATAGCTTTGCACACTCTTGGCATTCTCTCAATCAGCTTCATGAGGTAGTCTCCTGGAATGGTTTTGAATTAACAGGTGTACCTTGTCAAGAGTCAATTAATCTAATCAATATGATCAAATTCCTTTTTGAAGCCCATGGGTACCATGAGCTGTATGTAACCGTCTGTCATAATATGGATTCATGGGCTGACAACCACTCTACAGTAGGTGTTCTTCAAGGTTATTAATGACTACAGCAAATAACAGTGGTGACTGATTTTTACCCTGTTAAACCCTCCAGCTAAGCTTGCGCATGATTCAACATTTTTATACAGTACTATAGCCAGCAATTTGTCACTGATGCCTGCTTTCAGTAAGTAATAAAGTAATACCATAGTATTTGCTCTCCTTTGGTTTACTAGTTTTTTTGAACTGCAGTACAAGGGAAGATAGGACAAACTGTGAAATGCAAAGGACTTGCAAAGTGATAAGTAAATAAAAGCACTGAAAGGGCTATTCAGTCAAAAAAGTTAATTAAAAAGTTGAGGCTCCTCAATTAGAAACATGTTAACTACTCAGATTTTAAACTGGTTTATCTGGGCCACAGTCTGGGTTGAAAACAGGGAAAGAAAGAAGAACTGTATTTTTTCCGTTAAATATGAGAAACAAGCAGCAATGAGGATCCTAAAACCTGTCAAAAACTTAACAACAGGTGTACAGAACCATTGGATAACCTAACACTGGTGGCTCTGATGAAAACCTAAAGGCTTTGACCTGATAGGAACTTATTCTTGGAATAAGGCCATCTTCCAGCCGAGCTGTAAATATCTCGGCTACTTATATTTGCTTCTAGTAGCATACATTTCCAGGGCGTTCCTTGGCGAGTCCTTTTAACTTTAACAAGTAACGTAGCCTGTAGCAAACTGATTTCTGTCTCAATATTTGAGTTTTATGTTGCAACACCCATACACTGTCATCATATTGATCTTGTACCCATTTGTTACTGCTTTCAGAGGAAGAAAAGGGGGGATACAGTATTTCTACAAATGATTACTCTCAATCAAGTGACTCCCACTCCCAAACTCTTGATCTAGAGCTCGAATGCATGACTAGCCATTCCTCAACACCAAAACTTTCCTTAGAAGCCACCAGTTGGTGTAAAAAGGCCTTAATGACAGTTGTTACTGAATGTATTATACATAAAAGGTAGTGAATGGATGTATTTGCCAAAGTAAGTGGTAACAGAAGATACTGTAACAGTATGGAGGTGTCATGCATGCTGTTGACCATATGCTTTAATTGGCCTCTGGAGATATGCTGCTTTTTCAGCCTCACTGAGAGTGCCACAACAGATATGCATTCAGTAATTGCCTCTCACCCAATTATCACCTGTGTGTACGTCCAAAACATGTCAATGTCAGTTTTTTTCTGTCTTTTCTTTTTTTTCACTCGGTTATAAGGGATGAGAAAGGAGTCAACTCTTAATGACATCTTGGACTGCATGAAGGAATCGGAAGCAACTTGCCAGGATCCCTTCCAGAAAAGGCCCTCCTGTCCCAAAGAGAACAGCATTTCCAACAAATAAGTCAGGATGAGGCAGAAGCCCTTGATCATGGCTTATTTGCTGACTTTGGGCAGTTTGTGGATGCCTAAAAACATTGCACAGCAGCAATCCTCCAATGGAATAACCCTCATTAATATCTTGTTTTTGCTTAATTCCAGTATCGGTATGTTATGTGCTTTATTGCTATCTTATCTTAACTGAATACGTTGTATATGAGATTATCTCACAGTGTGAGATGATATAAACGACGCTAAAAATTTCCCCGCTGTGGGACAATAAAGGCTTATCTTATCTTATCTTATCTTATCTTATGATTAGATGCACAAATACAAACATGTTGAAAATATCAGAGAATTCAAGAATTGTAAGTTTAACCTAAACGCATTACACACATTCACAAGTAAACTCTGGATAACAGAAGTTTTTGCTTGTAATCTTTCATTAGAAATGTATTATCTACTAAACTGAGGTCTTTATGTAAGAGAAATACAAGCAGGTTTCACCAATGCTGAGCTTAGGAACTTTGGATAAGATTGAGATAAAAAAGATGAAAAAGCCTCAACATTAAATGGTTTACATTGAATGTAGCTGATGAAAAGAATTAATGGAATGGATGATGAATGAAAAGTATAATATATAGGCACAGAATCCATTAGGACTAAAGTGCACTGATGCATGACGATTATCTGGATGAGGTTTTTGAGGTCTCGATGAGCTGCTTGCGTCAAGGGAACCCCTCCCTCACGCTTTCTACTGCCGTCATCCCTTCTGCTTAAACAACAACTCGATCTATAAGTTGTTCCACAGATTCGTCAAGCCTGCGTCTAATAAAGGCCTCATTTGATTATTATTCACAAAGGTTTTTGTTCACGAGGTACACAGCAGGTTAGGTGCATCCGCTTCACATTCATAAGGCACGGCCATCTTCGGCTGAGTCACTATAGCAACACCATAACAATGCACATAGCCCTGCTCACCCCAGTTGAACGAGGTGGAACAAGTATGCAGAGCCTTTACTGTTGTAATTTAACTAGAAGTTCACATTGACAAGTCCTGCTCTCAAAGTTTGTAAGCATCATTTTGATATGGTAGCTGGATCATGTGAAGTCAGACTGCTTTATATAGTTCTGGCTGATTTAATGTGTAGCAATTCATTATATGTTATGCGTAGTCGAGGTAATAGTTTAAACATGCACAATCTGATCTAATGCAGTTCAATACAGCAGCCCTGCAATAATCCCTGCCATTATTAAGCCTATTACTTTTGGTTCACACAGAGGTGTTGATTCAACTCTGTATTAGATTGTATTGCATTAGACTGAAAGGTGCTTCTGCCTCCAAAAGCCCATAGAGAGCACACAAAACATGTGAGTCTGAGCAAAATGTAATGGAAACATTTGATATATGATATATGTGCAATCATTCTCAAACAAATGACCACCACCAGCAGCAAACTGCCTGATGAAAGCTCAACAGACATCGTTCAGTCTTGATGCTAAACAGCCATCAGAATTAATATCTGGACAAAGGAACTTGCAGAGTTTAGTTGCTTTAGTTCCTCAAGTCACTCCCCCTTTGCCCTGTTTGGCTCAAGTGCCCCTCAAGGTCATAATAAATAAATCACTGTGAGTGATGGCGTCATCATCTTCAGTGTCGACAGTCTTCACTTGAAGTTCAGAAAATCCAGCCCTTTCCCCTCTGCTCCTTTCTTTCTTTGAACACATGTAGTTTATTGGACTGTTTCATTCTTAATTGGCTCCCATTAATCAGTTAATTAGCACAGAATGCGCTGCGTGGAGGCTATGTGTGCGTCTACTAATGTGCTGGAACATTTAGCTTTGAACTCTTGTAATGTGTATTAAAGCTCTGTGGTCATTTTCAGTCTTTCTGTAATTTATTTAGAATTATGAATGTCCATAGATAAATATGATATGACCATTAGCTATCTTGGACCTCACAGTTGGTCACAGGGAGATGTAGCTTCATAATTTCTGCTAAGATATACTGTTACTAAGTACTGTAAGTTAACCCTATTATTGTAAAGGGGTTGGAATAGTTTCTTACTTTGACTGGTGTCCTTTACATGCACACTAGTCCCTCTTATGTCTTATCCTGGTTTTAATGATGTCCATGATATACTAAAGAACATAACCTGGTTTATTAATATCTCTGTATGATTCTAACATTATCAGGTTACTGATCATTTGTGCAGGAATGTCTCCACGTTAAACAGTGTCATTTCTTTACTGGGGTGTTTTATGATCCAATATTTATTTTAATTCAATTCTTTCCTTCATTATACAACTAACAATGCACACTTTAGGTCTGCCTTAAAATGAGTAAATCAATCTAGATATGTTTTACAGCTGAACAGCTCTGCATTAAGAGTAATGTAGTATAATCACTATAATATCCATACGGAGAGCGTGAATCTGTTGTGGCAGGAAGGTCTGGACAGGATAAGGACACTTATTAATCTCAGCATGAACAAAATACTGACATTTTCAACCAACAGCAGCTCTTTAGAGGTGCATTCACCTGCAAAACAACCGCTCTGCTTGCATCTTTCACTGCTGCTTACTGTCATATAATTAACTGGAAACGGCCACAATTCGTATATGTTCTGTGGCTCTGCGGCTCACAACGGTGTGCCTTCAGTGACAGCCTTTTAAAAGTAGATCAGGCATCTGAATTAATTGCAAAAAAAGTTCTTCCTCCTCTTTGGGGGTCTTCCATCTGGTGGTGTCCTAGGCGACCGCCTAGCTCGCCTATACCTAAAAACAGCCCTGCCTGTTAATTTGTGTCTTGTGATTTTCTTCCAGATGGCAACAATATTGTTTGCTTCCCTGCTGAATCATTTTCATCATTTTTTAACAGCTGTTAAAAAAAGGTGTGAGACGAGTAATGTGATTGGCTGAGATGATAAATCATCACCGCACCTGTGGGATTGTATTTGGAAGTCATATTCCTAACATAAGCTTTATAAGAATGGGCTTACGTTATGTCCAATTTGATGCATATATTCATACGATCGTCAAAAGCAGAGATATATATGTATGGAAATAGAGAATATGTTGTTCTTGCAGCCTATTCCATTCCTCAGTCATACTGCTCCTTTATAATGCAGGTCTGAATCAAACTGTCATGGATTTATTGTGTCACAGACAAAAAGGAGTCCGTCCCCTATGTTTTACGTAAACACATGCTATGAGTCTGAGCCCCTCCTGCAGTGGCTCAGAGAACATTATGTGCAGACTGCTGTCTCTTGTGCTGATAGTTCTGATGATTCATTGTTAAATACTGACCATCCAGATTGAGTCTTGCTGTGCATTTCCTGTTCCAGTAACAACTTCCCTTTATATTCCTTTTTACCCCATCTTATACTGCACAAAAGAAATACATTTCAGGGGAATATGTAGTAAATAAAACGGCCAAATAAAAGGTAGTGCATTATAAATAAGACGGTAGCAAATTGATTAAATCAACAAATTACTTAAGTGATTAAAAAATCAAACATACACTTTATCACTTCACTATAACATTTTTAAATATTTAAACCTGCATTCATTCATTTTTAATGAATTTAGCTCTGTTTTGCTTTAACTTCTGACTTCTCTTTAGCTGCTAAAGTTTTCACTATGTTCAACAGCTAGTCGCTAACTTTGTCTGGCTGTTATTTGTTGCTGGGGCAGGCAGCGTACAGTGGGCTTAACAGAGCATTTCGCCTGAAAACAGCTGCCTGCTGTGGCTGGAAACAAAGCTGTGAGTAAACCAAAATAGAAATTTGAGTGTGATTAGTTCCAATCTTATTTATATATTTTGTTTTTGTTGAAGGGCTACCTTTTCATTGGAACTGGGATCACACGTTCTGATTGATTGAATATATCACACATATTCAAAAAAGTTGTCATATGAGTACTGTATGGCAGACCTCAGCATTATGGATTCAAGAGTGCAAAGAGTAATGTAATGTGCTAATGTGCCTATATTTTATTTGGACCATTGGCTCCATAATACTAACTAGCTTGCCATTTGCAAATGACTTCATCAGCCAACGTTACGAAGCAACCTACGCCAGATCCATGTTGCGTAATTGACTGTACACTACCCGCTCAGCACCAAACAGGAGACAGAGTAAGTTGCTGATAACGTAGTGGAGCATTTAGCTGCTAAAGAGCCAGATCATTTCCCTCAGGAGTTGGTAGAGACCAAAAACCGAGCTAAAAGTAGAGTGAATATTGGATTTACATATGTCAGGTGGCCAGAAACACTACTCCAAATGAATGCTAATGCTACTCTATGTCTGCTGAATGTGTAAATAAGCCATTATTTGCTAACAATAAATGATTACAGGTTTATTTATTTCATTTTTTTGTTTAGTTTTTTCAAATGCAACAGCGCTTGGTCTGATAATAACAAATACATGTTAAATGAAATTTGTCACCTGTAAAACATTGTACAGAGTCCTGGCACATAATAGATAGATATTTCATTTATATCCAGTGGGAAATTCACGTCACGTCAAACACAAGTACTAACATAATAGTAAAAAGGTATGCCCTTTTAAGCACATGCATACGGGTGTGCAAATTGCAGTAAGATGTGAAAAATGTAATTATAAGTTATGTTTAAAAGTTAAAGAGATGTATTGCACTGTGCCAGAAGTTACAGAGAATATAATTATAAAGTCCAATTAGCGAGTCCAGTAAGACCTCAGTAACCTCCCAGTCCACTGATGTCCATACTGCGACAAAGCGGGGATGAGTTATACACCATCACCAATCACAATCCCACCAAACCATACCAGTGTTTATATCTGGTAGCAAAACGCTTAGTGCTAAAACACACTTAAGGTCCTTTACAGGTATTTTTGAAAGACACAATCAGTCTTAAACAGAGTGACACCACATAGTAACACTGAGGATTACTATGTAGCTTCTCACGCCACACTGCGGAGGATATCTTTGTTTTACTACCACTTATTAAGTGCACCCAAAAGCTTTCCATATGCATTCTTCAGGGTTTGTACAAAGTCTTGAAAGTTTGGAAAATACTTAATTTTAAGTTATGTTTTCAAGGTTAGAAATATGCTTGAATTCGAATATACTCCTTGAAAAATGCTTGATTTTCAACATAATCTGGTGTTTCATCATCTACACAATCACTCATGGAAACCAAAAATCTTTTAATGTTTGAAATGAAACGATCCCGTCGTCATATTTGTTTGTTGTCTTCTGGCATTTATACTAACAATTTAGTCACAATTTAGTTACTATGTGATGATAAAGGCTTCGAGTCTTGTAATTTTTGGTTTAGGTACCTTGAAAGTGCTTGAAAAGTGCTGTACGAACCCTGATTCTTACTTACAACAATGAGGTATAATGTTGGATAACTCTAAATCCAGCCTTCTCTCCTCCAAGGATTCACAGACCGTCTCTATATAATGTCGGCTTGGTATTTATTGTAGCCGTAAAGAGCTTACCAGTGTTTCATCTGTCCAATTCAATTTTCAATTCAGTTTTATTTATATAGCGCCATATCATAACAAAGTTATCTCAGGGCACTTTTTCGAATAGAGCAGGTCTAGACCGACTCTTTATATTTACAGAGACCCAACAGTTCCCACCATGAGCAAGCACTATGCGACAGTGGCAAGGAAAAACTCCCTTTTAACAGGTAGAAACCTCGAGCAGAACCAGGCTCAAGGTGGGCGGTCATCTGCCTCGACCGGTTGGGTTGAAGGGGGAAGGGGGGAGCGGGAGAGAGAGAGCAGGAGGAAAGAGAACATACAGCAGCTCAATACAGCATAGATATGGTAATGGCATTGATGTTAACACCAACAGAAACAACACTAAGAGCAACATTATAATAGCAATACTAATAACAGCAACAACAGCAATAGCAGCAGCGGGTGCAGAGCAGGAGCACGGGGGCAGCAGGCGGCAGCAACCACAGACCCAGACCTCCACAGCTCCAGAGGCAGAAACACCTGCAGAAAGCAACAGAAGTGGAGGGAGAGAGAGAGAGGAGAGAAAGCACACAACTACGGGAAGAAGTTGGATTAATAACAAGCATTGATGGGATATGAGGGCGTACAGATGGAGAGGAAGAGGAGGAGAAAGGAGCTCAGTGCATCATAGGAAGTCCCCCGGCAGTCTAGGCCTATAGCAGCATAACTAAGGGGTGGCTCAGGGGTCACCTGAGTCAGCCCTACTATAGCTTTATCAAAGAGGAAAGTCTTAAGCCTACTCTTAAATGTGAGGAGGTGGTCCGCCTCCCGTACACAAACTGGGATCTGGTTCCACAGGAGAGGAGCTTGATAGCTGAAGGCTCTGGCTCCCCATTCTACTTTTAGAGACTCTAGGAACCACAAGGAACCCTGCATTCTGGGAGCGCAGTGCTCTAGTGGGGTAATAGGGTACTATGAGCTCTTTAAAATATGATGGTGCCTGACCATTTAGGGCTTTGAAGGTGAGGAGAAGGATTTTAAATTCTATTCTGGATTTTACAGGGAGCCAGTGTAGAGAAGCTAATATTGGAGAAATATGATCTCTCTTTCTGGTTCTTGTCAGTAAACGTGCCGCAGCATTCTGGATCAGCTGGAGAGTCTTAAGGGACTTATTGGGGCAGCCTGATAATAGAGACTTGCAATAGTCCAGCCTAGACGTAACAAATGCATGGACTAGTTTTTCTGCATCTTTTTGAGATAGGATGTGTCTGATTTTTGCAATGTTACGTAAATGAAAAAGGCAGTTCTTGAAGTTTGTTTTATTTGGGAGTTAAAGGACATATCCTGATCAAAGATAACTCCAAGATTCCTTACGGTTTCGCTGGAGGCCAGGGCAATACCATCTAGAGAAACTATATCTTTAGATAATGTGTTTCGAAGGTGTTCGGGGCCAAGTACAATAACTTCGGTTTTGTCTGAGTTTAACATCAGAAAATTGCAGGTCATCCAGGTTTTTATGTCCTTAAGGCATGCTTGAAGTTTAGCTAATTGATTGGTTTCATCTGGCTTGATCGATAAATACAATTGGGTATCATCTGCATAACAATGAAAATGTATGGAGTGCTTCCTAATAATATTGCCTAAAGGAAGCATATACAAGGTAAATAGAATTGGTCCAAGCACGGAACCTTGTGGAACTCCGTGACTAACTTTGGCGTGCATAGAGGATTCATCATTAACGTGTACAAACTGATATCGATCTGATAAATAGGATTTAAACCAGCTTAGTACAGTACCTTTAATGCCAATTAAATGTTCTAGTCTCTGTAATAGAATGTGATGGTCAATGGTATCGAATGCAGCACTAAGATCTAGTAAGACAAGTACAGAGACAAGTCCTTTGTCTGATGCAAGTAGAAGGTCATTTGTAACTTTCACCAGTGCTGTCTCTGTGCTATGATGCACTCTAAATCCTGACTGAAAATCCTCAAACAGGTTGTTGTTGTGTAGAAAGTCACACAACTGATTGGCGACTTCTTTCTCAAGGACCTTAGAGAGAAAAGGAGGGTTAGATATAGGTCTATAATTTGACAAAATCCCTGGATCAAGAGTGGGCTTTTTAAGAAGAGGCTTAATTACAGCTACTTTAAAGGACTGTGGCACATAGCCTTTAAATAAGGACAGATTGATCATATCTAGTACATAAGTGCTAACTAAGGGTAAAATTTCTTTAAGCAGCCTAGTTGGGACGGGGTCTAAAAGACATGTTGATGGCTTAGATGAGGAAATCATGGAAGTTAGTTGATTCAGGTTGATGGGAGAAAAGCAGTCTAAATGTACAGGTTTTACAGTTGTTTCTAAGGTTCCTGTGTTTGAAGATAAGTCAGTACCAACTGAGGGCAGGAGGTGCTGAATTTTTCTCTAATAGTTAGAATTTTATCTTTAAAGAAGCTCATGAAGTCATTACTACTGAGGGTCTATAGGAATACATGGCTCAACAGAGCTCTGACTCTCTGGTGGGCGTAATTCCTTTCAAGTTTTCGCGATGTTTGTTTTAATTTGCGGGTTTGCGGGTTATACCATGGAGCTAACCTCCTCTGTTTTATTATCTTCTTTTTTAGAGGGGCGATAGAGTCGAGTGTCATTCGTAGTGAGCCTGCAGCACTATCAACAAGATGATCAATTTGGGAGGGACTAAAGTTAGCATATGAGTCATCTGTTACATTGAGACATGGAACTGAATTTAATGCCGATGGAATCACTTCCTTAAATTTAGCTACAGCACTATTAGATAGACATCTAGTGTAGGAATGTTTGCCGGATGGCGTGTAGTCCAGTAACAGGAATTCAAAAGTTAATAGAAAATGGTCTGATAAAAAAGAATTCTGTGGAAAGACTATTAGATGTTCAATTTCAATCCCATAAACAAGAACAAGGTCGAGGGTGTGGTTAAAACAGTGAGTGGGTTTATGTACACTCTGACAGAAGCCAATCGAATCTAGTAATGAGATAAACGCAGCACTAAGGCTATCATTTTCTACATCCACATGAATATTAAAATCACCTACAATAATTATTTTATCCGTTTTAAGGACTAAACCTGATAAGAACTCTGAGAATTCAGATAAAAATTCAGAATACGGTCCAGGAGCTCGGTACACTATAACAAATAGAATTGGCTGTACTGTTTTCCAGGTTGGGTGTGAAAGGCTAAGAACAAGGCTTTCGAACGAGTTATAATTTAGTTTAGGTTTAGGTTTGATTAATAGGCTTGAGTCGAAGATGGCTGCAACTCCACCTCCTCGGCCTGAGCCTCGAGGAATGTGAGTATTAATGTGACTGGGGGGAGTGGATTCATTTAGGCTGACATATTCATCTTGACACAGCCAGGTTTCAGTAAGACAAAATAAATCAATATTATGATCTGATATTAGATCGTTTACTAGAACAGCTTTAGATGAGAGAGATCTGATGTTTAAGAGTCCACATTTAATTCTCCTATTTTGTTGTACTGTTGCAGTGGTGGTTTTACTTTTTATTAGGTTTTTATGTGTAACTCTTCTTCTGTTTACTTTTGATTTAAATAATTCAAGTGGTCTGGGGGCAGACAACCTCTCTGTGGAGTTTAGGGTGGGTAACTGCTCTAATGGAAGCGCAGAGAAGCGTGTAGGACTGCAACTCTGCCTCCTGGTCTGGACCACAGACTGTATTAAGTCTATGGTCTGAACTCTGAGCTGTCATGGCTTTGGGCCACTAATAAATTCGGCCAGATTTCTAGATATGAGAGCGGCTCCATCCAAAGTGGGATGAATGCCATCTCTCCTAATCAGACCAGGTCTTCTCCAGAAAGTCCGCCAATTATCTACAAAGCCCACATCATTACCTGGACACCACCTCGACAACCAGCGGTTGAATGATGACATGCGGCTATACATGTCATCGCTAGTAAGATTAGGCAGGGGTCCAGAGAAAACTACGGAGTCCGACATTGTCTTTGCATATGTACACACCGACTCCACATTAATTTTCGTGACCTCCGATTGGCGCAATCGGCTGTCATTACCGCCGACGTGAATAACAATCTTAGCATATTTACGTTTATCCTTAGCCAGCAGTTTTAAATAGGATTGAACGTCGCCCGCTCTGGCCCCTGGGATGCATTTGACTATGGTCGCTGGTGTCGCTAATTTCACGTTTCGCAAAATGGAGCTGCCAATAATCAGAGTTGGTTTCTCAGCGGGTGTGTCGCTGAGTGGAGAGAACCTGTTAGAAACGTGAACGGGTCGGTGGTGAACCGTGGGCTTTGGTTTAGGGCTATGCTTCTTTCGGACAGTCACCCAGCCTCCCTGGCTTCCCGGCTGCTCGGGAGTTGCCGGGAGACGGCTAGCAGAAGCTGCCTCTGGTCGGCTCGCACCGGCTAGGGGCTGGCTAGCTACGGCTGACTGACTCTCCATGGTGCGGAGCCGCGACTCTAACTCACTGAGCCTCGCCTCCAACGCGGTGAATAAACTACATTTGTTACACGTACCATTATCGCTAAAGGAGGCAGAGGAATAACTAAACATCTGACACACCGAGCAGGAGAGAGCAGGGGAGGGAGAAGGAGAGAGAGACGCCATCGCTAACTGAGCTAAAGTAGCAACTAACTAGCGTGTAAACAACTGTGGGATTAGCGGAAAGTCGCTAACAGGAGACAGATATGAGTGCTTAAACAGAGCTAGTGTATCCTTAAATGTATAGCGGGTAATTAACCGCTATAGTAAAGAAAATATCAAAATTAACTGGGTTTAGCTGGAGCAGCGAACTTTGCAACCACTAACACAGAAACACCGGTAACCGGAAATGAGACAATACGTTCACCTGAGCACGTCAGCACGTCCAATTCCTTCTAGACTTGTTAAGCACTCTCTGAATGAATCAACACAGTGTTAGGGAAGGGACAAATCCAATGTCCTAACTGTCACATCTCACGTTGTGTCTCCTCTGAAATTCAATAACAAAGAAACATAAGGTGGCATGCCTTTAAGTGTCCAACATTAGAGAGGGTAAAAAGTGTGTAGAGAAATCCTAGACTGATTAAAGTGTCACTTAACAAATCCAATTCTATAATCTAAATTTCACCCACTTTTAAGTCTAACCCTATCTTCATCCATTTCTGATCTTAAAACCCAGGTTTAACAATATCTGTAGACTGCCTGAAACATGAGTCAGCTGTGAGCTACTGGATTTCTAAAAATCCTCAAAGAGTAACAATTATGTCACTGTATTACCACTGGAGTACTACTACTATTGAGCGTTTGTCATTTTTTCAACAGGTTGGCCATTTTCCGACACTGTGTGCAAGATGAGCGGCTTTGTGCAGGGAGTGTCTATTTCCGCATCAGTCTTTACTCTGGTGGCCATTGCCGTTGAAAGGTTAGTGTATGCTGTGGTTTGATACATAATATCAGTTATAATTAGTGCCAAGACTATGACACGATAAAATGATTATTCAGCTGACAGAAAGTTAATTGATGACTAGTTTGATTGATTCCTCCTTAAGACTTAAGAGTCTACAGCCGTGATAGCGGCTCTGTGAAGCTGTATTAGGCACAGCGGTGCTTTGAGTTAAATGCTAACATCAGCATGCTAACGTGTTCATCATGCTGATGTTCAGCTGGTATAATGTTTACCCATGGATATATGCATACCAGACTTAAAATGGCACACACTCTCTTGAATGAAAATTGCTCACTAAGCACATAAGCTAAAAATGCTTTCCAGCTTCTGGGTTTGCTTCTGAGTTGTGCAGCCCACTACATATGCACATTAGTGTTTCTCCCACTGGCCCCGCCTGCGTGTCCCAGCTCAGCCATAGACGCAAAATAAATATCGCTTTTCTAGGCTCTGGGAAAGTTTTACAAATATAAAACCTCCATGGATTAAAAATGCATAATAGAGTAATAACTGACCTTGTTTGAAGTTGGAGGTGTCCTGTCAACAGCTTTACAGATGTCTCTTATAATGGTGGTCAATGGGGAACATGCTTTTTGGGCCACAGGGGATTTTTTCTTTGCAATACCAAGAGTAGCCACTGGGGCAAATTGGAAACATGGCTGAGTGGCAACGTCGTATCCAGCTCTCTTAATACATCCGTGTGTTTATCATTCACCATCTTAATTTAGCATTTTAGCATGCTAATATTTGCTAATTAGAACTAAACACCCAGTACAGCTGAGGCTGATGGGAATGGGAAACATTAGTTTTGCAGGTACTTGGTCATAAACCAAAATATATATTTACAAAATATATATTGGGCAAATTAAAAATTTGACTTGATGATGGCCAAGATCAGCCAAGTTATTACAATTTATCCTGAGAGCAACATGGATATCTGTACAAAATGGCAATCCATCAAACAAATGTCAACTTCATGGTGGCCCTAAAGAAAAGTCAAGGGATCACCAAAGTCAGTAGGATTCATCCTCTGGGGACCATGAATGTCTACAAAATTCCATGTCAATGCCTCAAATGGTTGTTGAGATATATCAGTCCAACATTGCCCTCCCTAGAGCCACACCACTAACATGGCTCAAAATACCAAACATTCGGGGATTACAGCTTCTTACATATTAAATATTTAACTGTAATATGTAACTGTTGACTACTGGCCAAACCAAATTGTTAATACCTGACATTAACATGAGGCTGTTAACTTGGGATGGGAATTCATCATGATTTTAAAGACTAAATTATTAATGTCAAACATAATTGGAAGATTATTAAGTAATGAGTATTAAGTATCCCTAGTCAGAGGCTCTAGTTATAATCTAAATATTCTTCTTTTGTTTAAGGTTGGTCTTTATGTCTACCCATATAGCTAACTAGTGGCAATGCTCTTCCTTACTTATCTATTACAGGTTTCGCTGTGTAGTGTACCCTCTACAACCCAAGCTGACTGTACTTGTTGCCAAGGCAGCCATCATGTTAATCTGGGTGCTAGCAATGGTGATCATGTGTCCTGCTGCTGTGGCACTGACTGTGGAGAAAGTTCCTTTCCACTACATGGTCTACAATGATGACTTCAACCACACATTCCCCCTGTATACCTGCTACGAAAACTTTGCCAACCCTCAGATGAGAAAGGTCTACACGGTGGTTCTGTTTGCTCACATCTACCTGGTGCCCCTCACCGTTATCACACTGGTGTACGGAAGCATCGGAGTCAAACTGTGTTCCTCTGTGGTTGCAAACAGAGAGCCACAGCTAGCCAACGCCACAGTCCAGGTTGGGGGTAGAAGGGCTGGTCAGCCGATGATATCCCAGAAAAAGATCAAGGTGATAAAGATGCTCATCTTGGTGGCTTTGCTTTTCATGCTGTCCTGGTTGCCACTCTGGACTCTCATGATGATGACGGACTATGCAGGCTTGGACAGGGACCAGCTGGACCTTCTGACCAGCTACATCTTCCCTTTTGCCCACTGGCTAGCTTTCTCCAACTCCAGCATCAACCCTATCATCTATGGCTACTACAATGAGAACTTTAAGAGGGGCTTCCAGGCAGTGTGCAAGTCCAGGCCCTTCTCTTGCCTCGTGCAGTGCCAGCTGTGGAGGAGGATGGCCAGGTGGGGCAGGAAAGAAAGGTCTGTGCAAGCACCTTGTGGAGGTACTGACTTCAGAGATGCCACTGGCAATCACAACCACCTTCTCTTGGGGCTGAGAAATCGAGTCCATAACGACGACAAGTTATCTGACACAGCAGAGGGGAATAGGAGTGCAAGGGTGGTGTGTGAGGTGGTCCACTCAGAGAGAAGTCTGTCAGATCGAGGGTTAGAAATGACAGCCGTACATAAGAAAGGCAGTAATGGTGAAGAGTCAGAGAGGGTTAGTTCACTGGCAGCTTCAGTGCATCATGCGTGGGACAACTGAGTGTTCACAATGTTACCCAGAAATGAACCAAACATAGCCATAGTTTGTTGTATTAAAGTCCCAGGGAAAAGACAATTATCAATTATCTGATGTTGCAAGTGTACTGTGGTTACTATTTGGAATGATGGTTACACATTGCAACCCTAGTTCTAGGCAGTGCCTCATCTAAAACATAAACACTTTGCTGATGCTCATGCTCAGCCAACCAGGGACAGCACAGATGACACCTCTGGAGGTGGCACCATGTACCTTGGGGTTATTGTATTTTTGGACAATATTCCCTTACTGTAGATCAGCATAATACTGTATTCACCCCTATCACTGTAGAGACAGCAGACATGGGTGCTCCATTAGGCTTTACATTAGAGTCCAAAGAGGGCAAGGAAACACAAGCCTTGCACAGCTAAGCAAATCCAAAATTAACCCAACAATTAAAAGTTGTTCTTTGGAGGTCAAACAAAGGTTAACATTAGAACTACATAATATGTTGACCTGCTCTCATTTAATGACAGTCATGCTTAGCCCAGCATGTCAGGCAGCTGGCTTTCAACAAATGATAGAAGTTGGTTTAACTTTACCTTTGAATTTTTCTCTTTTTTTTTTGGCACTTTAGTTTAATCAACAGATCAGTTTCACACATTAGTACGGTTAGGCTAAGAGCTTCATGTGCCAATTTCTTATTGGGCGAACCTCAAACCTCCAACATACATGACCAAGGTAAGCAATGCCTGTTGTTACTGTTCTCCTCTCCCTGTCAGCAAAACGGTGGGCTGAGCATGTGCATCCATGTGCTGAGTATGTGGAGCCACAGAGAACAGTGGCCAAGCCAAAGGAACCCTTTTAAAGGCAAAGCCTGTGTGAAATTAAAATAAGTGTACAACAACAATAATATAAGCCTTCACATACAATGACCCGTCAGTATTTATCAGGGGCATTCAGACAGATTATACTGAAAAGAGACCTAGTTCTAGGCACAGTTCAAGCTCCCTGCATGTTATTCATCTCATCGTTTTGTATTTTATGCATACATTTGTCTGTCACCTGACATCACACGTCACATCTCACTGCACTTCAGGGGTGGTCTGTTTAAAGGCCACTGATGTGTGCTTTGCTGCAGTCGCTGTCTGTAGGAGTCTCCAGCACAGCACCCACATACACGGGTTCAGTCCTGTTTGAATGGACTCTGGAAGGCCTTCATTTGTGAGCAAACTATGTGCAATTTTCTCAGCATGTTACTGATCATGTTGTTGTGTGTTCATGCTGTTACACTGAGCGTAGAACCCAAACCACCAAGTCAGGCTATATTACCATGTGCTTTTACAACATCTATCAACATCTATTGCAATTTGTTGTTGTTTTTTTGTTTGTTTGTTGACCTCTGTTAAATGTATTAGTGTTAGAATTATTAATCGATAAATCTATTGACTGACAGAAAATTAACTGAATACAATTTTGACGATCAGTTTGTTTAGTTATCAAGTGAAAATACTAATATATGTTGAGACTTTTTAAGCTGATCTATCTGGCTAGATCATGCTGTGATTAACTTGATTTTTGATGGCACAAAAATGCTGCATTACAGAGTGTATTCAAGACAGTCATCACATTTTTTCCTATCAATTCTATCAAATTATTCTGCCTCTCCATAACAGGCCATTGTTGCACATTCAAGATCGACCCGTCACTACATCACAAAGTAATGATACCATTTCAGTGCCATGCCTCCTTTACCATTCTAACAACCACATTACTACTACTACTACTACCTACCTTAGATTAGCCTTGCACAGGTAGGTTGGTAAGTTCAGTAGAACTGTAAAGCAAAAACAGTTCTACTAGTTGATGCCTCTATAGCAAAGTCATATGATGGATATTGTAATATAAGTCATCAAGCAGTCACTAAAAACTGTGCCTTCAAACAACAATAAAAATCTACCTCCACAACATTGCAAATGTACAAAAGTCAGTGTAAGCTATCCTCTTCTTATTGAACATTTTATTACACATTATAAAATCATTTACACAAAAGCTATTGGTCAACTACCTCAATTTCCATCAGTGAACACAATAAATAACCTCCACCTGAAGTGTTTGGCTTATCAAAATAATATACTATCATGACACCTTTAAAATGCTCAAGTGGTTCAAAATACAAAGTAAGCAAAAAGCTAAATCTTTTTTAACAATCCCAAACTATAATCTTTTCACTTAGTATGGAAACAATAACAAATAATGTTGCAATCAGAAATCCTGTCTGGACTTTGTAAGTGTTGCTGACCAATGCCAGTAATGGCCACACATGAATTAAGAGTGAAGAGCCGGCTGTCATAGACAGGGGGGCGAGACGCGATGTTGTTCAAATATGGAGGATGACGACGCACATTTTCAGACAGCCTCTCCTGGAAGACATTCTGAGGCTGTATTGAAAACCGCCTACTATACTAGAAGTACGTATGGATTTGGCCAAAATGTAGCATGTAGTATGCAAACAAAAGCAAAATCTGCAGTATGCCAAAAATACCCGGATGTCATACTGATTCGGAAAAAATCTCCAGTATGCATCGGACCAGTCTACCTCGCCTACTGTGTCCCACAATGCAAAGCGTTGGCGGTGGCTTGCCATTAGCCGTGCTATTATTTACATCCGCTTTCTAAAACCGGAAACCGGCTAAGCCTGGCCTAGCATACTACAAAATAAATCGATTTGACTGTTTCATACTGCATACTGCTATGAAAAGCAACATCCAGTTCGTCTTCAAACCCTGCTTACTTTCTCGCCTCTGCACAGCTGGCCAATCACTGCGTGACGTTAGTGTGAAAGGATTGTCGGTTTTAGAAAGTAACTGAAATTGTTGGACACAGCCCCCCCCCCCCAATCCCGACATTGGACAGATGCAGGAGAAATGGGTTTCAGATGCTGTCTGACCATCTGACAAGCACTTCTGTTGAGTACACTGGCTCTGGCAACAGTTGGTTTTCCAACCCAGCTATGAGGGTGTTCACATGACAGAAATGGAGTTAATTATAATTACAAGCCAATCTCATATAGCATCAAAAGATCAAGAGCAGCATATCTAATATGACATAAGATGATACCGTGGGAGGAAAAGGTTATTGAAGCAGGGGAAGTTAATATTCAGGGAGTTAGAAGAAATATAATAAAATCACCCGCAGCATTTGAAAGGTTGAGGCAGCTTCAAATCTGATTAATAATGATACTGAGTGGGAATAATATTTTGTGGTCAGGTAAACTACCTGTGATGTAGCTAATGTTAGCCATCTTTGTTGCAGCAGCATTGCAAACGTCAGCTCGCCACAGTACTGCAGTCAGTTGCTTTATTTTCATTGTGCCTTATCTTGGTAGTTGGTGTTTGTCAGTTTATGTAGGAATAAAGTGCATAGATAAAACTGTGAATGTGAGGCATGCTAACCTTAGTTTTTACTGCTAGGTTTCCTCCTGATACTTAAATAATTACTTTCTGGGGAAAATAATATCGCTCTTTTCCCGCAAAAACCCAGGATTTTTCTCCCTTAAAGAAATTTCATTTTATAGGGGCATTGCATCTATTTTACACATGAAGTTACGTTTACTTGTCAAGAGGAGTTCAACTCGGCTTGCGAAAACAGTGTTCTGTAGCTCTGCAAGGAGCTTTCCAAACGTTTTAAAAAAGAACCCTGATGATCCCATGCTTGGGCTTGAGACTTCAAGCTTTTAACAGAAAGCCTGCATTACAAACTGAAGGTGTGAGGTTAGAGAGAAGTGGGAATTTAGGAGGAAGGGCAAGTCTAATGAAAGACGCTTTCCAGTTGCATTATGGGAAGTGTAGGATCCAGGGTTTTTGGAGCTTGACATACTAGGAACTAGCTTCGATTTTTAATCTTTCTTTAAAATAATTTTTCTCTTGTGAGTCCCCCAACTTTATGGAGGTGCAATACCAAAATCACCCTTTAAACACTGTGTACACGTGTGTATTGTAATTTCTTGCTCTTTCTGATTTCATGCATTACATCATGTGATGCATTACATCAGTTGTTGAACCATCTGCATAGTTTATAATTAAAGATTTTACAAATAGGGTGTATATTTAGGCGAGAATTCCCCCAGAAGTATAAGGATTTCAATTCCCAGTAGCTCCAATGTGCAGCCTCAGGTCTTATCTCTGCAGTGCTGAGCCAGTTGGCTAACAGATGGTATGCTTGCCCTTTGTCAGTGATATCTCAATACATACTTCAGTACAGGTTTGCTGTTGTTCACATGGCTGACATAAAATGTTCTCAAAACCAATATCTTACTAAAAGCACCTTTTACCAACACAAGATTTATGTTTCATTCACACAATCAAATATTCTGAATGTTTTCTGTTATGACCTATAATATCTTTATGCTCTAAATCTTTTGTTGTCTCAAGATATTGTATTGCTTATAGATTAGAGGTGTTTTGTTTATGACTAATATAGAAAATCCCCCACAAATGTTCAGTCCTTCACCAAGATACTCACAGCTGACAAGAATGTAATTAAGACTAATCTATTTTACAAGTAAATAATGTGCGGTGGTGTTTGCATTCAAGAGTTGTGGTCCACTACGAAAAAAAAAAAAAAGATAGCACCACGTCTACAGGAAATACAAATAAAAATGTATGTATCCAAAAATAGGAGCCCAACCAAAGAATTGGATATAATAAAAGAAGAGTTTATCTTTGCACTAGGGCTGCCACAAACGATTATTTTGATAATCGACTAGTCACCGATTATTTTTTGCGATTAGTCGACTAATCAGATCGTACCTAGATTGCAGCGTATCGCACCAGCATGCAGCTGCTCTTATATAACCATCATTAGCTTCCAGCTTGAAGTGTTTAAGGTATGTGCTAACTAAAAAATAAAGATAATTAAGACGACAGTCCATTCAACTTTTAATGAACTTTGCAGCTTGTAGCAGCTTCATCGCCAACCATGGACAGGGGTCTCATGTCCGTCACCAACATGTTCAAGATTGCTTCAGTCAGGACATTTACCTGCCCAGGTGTGCATGTTGTTGCCTTGGTAACAAAGTTGTCCATTGAAGAGGAACATGTTTTTTTAGCACTGTAACGTAGCGTTATAAAACATTAGCGTTATCACATTTCCTATTCAAACATGACATCACTGTTATAACGTTACAGCAAACGCATAACATATGTGTGCTAAGGCTAATGAAATCGTCATCGTTAATGTTAACGTTTACAGCTGTCAATATAAGTAAGTAGCTCACTGTTGACGTTAATGTTAGCAGCTAACTGTCCCTCTTCGTCAGAAATTGGATCAGATTCAGCTACAACAACGTGCTTTCTTTTCAAATGCTCGTGCATCGCTGTAGCGCTGCCATGGAAGGCAAGTTCTGCCTTGCAGATTTTGCATTGCACATTCTTTTCATTTCTTTTGATAAAATGCTCCGTTTGCGGCTAGCCATGATACTGTTGATACTGGGCACAACTTCTCCGGTGACATCACGGCTGACCCCGATTACCACTACTGCGCGTGTGCGTCAAGGACAGAAAGGCAGACAAGGCAGCGGAAGCTACAGCGGCAGTTTGGAGAGAAAAACAAAGCTTCAAAAAATAAACGACGACGTCGATTATTAAATTAGTCGTCGACGATTTTGATAGTCGACGTAATCGTGACTAGTCGACTAATCTTGGCAGCCCTACTTTGCACATATGTTTAAGTTGGGGTCCTTGTGTCTTGGTGCCATCTTTATTGCTAAGCAGTCACTGGTGTGGTGTAACTTGAATGTGTTCCCGGCTTGTGGCCTTGTCAACATGTGCAGCATTGTTAATGTATTTTAACAGAGACTTGAGGAGGCCGATTAGGTAAGCTTGTCGTTTACGTATACAACCATATGAACGTTTTATGGTATAGAAAATGAATTACTTTCATGTGCTCTTTCCAAGTATTTAAATTTGCATTGGAAATGTGAAGCATGCCAGCTCAGGTGTCATGGACAAAAGATGGTTGTCGTACAGTGGGCTGTGATGTGGTTGTTATTACTGTTGAATTCATCTGAATGTATTACTGACGTCAGAAGAGTGCGCCACATTAATTCTTTTAGTGAAATGAAGTGTTGCCTGATGACACTTCAGGAGAACCAAAACAGATGTTCCAGACTAATGTATGTTTGTGGCTTGAAATGCAAAACCTTGACATCGTGTATATTGTTGTTCTTTAAGCTTTTCTCATGCTGTAACTGGCTGTAATACTATAGTTATGTGTCTCTTTATGTACTATGGTTTGACTGATATATGGGTTTTTTGAAGGCGTATTCTATTATTGATATTTCTGTATTGAAGCCGTCAATTTTTTGGTCAAATATTCATCTTTGATTTTGGCCACTTTTGTGAAAAAATGTATAGGAAATGCATTGGAGAAAGAAAAACTCTTCTCTGTTCAGCTGCAACCTCAAACAAACACGCAGCATGTAGTCTTTTGTTTATTGTTTAAAGCGATGGAAGATGATGAGCCACTTTGTCTTTTGACAGAAATCATCTTTACAATGAGAAGTGTGACTGCTGCAGCTCAGTGTAGCCAGAGCTAATGAGTATCCCGGCAGAGGAAGACATTTTTGCCTACTAAGTGGATTATCTACTAAATAAAATATTGCCCCTTATAGATAGATAGATAAAACAATCAGTGGATAGAAATCTAGGCTGTGGTGTGCTGGGTGGCAGACAGTGTGATGTGTTGCACCATCACATGTTCCACCTCACTCTGCTTTCACATTAAAAGTGCAAGCCATAGCAGTACATGCTGTCCTAATTTTCTGCCAGGTTCAACTAAATATACTAAATGTCTATGACGATGATGTTATATGATGGACCTATTAAATGAAAACACATTTAGGCTACAAAATAAAGTGCATTAACATGTCAACGCATACACATCGCGCCACCGAGCCCTTATGTCCAAACCAGCAAAAATTCCTTTTCTATAGCCTGTGCATTCAACTGACTACACATGAATATACAATAGCCGTCCTCTGTGTAGTCTTACTGGAATTAACTAGAGAAGAGGACAAAATTGAGATTTCTATAGAATTAGCAGCAGAAAAAGACATCACTAACACAGAGATGTATAGACAATATAAACTCCACAGAAGCTGCAGCCCACAAACACATTTTTAAATCAAAAAAAAGCAAAAAGAGATGCACAGTTTTTGCACAATGCTATGTTTCCTAACAACATTGACGTGCTCCTCCGAGTTCCATCCATCGATGAGTTTGTTGTTCTCAACAAACAGCTCTTGGTTAAACTTCTCTGCTCATTTACTCTCAGCAGCAGACAGCAGACCTCACACACCTCACTAAAGGTAGAAGTTCCTCAGTAAATGTAGAAATCACGGCTGGAGGACCCACATGGGCATGTTAGCATTTAGCACGTTAGCCAGACCCAGCATGCACCTGTTGGTCACGCAACGTTGTGGGCGTTTGATTCGGGTCGCTCAGCATCATTTCAGCATGGTGCATTAAAACACTGCTTAATTAAGGTAGATGCAACCTTTTTTTACCCATGCCGAGGTACAATAATGCTAACCTTAACCCATAATGACATAATTCTCTATTATACTGCATTGTTGTACCGTTCACAAACTGCTAACCCCAGGCCGGTTGACACTGCACCTCTCAAACCCTGACAGTCGGCCAGTGAACGCTTACATTTTATATTGTGAGTGTTTACATTCCAATGTAATCCGTCCGTTCACACTTGGTCTCCGTCCTACGCTGTACCTTGCACTACGCACGCTTGCACGTCAGGTGTAAAAGACAGGTATGGGTGACACTGCTGCATTTGGTTGTGGGTGTAGCTGAGGAGCTGAAGCTAAGTTATGTGTGACACTAGTAGCGGCAAACCAGTAGCTGCTACGCTGGCAGGTATTATAAGCCGTATGCTATCTCGCCACGTGTGTTTTGGGGTTTTCATGTTAATGCATACATAAATTGTTCACGTATGCAGAAATCTAGTGTGTGTTCATGTTTAATGTGCCCATTATCTGTGATGTTTGTATGCCTGTTTGCCTTTTTCTTGTGTGATGGTTACCAAATAAATGATTCACTTAAAGGCCTTTCTGTTCATGTGTACTGCTAACATACTGAGGCAGCTCAGATAACTTGAAATGATGTCTAACTCAGACTAACATTTGTGGCTCCTGTGTGACAGCTCACTCTGAAATGTACTCATTTTCGCTCACTGACGACTGGACACATTCAGTTAATACACAGTTGGAAACGGAGGAATGTAAGCTTTCTGGTGGTACAAATATTAGCTTTGTACTCACTGTGAGCTGGGTTGAAAAACTAGGACTGCGCTCCACACCAGGCTGACATGTTTACATTTCAAGTATACTTAAGCCCTGTGACTGTCTGGCAATCTGTCCAGGCTGAGCCCCGACTCCTGCCCAGTGTGTGCCGAGATGGGATCCTGTTCCCTGTGAACCTGAACAGGATAAATGATTCGATGGATGGATGGATAGAATGAAAGGAAGACAACGTAACATTTGTTCTCTGAGTGAAGAAACTGCCTCTCACCCCATCAGCGATTGCAGATGGATCAGGTTATGTGGATACATGATTAAGGCACATCGACTTTGTTAGCACTGCTGAACGACATGGAATCCCGGTTTAATATCGATCTCTCAGAGTGCCGTCAAGCTTGAGATATTTACTGTACTCAGAACAAAGATTAACTCACAATAAGACCATCACAGTGGAACTATCTCATTGCTCTGCTTTACATTTTCCAGAGAAAAATCAGAAAATCAACCATTTAGACTTGCAGCAAGCAGACAGTGAAATCTAATAAGTAGTATTACCAGTACAATGGAGAAGCCTTTTGAGAATATGTGAGCTGTTGAATGGGATTAAACAATGTTATAGTTAGGTTGTTTGTAATGTTCACAAGGAGTATTATACAGTTAAACTGCACCTAGTCTGCAGAATTCTTTCCAGAGGAGAGTGAATACAGCGCTAGCAGTGTAGTTCATGACAGTGACATACACTGAAAACATTTACCATTTTGTACAAATGATAACATTAACAGCGTGCCGAGCCAGAATGTGATCAAATCTGTGGTGTAAATTACTAATAAAAATAACCACTGTGGTATTTGTCTCTCGACACCCCTGTGGCACTGCCTCCTTTCATGTCCACCTCCCTAGGCATCAGAGAGCCTGACGGTCATTATGTCCTGCCAGCTTGTAATATGCCACCGGCTCTTTTGGACCCCATCCCAGGTGTTTTATCAAGCCATTACTTGGTCAGGAATTATGAGGCAATTGGCACTTACCATTATGCTTCTCATTACATACTGAAGTGCAGACAGAGACTGAAGAATCCATTTCATAACCTTCATTGTAAGAGGTTTGAAATATATTAATCCTTTTGTAAAAAATCTATAAGTGACGTGATCATGGTTGTTATATTCAAAATGACTGCAAAATGACTACAAAGAGGTGCAAAATGACTGCAAAATGACCATAAAGAGATGCAAAACGACGAGAGATGCAAAAGCCCTACAAAGAGACACAAAACACAAACAGACACTAAATGACCACAGAGAAACACAAAACAATCAGAGACGCTAAACGAAGATATGTGTCTCTTTCAGTCTGGGTGTCTTGCTCCTAAGTAGGAGAAATAGGGGGGCTTTTACATGTCTCATAATATATCCATGGCTTCCAGTGGCCTTTGAGTATTATCACTATGATAGATTTAAAAACACCCAGTGTTGTGAGAAACTGAAACCCTCTTTATGAAAGTGAACTGTATTCAGTCCATTTGGGACTTTTGTGGGTAGAAGTGCAGGGCTGGGGCCCCTTGTGATCTAATGCTATTCAAGTTGAGCCTGTATACGGTGCAGATGGGAAGGCGGGCTTGTTAAATTCCTTCCATCTTTAGTTTATCCTGTATTTCCCTAATAACATATCGATCAATTTTGCTTATTTATTCTTTATTTTATTCCCTGTACTTTGGAAATACTCCTTGATTAGCAGTAAAACTACTGTGGAGAATTTCTTTTATCTACAAGTGGAGAAGCATCTCACTAATTTATCTGACGTCTGCTTCATTAAATTTCTTTGTGTGGCATGTGCCATTCATAGAACCGACGGCTCATTATAAAGGTCTACATAGTGGTAATGGTGTTAGGTAAAGCCAAATACAGTAACACTGCATATTATGCCCATTAAATTCAAAGGCAGTAGCAGGCAATCTGCAGAGGAGTGAAGAACCAGACAAATCCTGTTCATATTATGTAAATATATGATGTGTTCTCTAAGGAGCAAAAAGGCAAAGCTTAGTTTTAGAGTTTTTACATGAATATATGATTTTCTGATGCTTAGGACTGTTTTTTTTAATTTGCTCTATCAAGTAGATTATACATTATAGTGTAATCAGTGGGAACATTTTGCCATTGGACACTAATGAAATTTTTATGCTTTTTGTTCTAGTGATTATATTAATGGATGTTGTCGTTTATGGATTCAAAAAACAGATTTTCACAACCAACATGACCTCTAGTTCAGCAATTAGTCAAGGCTTCCCCTTGAAGGTTAAAGTAATTGACAGACCTTTGCAAATCTCTCTACTGGATGCAATGGATTATACGTCCACTTTTCTTAGCACAAACTTTGTTTAATACAACCAGGAAAAACATAAATAAATAACACAAGCAAGGCTAGAAGCAATCCCTCCTTTAACCCTCGTGTTTTCTTAAACCACCACTCCCCCAGGAGTGCCATTAATCCTTGCTCTTCACATTTTGACCACTGTGGTTTAATAACTTCCCCCTCCAGATAAGTAATTAAGGGTCCCCGTGTTTTATCAGACTCTTTAAATCTACTCCCAATTTATGTAGTTCTCTTTAAAAACAGACTAGTAGAAAATAACACGAGACAGTCAACAGTATTTTATTCCATCATTTATAATGTCTGGGGCAGATAAGGCTATGTAACAAATTTGCCTCGCATGCTTTACATATCTCAGTCCATGATGATAACTTACAAGTTTCACATTTTACTCATGAGAACCAGCTTTTAGTGTCTGTTTTGGTATCTCAAAAGGAATTTTTACCCTCTCAAACAAATAGAACATGCTTTTGGGATCATAATTGAGTGGTTAAAGTTCAGCGCACTGCAGATCAGCTTTTTTGGCTTCAGTTGGTGTGCTGCTGCACCAGCTGGTAGTAAAGGAAACAGTAGCGGGACATTTCCAACGGTTTAATATAAGTTTGTTTAGCTGATCTGCAGTGGAGTTGGGTGGCAGAATGGTAGAGCAACATACTGGAATGTAGAGGTGGAGCGGCAAGAAAATGTAGGCCACTGAATGGAGAAAGCACAACAATAAACGTGATAAATATTGGTGCAGCTCTTCCTTAGTAGACAAGCTGAAGCCTTTAACAACAGGAAGATGGTGCTGTTTACACTGAACTAGTGAATGTTTTAATTGCTCATACACTGCCTGCCATAACAGCTTTTTTTTGGGATACATTCTTGTACTATTATTTGTAACTAGTATCAGTGTAGCCTAAATGTAAAGCTGGGTCTACATGAATGTGTGTATGTCTGGTAAAGCATAGTGCAGACCGCATGATTTTTGCCACAATTTGCCTGTCCCAAATACTGGGACTATTTCTTTGAAAGCAGTTCCCCATAGAATCTATTTTAGAGCCCATCTGAATAGAAGAAAGAGCAACTTCCACTGGATAGCGACCAATGGCAACTCAAGGCCAATTTTATTGTGACAGTCTTTGATGACATTGTTGATGGCAGCAGCACTGTAGGGTACAGTGGACATAGTAATAACAGCTGTTATTAGCTAATGATGATATGTTCCTTAAGGAGCAAAAAGCTTAGTTCTAGTTTGAGAGCACAGGAAGATTCATATTCCTATCTAGCTAATGAAATATTATGGTGTAATCAGTGGGGTAAAAGCCGTTGCAGTTGGATACAGTGATCAGATATTTATGGTATTTGTGCATAACTCCATAAACAAAGACTGACTGTGGTGATTATGCAACTGAATGTTGGTGTGTATGGTTTTAACAAAACATTGTTATTCTTATCTTATCTTATCTTATCTTCAGGGGAAACAACCGATTCTCACAACTGTACTTCCCTCTGATTCTGTAATGATCTGAAATCTCTCAGAAGCTCTGACCTGTACAGGCACTTGCACTTAGGTTATCTTTTTTCTTTTCTTCATACAATGCACAATCCAAAAAAACAGTAATACATTACATTAACAAACAAGGCTAAAAAGACTAGAACCAATCTACTGTATTCCCTCCTTCCAACCTCCCAGCCCCAGGAGTGCTACTAATCCTTGCCCTTTACTTTCTGTCCACTGTGGTTTAATTAACTTCCCCCTTGAGGTAAGCAATTAAAGGTCCCTCTGTTTTCTCTTTAATTCTACCTCCAATTAATGAAATGTTTAACATTGGTACATCTTACTTCTTCACTGCATCAGAATAAGCTTGTTGCAGTCATTATACCATACAGCATGATGGCACAGAATTTTTAGACCTGTGCTAGCACTAAATAACATACTGAATGAATAAGTATTGGTTTATGTCTTAGTCTAGCTTGTCTTTTCTTATTGATGGCAGATGGTCTACTCACAGTGAAGAGACGGGAAGTATAACATTTTTTTATTTTTATTCTGGTTTAATAAAGGGGTGAAGCCCAACTAAGAAAAGCAACATAGTACGAAGTATTCTAAATGCAAAGATTATGCAGATGTGTTTCATGTCATTGCTCAGGTCATTTCTAAGATATGTTATGATTGTTTTTAGCATAAGGGTGTTTCCTGGTTTTGTGGTACCACAACTATCCACTTTCCTTCCAGCTTCCTTTATTTTATGTCTTGCTTTTGATTTTTATTGTGAGGCACTTTGTGATGTCTCATATTGAAAGGTGTTGTATGAATTAACTTTTCTAAACTTTACTCCTGTAGATGTTTAAAGAGTCAACACAGAACACAGGTGTCATAAAAAAAAGCTCGTAACAGTCATATTTCACAGAAGGTGCAACTTCTCTAACAAAGACACTGAACTAACTTCTGAAGTTCATTTACCACCGTCCTCTGCAATGTCAGCTCACACTATAAATATGTCTATTCCAAACACAAACCAAAAACTCACATTCACACATGTGCATGTGAACCCACACACACAAAACAAATCAGATGAAACATTTCAGTACTAAAGATCTAAACTCAGGTCAAGGTGTATCTGACTTTATTTTGGTGACCTAGTAGCTCTGGTTCTACCTGTCCACCACTGTCTTGACGAGTCAGTGCTGCCCTTCGCTCTTGATCCTACAGGCCACGGCTGTGATCAGTGCTGCTCCCTTCCCACTTCCATCCTCTGACTTGTGGAAAGTCACCTGACACTGTGGTGCCAAATCCTGCATTGTCTCTTGCAAGATGGTGGAGAAACTTTAGGAAGAGGGAGGAAAGAGAATAAAAAAGAGTTACGTGAAAATCTCCCCCTCTAATATTTGATGCACACTTAGTAATAAAGTATGGATAAATATGAAGTAGCTGTGGTAACTCCAAATTTAAGAAAGCTTGAAAATATCAGGATGCTTCTGATATGGATTTGACCTTCCTTATGGTCCTGCAAGGTGATGACTTAGACTGTATTCAACCAAATCAGGCGTGGGAGTGTCACTACATGGCCATGTTGATTGTAGCACAAGTAGAAATACTAACCAGAAATCCCAACTGGAAGAGCGATACGTGTGCAGTCAACGGTAAGTGACTGCACAGCGACTAACATCTTTGTACTCCCTTTGAACAGCTCTGGAAAGGTCATCACGGCGGCGATCAATCAATTTCTCCTCCATCTTCACAGCTGCTCGGTAAACAGCAGAATGCTACAATGCTACATGGTGAACAAAGTTCTTCTTCACCTGGGTGTCTTCCGGTTTGATTGCCAGCTTATGTGATTGGCCACAGCAGCTTGACTTCTGGTTGTGTTTCTTCAAAAGTTTATTCTTTTTCCACTTTTCACCGCAGGGCTGTTGCATTTTTTTTGACACCCCCAGCGCAGCAGCCTAAACGCACTACCCACGTTCAAATGAATAGGAGGACTTTTACCGCCGCGCCTGATTTGGTCTGAATACAGCCTTACTGTAACTTCCTGAGTCAAAGATGACCAAGACCAGCAGCCAGAGCAAAAGAAGCCATTTTTAGGCCTGTTATGGTCATTTCCCACAGGGATGCTGTGGATGCTTTAGCTGCGCTGCATCAATTGATGATAGGTAAGTAAATACAACAGTAAGTTGGTTGTCTATACTGCAGTTCTGTGTCCTGACAACCCAAGCCCAACTCGTTAAAAATAGGACAAAAATGTGTGTTAGGACATGATCGCTCCTTACTGAGGGTGCGTCTTGTACAGGGTGCCGTCCACCCCCACGGTGATGGAAAGCTGATTCAGGTTGCGGTTCTGTCGTATCTTGTCGACCACAGCGGCTAAACCAGCACCACAGAGTTGAGCTGCACGGCGGGCAACCACACTACACACCTCCTTCACCAGTACGCTGTCATCACATGTGGAGCCAGTGAGGCCCAGGTGCTGCAGAATTGAGCGGACCTGTCGCATGGCCAGACGGTCACTTTGGGATCAGAGAGAATTACAAGGGTTATACACATGAAAGAGATGTGCTGCTTTCAGCACTAGCTAACATAGAGGGTGTGATGGACTTTATCTTTGAAGCACGTTCAATAAATTAAAATCACTGCTACAAAGGTGGGTGATGTTACTGGTTGAATGCTGTTATTCTGTTATGTAGACAAAAACACTGCTGAACTGCACTTCATCCACACTAAAAATGGTTTTATGCAGTACTCAGAAATTTCATGCAAAGCTGCTTAAAGTTGTGTGGCCATTAGTTCACTGATTGTGTTGTTCTGGCATTGCTTCTTTCCAACAGACTGGTTCAATGCAGCCTTTTAGCCTTTTCTGTACTTGTTTTTTATCACTGGAATGAACATGAGGTTATTTAGTGAACAGAAAAAATAGAAAATCTTTTTATAGATCATGGTTGGAAATAAATACTGTTCCCACTGTAAACTTTTGATAAAACACAGACAATAAATCCAGTAGATTACTGTATACACACAGGACTTCATTCAAGTAGACATAGACATTGCCTTTTTCCTTTAGTATTTCAGTATTATTTTGCACAATTGCTTCTTATCCCAATCAGGTATGCATTTATATCTCTCATCTCCCGTGATTACTTTTTGCCTCTGTTGTGATATACTTTTACCATAGCGATCAATAGCTCTGAAGCCAGATGACTCGATGAGAGGGTGAGCTAAACTAAGCTTGCATTGTGATGGAGCCCCCAAGCCTCTATTTTCAATTATGATCTGTAGAAATGATTATTTTTCATCTGTGACTCAGTTATATGTACGTTATGTGTAGAAATGAAATCTATATGTTCCTTTCTGCATGTTGCAGCCATCCCCAGCTGACCTCTGATGTCCTCACAGGCAGCATGTAGACCTGTCCCTCTGACCAAACCACCACCTATAGGATACTGACACATCTCCTCTTCTACATGAACGGGCTGCTGTGCCTCTCTGAGGTCTGTTCTATATTCAGCAAACGTGGTACCTGTGTAAAACTCTGTTCTCAAACACATTTAGACCACAGGGGTCTGAAAGGTTACACAAATACATTTCATTTCTTTATTCACTATGTATCCATTTCTTTCCAGATTACTGAAACTGTTATGTTTGAAAGGTTATGACTGTTGGCTGAAATATTTTACATGTAAGGATTTACATAATGAGAACATACTTTGTATTAAAATTCTATGTGAAAGCAACATATTATGCTGAAAAAAAAAGTAATTATCTTCAGAATGTAATAGTCTGTTAATTCTCATAATTTGGTCTCACATAGAAATGCAGCAAAACTATTTATAGTGCTTTAATTACATAAAGTTATCAATATCAAAATAATGTGTATGTTTACATTCAGTCTGACTAATGTTATTTGTGTGACTATCTGCTTTGTGCAAGGCAGGCAACTAGAGCCGAAGCGGGAAGCGCAGAAAGACACAGCTAACATTACTGTCCTCACTGCCACCCTTACAAAACAGCTAATCGAGTATCCAATTAACTGATGTAAACCCAGGGTTATTGGGGAAATCACGTTATTACAAACCATGTAAACTCTTTAATCAAGCTATAATCTAAATGTGGTTATTCACAGTAATAATAAGGATCAACGTTACTTGAAAAGCAACCATTCATACAGCCAAGTGCTGCATGTGTCCAGACTAGCACAGCTGGCTACGTTAACAAGCATATTAACTTAGCAGATAAGCAAACACTAGCTAGTAATTTTAGCTACTTAGCTTTCACTCACTCAGCCAAATATGAACACACTCACTCATTCACTAGCTTGCTTGAACACCTTATGCGCTCCAGCGCAGGGTTTTCTGCCAGAACAGCTGTCAACACGTGATAAGCATCGCTCACATATCTCGGACCAAACAGAGAGTAATTTAAGAGCCTATACTCATAGACTGGGGGTTACAGTACGCTCGTCTGTTCGTCTGTGCTGCTGTCGAAGTGTTTTGGCCTGAGAACTGTTTGGACAGCGTGAGAGCTGGCAGCACTGATCCTGACACACCTGAATAATACGTTCCGAAACAGCGACTCGACTCAAACCCCCCCCCCCCCGGTTAATTTTTTTAACGGATCTGCATGATTCACGTGGGTCACATTTTCAGGTCGGAAAATCCGGAATTCCGGATTAATTCGGAAAAATCACATCCCTAAGTTATTATTTGCACACAGCTAATTTTCAACTTGACCTGGCTCTATCAGCTGATGTATCAGCAATCAGATGCGTCATTGGAGATAATTTGAAAAGTGATCTGTGCTTGAAAACAGTACTACAGGATGCTAATGATAACTGGCTTCACTGTGATCTATTACCCATCTCGAGCAAGCCTCATGTCTGTCCTGGAGTTAGACGGTGAAGGGTCTCCCAAAAGTGAGCGTGGAGAATTCAGCTTTAGACAAACAGTATACTGAACTAAGCAAGGACATTTCTTAAAGGCCTACTTTAGTCTTAGTGTGCTCTAAACTGGACTATGTAGGAATATATAAATATGAGATCAGGCTTCAGTATCAGCACATACAATGGATGTAACCAGTGTGCGAAATACTCTATGACAATCGGGGGGTCTCGTGGCATGACTGGTTAAAAAAAAAAAAAAAACCCTGCTCCAATTACAGGCAAAAAAGGTCGGGGCGCACAACGAGGAACTAAATAAATGTTATCAAATAAATAGATAAATAATTAAAAACAGGCGGAAGCTCCACGTTTTCAGTAGATAATCTTTTTTTCTAAACAGGCAGAAGCCTGTGGTCTAGGTTTTGCTCACCCTCCCTCCATCTCTCTTTGCTCCTCAGTACTTATCCATTGTGTGATAATCAAGTGCCTCATATTACATGGAACAGCCACTTACTGTGTAGATGTGACTAATGTGAGCTCATTTGGTAGCTTCAAAACATCACTAGTCCGGTTTGTGTGGCTTTGTGATTTAACTGCAAAGTCTCACTCAAGCTTTTTCTATTTTTACCACACTGTTACCAAGGTGAACAGGGGTGAGCCGAGGAGAGACACTGAGATGAGAACAGACTGTAACACTCACCTTTCAATCTGTGACAGGAACTTTGTCTCAAAGATGCCCCGCGTCTTGAGTCGCTCGGACAGTTTGCCTCTGAACAGCAGACCCTTAGCAGTAAAATCCAGCAGAACGTTCCTCACGATCTCCCCCAGGTACATGCCACTGATCATCTTCTCGTACCTCAGAGAAAAAGACACACAAACTGAAAACTTCCCACAGCCACACATTGGTAACATTCACAATATTCAACATTAATAATACTATTTACTATTTCTATCGTACTATAAAGCTGTATTTTATTGTACTGTCAAACTCTATAATCAAATTGATGCTGAACTGGAAAAAAGACAAAAAAATAAAATAAAATCTAATTAAAAAATTCTAAATTAATCAAACAGAATAGCTGTAACTCATTATTTTCAGGAATGAAAGCTCAGACAGCAAGCAAAGGTGTTCTGGCAGCCCAGTTGTTACAGAGCTGGGTTTAACTGGAATAAACTATCAGGTGTGTGACAGGGGCTGTAATCAATTATGCCCAATGATAACGGCTTCTCTCATCAATGTACTCCCTGACATGTCATAGAGACAATTTCATAACAGACAAGCTTCTTTCAAGAGGAAAACCATTTAATGTAATAAAACCAGATGCTCTAACTCATAATAATGTGTTTCTTAAGTTCATCGACCAAGGCACAGGGAGCAAACAAAAGATAAACTGTCTGCACAGCTGCTTAAGGGCAGTGTTTAGGTGGAATAAATTATCAAAAGCTACAAGCCTGGCCAATGTTATCATCACCTCTCATTAATGTACTTCCTGCCATGGCTTAAAGGCATCTGACAAGTCCAGACTGGCTTCTCCCAAGAGGAAACCAATGTTCTTGTGTTCCAGGACATAAATATGGAGCACCCTAAACATGCTGCTATGTGCAGATGATGTCCCTTTTTAAGCTAACTTTTCTAAAAAATACAGAAATCCTTCTCAGTATGTTTTCTGTGTGAAAGGAATTCACACAGAAAACATACTGAGAAGTACGTTTTTCATGGGCAGTACGAAATTCCATGGGCAGTTACATCTACACTATGTTTTTGATACAATAAATATGTTTCCATTATTTTTCTGGTTAATAGGGTAACATGCTTTGGTATTATGCGCTTTTACCTCCCTTTAGGGTACAGCCAAACCAAAAGTGACAAACTAGTTGTAGCCACCAAAGAAGAAATCCCTTGCAAGGAAATAACAGTGTCAGAGGTGGTGAGGACAGGTGGGCACAGGTGGGCACAGTCAAAAGCAAAGTAAAGACATAAAAAGAAAAGACATAAAACTCTGATGCAGCTCAGGCAACAATCTGTATCATTGGTGAACCTCAACTGCAACACCAGTGGAATCCAACAGCCAACTGTGCGGTTTGACAGCACAATTAATCTGCCCACAAGCGGTAGCTAGTGTGAGGTGTTGGTCAGTGCCTGGCGGCCTCGTTACCATAGGGACATTAGCGGCAAGTCCACCAGTGGAGCGGCAGACTCCTCTGCAATATAAGCTGGTGGATTTTCTTTCTGTCCTCTGGGTTTATTTCCTCTGCACATTGCACTCACTCCCCTCTCATCCACTGCACACACTATCGATGTTGGCGCACTGGTGCTGTGTCTTTTGTCTCCTCCTCATTCCTTTGATAACAGTGTGTCTTACTAAAGTGACTACAAATGCTGCATTTAACAAGCACTATTTGTAATATTAATGCCATTACAGCCACAACTCTGAGTGCCTGATAGGATAAACTAACTGCCCATAATAATCCTATTGAAATACCTTAAGTAGATACTTTAGTCATTTTAACAGGAATGTGCAGTGTTTCCTGTCCTGCCCCCATTAAATGTAATACAAACTATTTCCATTTTACAGCTTTCAGTGAGCTGTGTATCCTATTTAATCAGTGGTTACAGATGATTTTATTTTTAATTTTCTATTTGGAAAGTTTAAGAAAATAAGAAATTGATGAATGAGGCCCAAGGATCCTAATTAAACTTCAGTAAGTAAACTCAACATTCTCAAGAACATGTCCTTTGCGGTAAACAATCTTTTCAAGTCTGCTTTCATGTCAAGCAAAGCTGACGTTTAGAGCGCAGTCTGAATGACATGTCTGTCAGGCGCTAGTGCATTTATTGCCTTTGCAAGTGTTTGCTAATTTCCTGGCTCCAAGTGCACCACTGTCAGTGAATAGAGCACTGGATGTGTTTATGCAGACAAGGCAGTGCAGTGCAGGCAATGAAGTGGTCACAAATTCATGGACTGAATTTCATGGACAGTACTGATGAAGTATTACTGATATCTAGAAGGAAGTGTGCACATCTCAAGAGCAATAAAAAAAGAGCAGGTGCATGGTCTCCAATGGTTTGAAAACACTGAAATTGGAGATCAGCACTCATAAACTGTGTGTGCTGCAAAAATGTGCAAATTTGCCAAAAAGGACAAGCACTTACTGGACATCCACATTATGAGTACTTATGCAGCGCTTTGAAAATGCACTGCTGTATCTGTGATTAGAGGCTGCACAGTGTCCCGGTCCTGCTGCTTTCAGATATTTCCAGGGTCTAATCTGAGTGACCGAGTGAACATATACTGTACATGTTACATTAAGTTAAAGATGATACTGGTAAGATTCAGCCATTAATTTTTTTACATTTTAGATTATATTTTTTACATTTTAGATTTGCAGTTGACTGAACTGGTTACTCAAGGAGCTCGAAAAATTGAGTCATAAAAATCATGCATGAACAATAATCACTATCTGACTAAGAACTGATGCTGTGCATTGACCATGCACTTTGAGATTTGAGGAAAGGTAATAGAAGGAAGAGCGAAAAGAAAAGACAGGCAGTCAAAAAAGTCAGTACTGTCAACACTTTGTGTGCTCACTGGGAAGCGTTTCTTTTAAAGGGTGAGCAATGGTTCGCACTGTTAGCTTTAGTACCACAAATGTATTTTAAGTAGTGTCACTAACTCTAATTAACTTGGTGTGAGACACCCACTTTCAGGCTATTTCTATGACTCTCAAGCTACTCAAAAAAATGCCACAGTGCTGAATGGACAGCTTTTTTTTTTTTTTTTTTTTTTTAAATATGCTGTACAATTTTCTTTTTTTCTTTTTTTCCAGAAGTGATGTGAAGGGCCCCAGCTATTCTCCGTCTCTAGACTCTCTCTCTGTGGCTGTCTCGGTCTGTCTGTCCTTGGCACCCTCTCCCTTATTAATTTACACTGTATTTGTGACTACATGTGATGCTGTTTGATGTGAGTGTTAGCACTTTTTGGTTGTTTTTCATAAACATAACATAGTAGATTTAATATGTCATAAATGATCCATCCAGTACCTCTGTTTCCCAGGGCTGTTAGAGCAATCATCGACAATGTGATCAAACTGGGTGCAAAAGTCATCAAGTTCGCCATTGTCGCCAAATGCTCCCCACTCCATGTTGACACACATACGACCATTATCACCCTCCACCAGTTCGATGTTCTGCATTTCCTCCATATAGCAGGCATTGGTCCCTGTGCCTGAGTTAAAGACAGGGGGAAAGGTATTACAAGTACTTTCATGGAAGGAAAACAGTCAGTATTTGAAGAGCTTCACTTCAAAGTGAAAACATGTCCACTCAAAAAGAGAGAGATTTTAATGTTTAAAAATAGCACAAAGAGACAGGCCTCCAGAGAGCAAGGTGGGGGGTAGACAGACTTACCTACAATGAGTCCCACTTCACATTTGGGGTCCTCATAGCCACAGGTCATCATGGTTCCCACTGTGTCATTAACCACTGCTACAAAGTTCAAGTCAAATTCCTGGAGGCAATGACAACAAACTCCAACTGTCAATTCCAATAAACCTGTAGTATTAATGAATTCTGTTATCTTAACCCTCTGAAAACGGACCTCGCACAGCCAGTTCGGGCCGACCACTGGCCGCTGTTTGCATAATCATGTTTAAATTGATCTAAAATAGAAACCGTAATAGCTAGGAGCATTCATTATTTTCATTTTGCTACTGAAAGCTAAGTCTTCTGTCTTTCATGTCATCACGTTGTACGCTCGTGTCGCAAGTTGATCACGTCATTACGTAACATGCAGTGCAAAACGTGGTGACAACGCGCGGTGGCACTGTTTTCATTTATGATTCAGTTTCAATCATTTTATTAGTCATTATATGGTTTATTGATTTACAGCCTTTTATCTTAGGCTGTACAGATCTTAGGGATATGAAACATTTTAGGTTAATCTAGAAAATGGCATCACTAAGAAAAACCTCAATCTGAGCCGACGTCTAATCAACCAATGTCAGTCAAAAAAAAAACTTGCGTGGGTGTAGCTTTAA
>SEMN01000478.1:387933-404888 GCA_005408345.1 Macquaria australasica | reverse complement strand
TTTCCTCATCTAAGCCATCAGCGTGTCTCTTAGACCCCGTCCCAACTAGGCTGCTTAAAGAAATTTTACCCTTAGTTAGCACTTATGTACTAGATATGATCAATCTGTCCTTATTTAAAGGCTATGTGCCACAGTCCTTTAAAGTAGCTGTAATTAAACCTCTTCTTAAAAAGCCAACTTTTGATCCAGGAGTTTTGTCAAATTATAGACCTATATCTAACCCTCCTTTTCTCTCCAAGATCCTTGAGAAAGCAGTCGCCAATCAGTTGTGTGACTTTCTACACAACAACAAGCTGTTTGAGGATTTTCAGTCAGGATTTAGAGTGCATCATAGCACAGAGACAGCACTGGTGAAAGTTACAAATGATCTTCTAATTGCATCAGACAAAGGACTTGTCTCTGTACTTGTCTTACTAGATCTTAGTGCCACATTCGATACCATTGACCATCACATTCTATTACAGAGACTAGAACATTTAATTGGCATTAAAGGTACTGCACTAAGCTGGTTTAAATCCTATTTATCAGATCGATATCAGTTTGTACACGTTAATGATGAATCCTCTATGCACACCAAAGTTAGTCACGGAGTTCCACAAGTTTCTGTGCTTGGACCAATTCTATTTACCTTGTATATGCTTCCTTTAGGCAATATTATTAGGAAGTGCTCCATAAATTTTCATTGTTATGCAGATGATACCCAATTATATTTATCGATCAAGCCAGATGAAACCAATCAATTAGCTAAACTTCAGGCATGCCTTAAGGACATAAAGGCCTGGATGACCTGCAATTTTCTGTTGTTAAACTCAGACAAAACCGAAGTTATTGTACTTGGCCCCGAACACCTTCGAAACACATTATCTAAAGATATAGTTTCTCTAGATGGCATTGCCCTGGCCTCCAGCGAAACCGTAAGGAATCTCGGAGTTATCTTTGATCAGGATATGTCCTTTAACTCCCAAATAAAACAAACTTCAAGAACTGCCTTTTTTTCATTTACGTAACATTGCAAAAATCAGGCACATCCTATCTCAAAAAGATGCAGAAAAACTAGTCCATGCATTTGTTACGTCTAGGCTGGACTATTGCAACTCTCTATTATCAGGCTGCCCCAATAAATCCCTTAAGACTCTCCAGCTGATTCAGAATGCTGCGGCACGTTTACTGACAATAACCAGAAAAAGAGAGCATATTTCTCCAATATTAGCTTCTCTACACTGGCTCCCTGTAAAATCCAGAATAGAATTTAAAATCCTTCTCCTCACCTTCAAAGCCCTAAATGGTCAGGCACCATCATATCTTCAAGAGCTCATAGTACCCTATTACCCCACTAGAGCACTGCGCTCCCAGAATGCAGGGTTCCTTGTGGTTCCTAGAGTCTCTAAAAGTAGAATGGGAGCCAGAGCCTTCAGCTATCAAGCTCCTCTCCTGTGGAACCAGCTCCCAGTTTGTGTACGGGAGGCGGACAACCTCCTCACATTTAAGAGCAGGCTTAAGATTTTCCTCTTTGATAAAGCTTATAGTAGGGCTGACTCAGGTGACCCCTGAGCCCCCCCTTAGTTATGCTGCTATAGGCCTAGACTGCCGGGGGACTTCCCATGATGCACTGAGCTCCTTTCTCCTCCTCTTCCTCTCCATCTGTACGCCCTCATATCCATCAATGCTTGTTATTAATTCAACTTCTTCCCATAGTTGTGTGCTTTCTCTCCTCTCTCTCTCTCCCTCCCCTTCTGTTGCTTTCTGCAGGTGTTTCTGCCTCTGGAGCTGTGGAGTCTGGGTCTGTGGTTGCTGCCGCCTGCTGCCCCGTGCTCCTGCTCTGCACCCGCTGATGCTATTGCTGTTGTTGCTGTTATTAGTATTGCTATTATAATGTTGCTCTTAGTGTTGTTTCTGTTGGTGTTAACATCAATGCCATTACCATATCTATGCTGTATTGAGCTGCTGTATGTTCTCTTTCCTCCTGCTCTCTCTCTCCCGCTCCCCCCTTCCCCTTCAACCCAACCGGTCGAGGCAGATGACCGCCCACCTTGAGCCTGGTTCTGCTCGAGGTTTCTACCTGTTAAAAGGGAGTTTTTCCTTGCCACTGTCGCATAGTGCTTGCTCATGGTGGGAACTGTTGGGTCTCTGTAAATATAAAGAGTCGGTCTAGACCTGCTCTATTCGAAAAAGTGCCCTGAGATAACTTTGTTATGATATGGCGCTATATAAATAAAACTGAATTGAATTGAATTGAATGATAACAGGGTAAGCGGTCCAGCTCTAACAGGTGCAACAAAACTAACAGGAGAGTGAGGGAGGTGTCAGTGAAGCCCAGTCTGGACATGCCTGAGAACACCTGTCTTGAGGCACTTGAAGGCTTCTCCTTGATCTGCTACGTCGCTCTGGACAAAAGCATCTGCCAAATGAATAAATGTAAATGTAGACTTCAGTGCATGTTAGGGGCTGCTCAGGTATCACAGAGTCATGCAGGATGTTGTTCAATTTTCCACTATTCCAGAAGCTGGTTAGCTTAGCTTAGCACAACCAGTGAAAACAAAGGGAAGCAGCTAGCCTGGCTCTGTCCAAAGGTAACAAAATCCGCCTACCAGCACCTCTAAAGCTCACTAATGCACTGCTTCTTGTATTTTTGTTCCGTTCACACACAAAAAAAACAAAAACGTGAAAATGACACGTAAGTTCCTGAAGTCTTGTCGTCACCTTGAGTCCAGCTGTTTCCCCGTTTCCAGTCGTGTAAACTAATCTAACTTGCTGCTTGCTGTAGCCTTAATATTTACCATACAGAAGGGAGAGTGTGGTATTGATTTTCTCATCTAACTCTCGACAACAGAGCTAATAAGAGTATCTCACAAAATGTAGAATAATAGCTTTAAAATGAATCCCGATTTGTTTCAAATAAATCTTGATTAGAAATTTGAAATGAAATCAAAATCTCTATTAATATGTTGTTGCCGTGCTCTTTCGTTCTGATTACCTTTGTATTAAGTGATGAGGTGTTTGTAGAAATGTAAGATGCAACATCCTGCATCATGATGCAGAAAAACATTTATTCTTCTCTTAATTGCTTCAACATACACTCCAATAAGTAAAAGGAAATGAACTTGATGTACCTGCAGTGACTGCTGGCACCATGACAACCAAATATTTCAACTGTAACTAAATGTGTTGTTAGTTTGAAAATGTTTTAACTGGCTCTTGAAACTCAGGGTTCATTGTGTATGTGTTAAGAACATCTGTACATCTGGAGGGAATCTGCCTGTCACACACACTTTATCCGTGCAGTTTTCCGATGCAGCCAGCAGGGGGCAGAGTTTGATCACTCAGAGACAGACAGCACTGCAGAGAGCAGCACAGAGCCTGACTGACAGAGAGGAGAGAGCAGACAGCCAGGAAGAAAAATTGAGAATTTTTCTAAATAATGAAAACAAATATGTCACTGGATGTGTTTGTTTGGGATGAAGCTTTATACTGGATCTGCCAGGAGAATGGAGAGCACTGGCAATGGGCAAATGGTGATATTATATCAGAGAAGGGTGGATGGACAGGTGAATGAGTTCATTCACTCAAATGTATGCAGCCTGAGAGACAGAGGCAGGGAATGAAATGGCTCTGGCCCTTCACATGTTGGCCATATATGCTTATCAATGACTGGACACTGGAGATATCATCATCATCAGTTGCTGTGTGAGTGCTGCAATAATCTGATTTAATCCATCAGAAAAATAGCCTATCTGTGCAATTTATTTAGCTTTTTTCTCATTTCGAGCCTCATCACCAAATTACACATGCATATACACACTTGCATGTGTTGCACCGGCTGTGACCACCTCCCAGCAATCACTGCAACATAAATATTTTATCAAATTACCCCCTGATCCATCGCTCACTGCCAAGTTTGTCGGGGTTTCTTTGTCCTTTCTCTATTTCCTGTTGCTCCTCGACCTCTTTTCTCTTCCTTTCTTCCCCCCCTCCTTTCCTCTCCTCCATATTTTTGTTTTTCACGCAACCTCTTCCACACCTCCATTTGGTCATTTTTGTTTCTTCCCGATTTTCTTCACCACCTGATGTTACCCTGCCTCTTCTTAAGTGGATCAACCTGTTTTGCAAACTGGCATGAAATCTGGTTAATCGGGCTACATGGGAGAAGAGGTGGGGAAAGGTCGAGAAGAACAGAGGAAAAGTGAAGAAAAGATAACGGAGAGAGAGGAAAGGAGGGGAGAGAGGAAGGAATGGTGATGGAAGATTGTCAGAAAGTGGAGGGGGGGTGAAGGGAGGGAAATAGGAAGAGATTGAGGAAGAAGAACGAGAGACATGGAATCTTTGTTTGTGTGTGTGTGAGTGAGAGAGAGAGAGACGGGATGGTGCCCTAAATGTGTGTTCATCTGGGTTAATTCTCCCGGACAGAACTATTAAAGATTAACAACGAGCCACCATGTTTTATTGAGACAAGCTGCATTCGTGCGAATATGGCTCTAAACACAGACCTACTTAAAATGTCTGTGTGCGTGCGTTTGTGTGTTTTTCTGCAGGCTTTTATTTTGTCCAGACAAAAAGACCATCTTTTCTGAAAAGCCATGTTGTGACTGTAGGCATGGCTTTTTACTGCAGTGCTACGCTACAGTGCTGCAGTCATACCTCAATTGGATTGGCCTCACTTAGGGCCCTACTTAATGCACATCCACATTTGACTATGTATCATGTTGCTGTATTATGTTGGAAAATATCAAGATCTGCAGACACTCAATAGTGAATGACACCGATTGAGAGTGGGGCATTGTGGCTTACCTGTTGCTTAGCTATATCTGATTCTGGCACTTTGCTTGCCACAGGTAGCGGATTATCTTCATTTCCTACAGTACACCGGAAACTGAACTGACTATTCAGAATCACCACTGATAGAATCAGAGGCTTTTAGCAGCTCTGTAACAGACACACACAATTGTTCTAAATGTTTACGTTCACTGGCAGAGTGTGAGAGGGTATGTTCGAACCCCGGGCCAGGCCTAGCAGTTTGTGTGCAGGACAAAAAATTCACACCCATACAAGAAAATGAAGGTTGACGCCATTATGGGTTATGGTTAGGGTTAGCATAATTGTACCTTTTGCATAGGTAAAAAAAAAGAAAGGGGTTACATATGTACCCAAATTAATCACTGATTTAAAGCATCACTCCGCGAGCACACCAAGTGACCCAAATCAAACACACGTGTTGTGTGACCAACAGGTGCACGCTGGGCCTGGCTAACATGCTTATGGTGGATCTTCCAGCTGTAAGGTTTGCGTTCACTTACGACCTTTTACCTTGTGCACGACCCTTTCTGCTGTTTTTGACAATCTCTGCACAGTTGTGACTGCAGAGAGCCTCATTCAGCTCAAAATGTTTGAAAACTGTTTGGGGAGCGCGGAGTGGACTTGTTATATATTAAATTGAGAATGAATGAGCAAGGAACCTTGAGAACCTCGGGGCAGACTGTAGAGGACTTAGCGGTACACAAGGGTGAGGACAACAACAAACTCACTGAACCCACTGAACTCAACCATTGCGTTGCCCAGCAACATATTGTGCGTGTGTGTGTGCGCGCGCTGTGTAAAAACTCTCTCTATTTGCTATAAATGAGTATGTGTGTTTGTTGCTGCAGCCGCTGTCGAGTTTATATTGTCTATATGTCTCCGTGTTGTCTGTGATGCTTTATTCTGATGTTATTTCTATTTCTAAGTGTCAGGGTCAGCCTCTTTAATTTATGTAGCTAAATAATGGCTGTCTATGGAACCCACCGCGGGATCCATAGACCTTTCTGTGTTGTCAGTCATTTTTGTGTAATTGTCTGAGTTTTGCCCTCTTTTCTGTAATAGTACTTTATTAAAGTAAAATATTCTAGTACTCTTTACATACCTGCTTGTTTGTTTAATCTGTACAAAAACCAAAGTTCTAATCTCTCCCACAAATGCAAAACCTTTAAAAAAAGAGAGTGCTGCTGCAATTTTTTTTGTGCCTTTCAATTGTTTTCTGTAACCTTGAACAAACCCTGATGTACACAAAACCAATATAAGATATTCATAATAGTTCCAGATCTATGTTATAACTTAAAGGTCTCCGTATATCACCGAACACAATAATAGCGCAGATATAATAAATCACTTCATGGACAAGAATACACACACAGATTTTTAATTGGGGTGTAGCTGGCAGAGGAACTACTGACTGTCGCTGCTCCACCTCCTCTCTGCTGGCTCTCCGTCCTCTGAGAGAAATCCTTCTATTCTTCTACAGGAACACCCCCACAGCACTGTATCGTCTGCATAGCCATGATATGCCACATTGCTCCGTGCGTGTGTGTGGTGCTGTCACCAGTGCAGTGAGTGAGTCATGTATGCAACCCACAGGGATTCTTGTTAATATGAGACTTTTGAGACCCATAAGCAAGGCCTACACTCTTCTCACACACAGGCACACCCTCACGCTCTGTAATGTAATTTTAATGTGTTTCTTGTTTTTGGATATTACTGTCAATTCCAAGTAAATGGTGGATTGCTTTTTTTTGTTTTTGTTTTTTGTTTTTTGACATTTAATGCTGTTCTTGTAATAGCATGTAGAAACTCCAACTAATAGCATTGTATCATTTAAACAATCTCCCCTCTGGTTGTGCAGTCATATACAGTAAAACCTATACGTTTCAGCTTTCAAAGTGGCAGGAGCATTAAAATTCAGCAGCATTTTTTAATGTTTACTTCTACAAACCATGCTTCCTTTGCACAACATCTGGAAGTTATTCATTTTCAAGAATTCAAAATGTATGATGGTTCAAAACTCATGTCCTGTGGAATATGGGGAGAAAGACAACATCAAACTGCCGTTTGCTTTTGACTTTAAGTATGTGTGTTACATTGCATTAGTAACAGCCGCACCCACATGTTCCTATCCTCCCCACCTTTCAGTTAGCTAGGTAAAAACATAAGGGAAATCTCACAAACAGCAGCATTTACTGTATATCTGCAGTTATTCTGCCCTAGTTTGTGTTTCCTAAGTTCTAGCTACTAACTAGTTTCAAACAAGTTGTTAAATCAGATTGCACCATTAAAACGTCAGGCAAAGACCTGACATATATCAGCTATGTAAACACAAGCTGTAACATAACGTCCAAATATAACCATTTTAGGGGACTAAGCAATATATGAAACTTACCCGACATTCCTTCGCCATGCTAGCGCCGCGGCTCTATGGATGGCAACGTCCATTGGTCCACCACTTTGGTCCAGACTGAAATATCTCGACTACTAAATGGACTGCCCTGAAATTTTGTAGAGATTCATGGATGGTCTAATGTCTTTGGTGATCCCCCGACTTTCCATCTAATGTTGTCCAGTTCCTTTCTTTATAACCAAATACCTGCAGAACTAATGACATTCCCATCAGCCTCAGCTGTACTTTGGGTTTAGTGCTGATAAAATGTTAGCATGCAGTAACTAAGATGGTAAACATGGTAAACAGTATAACATGTTAACATTGTCATTGTGAGCATGTTAGCATGCTGACGTTAGCATTCAACACAAAGCACCACTCTGCCTAAGTACAGCTGTGGACTCAGGCTGTGTTTCAATTCGCATTCTTCCATTCTTACACTTGCTATTTTGAGTGCATAAGTGCGTTCACACCGACAAGTATGGCAAATTGCAGTGCACTATGAGTACCCAGATGGTGTACTGATAAAAAGTTGAGTGTGGACACTTCTCACCCTCAATGGTCGCCATTTTGGCTACGTAGCGAAAGGGGAGGGACCACCAACCTATGAAAAAGGGCGGTTGCAATTGTTACGGCGAACACCGCACTAAAAGTAAAAGCATTTTTAGTAAAATTGAAGTCAAGTGAGCAAACACACTAGCAGATATTTTGGCGGGCGACAATCGAGGTCAAATGTTGGCAAAAATGCTCCACCTGGTTGCAATTTGCCATTAAGAAGAAGAAGCGGTGTACTAATGGAAGTATCCGAACTGAGGCACAGCATCAGTCTTTTTTTCTTTTTTTTTAACATATGCCTTTGTGTACATGTTGAAAAACACTTCAGAGCGAGTGGAAAATATCTGATTATGCAACTTAACAGACATTAGTTGGTCGTTTAGTCTTCCCAGTCCCGTCAGGTCAACCATGTTCCATATTACGTCTTTTACTCTTCACTCTAAGCGAGTCATATATTGGCAAGCTAGTTTCATCAGCTACACCTGGCTGTTTGGTTTTAGTACAACTAATTTCTTTAAAAGAACTAGTTTGTGTATGCAGCCTGTTAAATTTTGGATTAAATTGTTTGAGTTCCAAGTTCCTAATAAAGCTCTGCATTTCCAGTGTATAGAACAGGAGACTTGGTGGACTGGAAACTATCACGGTTTGCCATCTAGGCAGCAGGGAGAGGACCCAAGTGCAGACAGGCAGGGAGGCTGAAGCAATTCAAAGATTTATTAAATACAAAATAAACTTACAAACACCAGGAACATGACACGAAGAGACGACCAACAACATCAACCACAATGAAACAACATGGAACAAAGGAAAGGGACCGGTATATATAGAGGAGGAGACGACGGGGGAAGCAGAAACAGGTGCATAACAAGACACAGGTGAAAACAATCAAAACAAGCGGGAAAAGAACAAAGAAAGGAAGTAAATAATGCACAAGAGACAAGACCAGGGAACTTCAAAATAAAACAGGAAACCACACACAGTCCACACAAAAGTCCTTGGGATCATGACAGAAAACCAAGAAATGAAACACTGTAATTTAAATCTTCAGTCCTTCAGCTTTTTGTCTTGTCTGAACCCTTTGGACCGTCATGCTGATAAATAATTCAGTTCGACTCAGGTCTTAGGATTGAACATTTCAGTTCAACTTCCATTCAGCTGTCACCTGACTAATGTGTAATGTGCTGAACAGGCTGTATTTGAAGGTGACATCGAGGCAGGCTCGCTGCGTCTGCACAGTTGCCATGGCGATGACGGATGCGTGACTCCCGCAGTGACAGCTCAGAGACCATGCTGGGTAAACATGGACTCCCCTGAGAGCGGGACAACCGGTAATGACACCACAGAGGAAAAAACACAGGCTCGGGTGCAAACACACACACACATATGAATGATCACATGCAGGAAACTCACAGGGGAGTGGGGTGCTTTAGTTGTTAACAACTCCAGCATCTCTCTCCCTCCCACTGCTTTTCTCATTTCTATCTATATCTGTCCTTTCTAACCCCTGTCTCTTCATCGGGCCTACAGTATTCTCCCTTATTCAGCTAAAACTGGGCCACAGAGCACAACCCTATCCCAGCTACACACATACGCTCGCACACGGAGCGAGTCGATGCTAATTAGCTCTACAAACAGGTCTCGGCTTGCTCTGCGAGTGTGTGTGCGTGTTGGGGTGACAGAGGGGCAGTGTGCCGTTAACTAACTAGTGGGTCGGGATTTCTTTTTCCTTTCTTTGTCCTCATTTACGGAAATGAAGTTTGCCCCCTGTGTGACCCATATCTCCCGACACAGGGAGGCAAGAGAGAGGAAGAGAGGGAGGCTGAGAGGAAAGAGAGAGGGAGAGATAGATAAGACATTAAAGAACCATATCTTTTAATTTATGGGAGACGTGGAATGGGCCGAGGAAGACGAGGAGATTGCAACAAAGTGAGGCAAGGGAGGCAGACAGAGACGTGGATGGACAGGACAGGCAGAGAGAGAAGCGAGATAGATGAGTGTTGACTAAACTGGACCAGTTAGAGTTGGACCTTTCCTTGTAAGGCAAAGAGATGAGGCCAGATTCAGTCAGATGTTACACGGCTCAGTGCGTACATCTTAATGAACCAGATCCTTGATCCCCTCTCCATATACAGCCATGGACACAATACAGCACGGTTTCCTTGACAGCAGTAGCCACGTTCTAAATCCTGTCCCATTTTAGCATCTATCTTGTGTTACCATTGCTATAGACCTCCATTGTTGTTGGAAAACACATTAGAAACACATAAATCAGCCGCACAGCTGCACTGGGTGACTTGTTCCTTCATTACCACGAGCATGGGCACTGTAGAGTCAATCACACACCCAGCTCTGATGCCATCAATATTCACTTATGCACAAAATGTGTATTAATCTGCAGCTATAAATAGTCCCCAACAAATGTACTATTTACTTCCATTTAAATAACATTTGCTAAAAACTACAGTTTTTCATACAGATATTTTATGAAATGATTTAGCCTTTTTTAAATATAAAACTACATACTTGTGAACAGTTTTATATATATATTCAGTAGGAACGTATGGGCTTGGGGCCATGAGTGCCACAGAAACGGTATATAGTACAGTAGTATAGTGATACTCATTGGTTTTGGTCATTTAATGGGATTCGTTGACAAGAAAAATAATGAATAAGGCTGAGTCAAATGACGAATGTGAAAGGGGTCACTCGTAGTGATGAACTCACAGGGAATTATCACCAATTCTGTAGTTCCCCTCAGTTCTACAGAGAGATTTAGTGTCTTTTAGCTCATTGTTGTGGTGTTACAGCCCTTTACTGGCCCTACTTTACTGTTTTGGTTATCTTTCATCAACCTTGTTTCCAAGCACAGCAGGGAGCTGTTTTCTGTGAAACACACGTATCAACTTTAGGCCTGCCACACCATTCAGTACACAGTTTCATACACGATGTCATGGTTTCTGCCAGTTGCGTAGTAAACAATGAGAAAAAAATCCTAATCAGCTTCCAATAGATCCAATGACATTTAATCAGCATTTAAAGATTTTGACACACTACCATGACTGCACAGAAGCTGCTGTAAAAACCCACAGACTGCCTGCACATTAGATTTTTTACACCATGTTAGCAGGTTGTCTGATTTGACATCTTCAGTGGAAAGATGTCATACCAGAGAAAATGAGGCTCGCCAGTGGAGACAAAAGGAGGAGGAAAGCCTCAACTGACCTGGTATTTCTTTCTGCTTAAAGGAAAGCCTGAAAAGTACCTGTCCAAATGTCATGGTAGCCATCTGGTGTAGCCTAGTTTCATCACTATCACACAGTATTGTATTTCCAAACTGCGCATTCTTTATTGTTACACAAGATGCAGCAGTTCCTCTGGACTTTCCTCTGAAGTACAAACATGATCATACTTGGTAAAAGGCAGATAAGGAATGCTTGTGTAAATTTGTCAGGATTATCTTGGCTCAGCAACAGCATTTTGTCCTGCGTCAACTAAATAAAAAGAGCTTATGTGGTGGATTTTCCTCATAAGTTTTACTTATAGAATACAGCATCAACTTATCATGTCCTGGTTTCACAAAGGCCATGATCTTGTGCACTAAATTGCAAATAAAGTTTTCGATACTGGTGTCAGACTTTTAGGATATGTGCAGTTTGTAAATATTCTTACCCCTGACACACCTGTTGGGTCCTTGTCTCCTCTAGTGTACTGTGTATGTTACTGTGTGTAAGACAGTCGTAAGTACTTAACTTACGTACAGTTTTGGGGTACTTGTATTTTAGTTTATTTCCACTTTGTGCAACTTAATACTCTCATATATCTCTAATATACTGTTTATTTGTTAAGGGGGTAGCAGGGATAGGACCCAAGTGCAGACAACACAGGCAGACTGGAGCAGTTCAAGGATTTATTTGTTATTTTGGCTTACAAGCAGGTACAGGTAGGCAGGCAGGTAGACAGGCAACAGGTAACTGGCAGGTCCAGGTTTGGGAGACAGAAGCACGAGGAAAACATCCAAAAACAAGAACATGAAAACTAGGCACATGGCAAGCAGTACTCCAGGAAACCAGGATGAACAGACACAGAACAAAGGAAGGGAACCGGTAAAAGTAGGGAGTAACTGATTGGCTGATTAAGGAGAAAAGTATATTATGGTTGCTCCTCCCCCCAGTGACCTGACCTCATATTTGATCTGGCTGGGTTATGTGAATTGAGCGACCAAGTTGTTTGCTGGGTTTTTATTGATCTTGTAGTGCTGAGCTTGGATTACTGCTGGATTAATGGGTGTGGTGTTGACGGAGCTTGGAATATTACGATATTTAACTTTACCAGACAGTATCTACATATGGAGCTATACATCATCAGCTAAGAGGCTGTTTTTTTCAGGGTCTTTGTTAAGCTGTGATTATCCAAAGTGCCTGATATTTTAAGTAAACTAAGAGGAAATAAAACACTCTGCCTCCACCAGATCATCTTTACAAGAATATCAAATTACTGTATTTTTTTAGGTTTTGAATTACTTTTGTATCTGCAATCATGTGTGCATGTGTTTGCAACTATTTCTTTAAACCTGCATGACTGATGTTTTTGGCCACTTGGTTACAGCGGACGTAACAATTTGTTAGCAAACAACTTGTCTAACTGTGTCTGTCTGCTGTTCGGTGCTGAGCAGGTAGAGCACAGTGGGTTAACAGAGCTTTTTCTCTTCATGCTGCGGCCAAAGATGACACTATGAGAGCGGTGAGAGGGAACCAAAACAGTAAATTTGTGGGCCGGACAGCTAAATGAGCTGAAGCTCACTATAAAGCTCTGTAAAGCTGAGGGGAGCTGCAGACTCAGGTAATAATTCTCTGTAGGTTCATCACTATGAGCGACCTCTTTCACGTTGTCACATTGTTTTCACATCGTCATTTGAAACGGTGTTATCATAAGAATATCTGTTACAGCCATTTTAAAGCTAAACTACTAAAACTATGCGGCACATCTCTTGTAGTGATACGGTAGAAGTCATGCAAACTGCATGTTTCCATTTTAGATTGGCCATTTTTTCATCCTTAGACATTTAAATCCACTTTTTGTAATACCCCAGTTTTTTCACCCTATGACAGCTGAGAGGAGAGCAAAAGTCAAATACTTCTCAGAGGCTGAGCAAATGTGCAGCAGTAACTCACTGCTGCATGCAGCGTGTGCCACTAAAAGCTGCCCAGAGCTGGCACAGACTTGTAAAAACATTTGAGTTTCTTGACAACTCCATCTGGATATAGCAGAGTGTTATGTGAGTGTCTGAGCTGCAGCTTCTGGTGGATTAACCCTTGCTGCGATAATGAGTATTGATGGGAACCTAAAGACGAGGGAATCCACTGCTCCGATCAATGGATCAGCTCGGTAATCTGCAGGAGCAGGCAGGGAAACAGAAAGACATTTAGGTCATATCTTTTGAGAAAACTAAGGCAGAAAGAGACAGTAAACACTTTGAGTTAAGGGAGTTAGAGAGGAGGAGAGACAGAATGTTTTTGAATGCCAAAAATAGCCTACATGTAAGAGAGAAAAACAAACAGATCTTTCTAAGTCACTTCTGTAAAGCAGCGACACACAAGGTTGCCTTCAAAGCTGCCTATGAAAAGATTGTAATTAAAATGGAAAAAAACAGATAATTTAGCGGATCATTTTACTAGCATAACTGCTGTTGCCATCACTCTGTCTGGCACACTATTGTGTGATAGCATGAATACCCCATTACATTCTCCCTAGCTTGTAGCAAACTAACATAGAGGCCTTCAGACTGAATGTGTGAAGCAAATTCAAGGCCCTTGCTTGTGTTTAAAAAGCACTTTATATTGTAAAGTATTCCAGTGTGAACATAGTCAAAACATGATTAAAATGAGTTTGGGATCTTAGGGCATGTGTGTAGTGTTGCTGGAAAATCTTAGCATTCAACACACTAGAAAATGACTTACCTTTTGCATTTCCAGCATTTAATTACCTTTTAAAGAACAACAACACCATTTTTTGAGATCTGTAGTTTGAGGAACAAGAAGAGTAAGAGAGAGAGTGAGAAATGCACGATAGTTGTGCATTTATGTGCTAATGTATGTGGGAATATGTGCCTGTGTGAGTGCTGTAGTGTTTGTTACTTTATTTTTTTATCAGGGACAATACACTTACAGGTTATCAGATTCATCAGATTTGTCCTTGCTTCCTGATGCTGTCAATACTGCTTCAGGTGCATATATACCGCTATGGAAACTCATGCAGTACAACATAAACAGTTAAGGTTATCAGGCCATGAAAATCCAATCCAAAATTTTGTTTGGAGATGTGTGAATTTTCCTTGAATTTTGCCTATTTGCTGTTGTTTTTGACATCTTTGACAGTAAATGCATTCAAAAAGAGATGTCTGAAAGTGTCTGATATCCTCATTTGTATGATTCATAGCATCTCACCCCTCTCTGCTACGTTTTTTCTGACCTGCCTTCGGAACACGTATAAGTCCCTTTTGCCTTTAGACATGTTCATACACACTAGTTCTTTTGAAGCATACTGAAGCCTTAATGTTGACAATTCAGCTTTTTGTCTATAACCTCTAAGGCTTGTTTGTATACTTTCTCAATAGGCTTAAGGTTGGTTTTACATGGCTGAGACCAACTGGTAAAACAATATGTAATGTTATGTGCAGCTTCCGCCCGCAGTGCTTTATCCATATAAACACAGAATGGTGCATTCATGCGAGAGTGGGGGAGAAGAGAAGGTCCCCGAAAGAGTGGATTAAAGCTCTTAGATTAGATGGCATCTGGTGACCTCAGCAGCACAGAGAGCAGTCGGCCTGGTGTGTGTGGTGGGTGAGAGAGAGAGATTATCACCACCAGCAGAATGTGCATTAGAGATTGGTTCTGGTTCTCTTTGTATATGTGTGTGTGTGTGTGTGTGTATGTGTGTAGTGGTATTGCGGGTGGATTGTTAATCCTAATCCACTCGTGAATGTACATGCTGAGGACCGCCATTAGTGCCTGTTTTGTGTTTGTACATGTGCATCCATGTGTGTTTGTTTGCGTGTGTGTAAGTATATGAACACATGTCCATGTTTACCAGTGTGTGTTTAAGTCCATGTCTGAATGTGCACATGCATGTGGAGATGTACTGGCATGCACATTTGTGTGTAGTCCCGTGTGCGCAAGAGTGTAATCTGAGAGTGAATAGGGGGTTAGAGGGCCATTAACCAGTGCATTAGCCCTGACTGCAGACAGACTTGGGAAACAGAGTGAGGAGAGGGGTGGTGTGTGTGTGTGTGTGTGTGTGTGTGTGTGTGTGTCGGAGATCTGATGGTTTGAGGATTTCAGGGGGAAAGGGACAATGGGGGTGAGGATTTAGCAGCGAGGGTGAGGGGGATTGAGTGCATTAGTGAGTGCATGTGTGTGTGTGTGTGTGTGTGTGTCAGTGTGTGTCGAAGGGATTGAGGGGAGCTGACCCATAAAAAGCAGACAGACACACCCTGAGCAAGAGTCAGCTGCCCCACTGTCTACTTTTTACTTTTATTCAAAATATGCCAAACAAACAATTTGACATTGAATTGACACACCAGTGTTGAAAACGTGTGAATGTCGGCGCAATAAAGGGAAGCTGAGATGTCATACTGAGTCGCCCAAAGGTATCTGCGTGATGTTATGAACAAGGGGCATTGGGGCTCTGTTTCACTTTCAGAAGCTCCCCAAACAAATCACATGCCACAGTTTAAATTGTCATTTAAGCCACTAGTTTAGGAAAGATTGGAGGACTGGTTGCATTTTGTTCTGCAGTGCCGCTGTGTTGCTCTCCAAGGTTTTCCAACACAGTGTCCAAAGACATGAGCCTGCATTTGTTTGTACTAGCTAAGATGTAAGATAATGTTGTAAGGGAGAGGAGGAGGAAAGGCAAAAGAGGAAAAAGTTCAAAGAAGAAGAAAGATTGATTGCTGCATTGGGAAAAGTAAATTAACCACTAAGCTAAGTAAGCTAAGTAAACACTTATTTAAAAAAAAAAAGCTCTTCATTAAAACAAACTCTAAATTTACCAACCAGCTAAATTGAAAAAACTTGCATAGAAAAATAGAACAGAAAAACAGCACGTAAAGATGTTGATAGAAAATTCATAATTAGCGTTTGGGTAATTAGTGTTAAATATACTGTAAGTTATATAGTTGAGCATGAAAGTTCATTCTTGACTGTGGAAACTGTTACGAAATGCCTTCGAGGCAGCTCTGCCACGACAAGCCATTAGGGAAGCAGGGAGAGGACCCAAATGCAGACAGATGCAGGCAGGCGAGGAGGCTGAAGAGTCCAAAGGTTTATTTTAACTTCAAGGAAAAACTTACAATAGCGAGAACTGACTCGCAGGGGAACACCAGGAACACAACACGACACGAGAAGATCACGAGGAACATCACACACAGCAACAGCAACAATGACTCGACAAAGAACAAAAGAAAGGGGCTGGTATAAATACGAGAGACAACGAGGAAACAAGAAACAGGTGAGAGACAAGACACAGGTGAACCTAATCAAACTGGTGGAAAACAGAACAAAGACAGGAAGTAAACCAAAACCATGAACCAAGAACAGACCTTCAAAATAAAACAGGAAACAGAACAAAACAGTGTACACCAGTCCTTGGGATCATGACAGTACCCCCCCTTCAAGGGACGGATCCCAGACGTCCCTCAGGGAACACCAACTCGGGTGGGCGGAGGGGGTCCCGGAGGAGGGACCCAGAAAAACCAGACCTAGGGCTGGACAGGACTCCTCAGGCGGACGACCTGGAGGACGACCAGACGTGGAGAGCCGCTCGGGAGGGCGGCCAGGAGGACGACCAGACGTGGAGAGCCGCTCGGGAGGGCGGCCAGGAGGACGACCAGACGTGGAGAGCCGCTCGGGAGGGCGGCCAGGAGGACGACCAGACGTGGAGAGCCGCTCGGGAGGGCGGCCAGGAGGACGACCAGACGTGGAGAGCCGCTCGGGAGGGCGGCCAGGAGGACGACCAGACGTGGAGAGCCGCTCGGGAGGGCGGCCAGGAGGACGACCAGACGTGGAGAGCCGCTCGGGAGGGCGGCCAGGAGGACGACCAGACGTGGAGAGCCGCTCGGGAGGGCGGCCAGGAGGACGACCAGACGTGGAGAGCCGCTCGGGAGGGCGGCCAGGAGGACGACCAGACGTGGAGAGCCGCTCGGGAGGGCGGCCAGGAGGACGAC